>CAUYUJ010002692.1:57500-182500 GCA_963575745.1 Prorocentrum cordatum
CCCGCCCCAAGCGGGCGGACACTCTCGACAGATCTTGTTCCTCCTCGTCGGGTTCGCGCCCCACGCGGAGGGGCCGTCGACTCACCTGCGCCCATGGGTCTCCGCGGATTGCCCGCGCGCCCTTCGCGGGCGCCTTGGCACCTCCTCCGCCTCCTCCTCCTCCTCCTCCTCCTCCTCCTCCTCCTCCGGGTTCTCCTCCTGGTCCTTCTCTTCCTCCTCCTCCTCCTCGCTCCTCCTCCTCCTCCTCCTCCTGGTTCTCCTCCTGGTCCTCCCTCCTCCTCCTGGTCCTCTTTCTCTTCCTCCTCCCCCTCCTCTGGTCCTCCTCCTCCTTCCCCTCCTCCCCCTCCTCCTCCTCCTCCTCCTCCTCCTCCTCCTCCTCCTCCTCTGGGTCCTCCTCCTCCGCCGCCTCCTCCTGGTCCCGCTGCGCCTCCTCCTACCTCCTCCTTTCCTGGCCCTGCATCCGTAAGCTTTCGGAGGAGGTCCGCCCAGGTATCTATCTCGGATCGGGGTCGGGTTTCCCCCATCCCTCGGCGCCAGAAGCGCCCCCAGGCGGCTTCAGCTCTGATCCAAGACACATCCTCAGAGCCCCGAGTCATCAGGGGTAACTCGGGTCAGGGCTAACGCGGGTTCGTTTTTCGGGAATCCAAACCCGAGTTACCCCGGACCCGAGTTACCCCGGATAACTCGGGCGTCCAGAGCCCCACATCATCAGGGGTAACTCGGGTCAGGGCTAACTCGGGTTCCTTTTTCCGGAATCCAAACCCGAGTTACCCCGGACCCGAGTTACCCCGGATAACTCGGGCGCCCAACATCCGCGCGGATGTCCGGAATAGTATGTTCATGTGGTTTTCCACTTCTCCACGAGGGGGACGGGGGCAAAGACCGACAGCCGTCTTTGCCCATGCTGAATAAATTTCGCGGTCGGCGTCGACGAGCTGGACATCTGGGTCCAGCGAGCTCACATGCAGATGCTGCGTATGATTATTCGGCCACCACGCCGCCAGATCGCAGACTCACTCACTGAATCTTGGGATAGTTACCTGGATCAAAAAAGCCACCCACGAAGCCGAGCGTGTTCTCGAACAGTTGGGGGTACAATATTGGGTAACCACAGCGACGAAGGAAGTGGCGATGGGCTGGCAGAGCGGCCCGGAAAAATTGAAGTGGGGCGAGCTACGAAGCGTTTGTTTGGGATCCGTCAATCTGTTTTGACCATTCTGCACTTCGCCGACACTCGCGACCAACAACTCGATGGACGGCTGGCATTGCGAAGTACACGAACATCCAGGAATGATTTTCTCTGTTGCTGACTACTGAGTGAGTGAGCGAAGCTCGAGGCTGGCTTCTGGTCTTTTTCCAGAGGGCGATTCTTCAGTCTCGCGGTAACGAATATCTACCGTCGAGGCGGAGTGGTAGGTCGACCCTGCCAAGACAAGGGTGCTCTTGCGTCCTGTGTTTGCGACCCGTGCCGTCTGCATTCCTCTGGCATTGTGGCCCCCGGACGGGTCTTGTGTCCTCTCGCGTGTCCTCTCCAATCGGCCTCGACCGCAGCGCTTTCCAGGATACTCCACCCCCAACCCCGCCCTTGCCCCCTGGCGTGGACTCTGGCGCGTGGGCTCTGCCTGTCTGCCTGTCTGCCTGCCTGTCTGTCTGTCTGTTTGTCTGTCGGTCTGTCTGTCTGTCTGTCGGTGTCGATGCGGAAACTGCCCAGCTCAGCGCGGGGAGCGATTGCCCAGCAGCGGGCGCTGTTGCTTTGAGACGGCATCTGCAGCTGGGCATCGTCGCCATTTATTCAAGGGCGGGAACCACCCGGAACCGATAATTGGCGCTTACCAAACGGCCCTGGGCGTTTACTAAACAGCCTTGCCCTGTTCGATTCCTTCTTTGGGTGCGTTTTCCAAACGACTTCGCTTCTCGGGGTGATTCTCATTGGGGGATTTTCCGCCCTCTCTTTATGGCTGTCAGCACTTCCGGCGCCCAAGCCCACGGTCGAACCGAGGCATAAGCTCGAGGTCGGCTCGGGGAGGGTACCCTGGTGTTCTTCGCGCTCGTTGGATGCTCCTGCGCACCCCGGGGGTGGTGCCCCCGGATGTTCCGTGCGCTCTGGCCGGCGGGGGGCCTCATGCTCTTCAGGCATTCGACCCTTTCGCCGGGGTGGCCCAGAGGGGGTCCTCTCCGGTCGCCGGATGCGATGCGACGGGAGCGTCTTGCGCGTCTGGGTTTGCCCCCCCCCGCGGCCCCCCAGAGAGCCGCGCGCCAAAGGCCACTCTCACCCAGGGCCGCTCCCTTCGTGCAGTCGAAGGGTGCTCTCCTGCCCTGGGCCCGAGCCGTGCCCCCGCAGGCGGGGGCTCCACTTTTTTTCGCTCTCCGCCACCCTGCGCCCCCTCTGCCCTGCCCCTCGCCCTGCGCGAGCGACCGCCTCCCTCCTCCTCCTCCTCCTCCTCCTCCTCCTCCTCCTCCTCCTTCTCCTCCTCCTCCTCGGCATGCATTTGCGGAGGCCCCTCCGACTGCATCTCCCACAGGTGGCATCACTGTCCTCGCACCGCCCTTTTGAGGCAACAGATGCTCACGGAAGCAGATCGGACTATGCTCTCGGACCGCCGCCGCAATTTCCCGCTGGTATGCGGATTCATGGAACTTCCTAGCCCAGTGGCGATGCCGCCGCAGGGGTTAGGAACGACCCCGTTCCAGTTTGGGTGCGCCGACTCAGCATACCATAGAACAAGCATTTTCGGGTGACGTTTTCACCGACGGCTCATGTTTCAAGGACGGCCCGTGCACGTATCACGCGGCAGGGTGGTCAGTTGTCAAATTGACACCAGCCGGAGAATTGTTTGCAGCACTTTGGGGCGCCGTGGGGTCGGATTATCCCCGAATTTCACCGGCAGCCGAACCCATCGCAGTTCTTGCCGTCATGGAGCATTGCCCCCAGGTGTCTCTTATAGATTCGGATTTCTTAGGCCTTGTTTCGATGTCTGGCGCGCCCTGGCACAGCGTGGCAGCACGTCAGCATTACTACGCTGGTCTCAGTATACAGATCCGCGGTTCCCAACTGGGGCGCAGGTTTCCGCATTGTGAAATTTCCAGCAAAGGTCGACCCAGCATCGTTGCCCCAGTTGCCACCCGACTGGTACAGAGCCGTTGGCAACGAGTTAGCGGACCGTTACGCAAAAAAAGGGTGCTCTGTCTTTACTTCAGCCATCAGAGGCCGAGAAGGAAAGCTGGACCGAAGAGTCAGCGACCCTTCGGAGGTATCTTCTATACGCCGTGCAGGCGCTTCTCCTCTTCCCAAAACTGGCTCCCTCCAAAGCCATGCGCTCGATTTTCGACAAACCGCGCAGGGAGGAGGGCTTTGTCCCAGGGATTGGCGCCGCACGTCAAGCGCTCCCATACCCACCTCCGCCCCTTCACCCCTGTCCCCGCCCTGCCCCCACTCCAGCTCCAGATCGCCGGACGCGCGGCCCGATCCGAGAGCACAGCTGGGCATGGAAGCACAGCAGGTGGGTATGCAAAGTGTGGTTGGCTTTCGCCAGGGGGTCCCAGAAGCCGGCACCGACCAGTAGCCCATGCAGAGGCCATGACGAGGCGTTCACCCAGCGAGGCCCAGCACAATGCTTGGAAGAATTTTTGCCGGTATCAGCACTGCTTTGACCGTAGCTTACCTCCCTCTTCCTTTCCTCTGCCGTGCAGCCATCAGGCGGCGGCTGTGGTACAACCGCAGCTGTGGGCCTAGTTTTGTAGATCCGGCTGCTACAGCGACGCCACCATCCTGTTGCAGCGCGGATTGCCGAAAAAGATCTTTTCACGATCGTCGCAGTCCGCATGCTCTGAACCCCTAGGCACGGCGGAGCTGGGCTTGGGTATACCATACCATCCATGGTTATTTTGCCAGGGCACGTCAGGCCAAAATCCCCGGCGGTATTTTCGAGGCCACGTCAGGCATCCTCATTACAATGCTTAGCTGGACAGCGCACCAGTGCACTGGCTAGGGGTAGCAAGCCGCCCTGACCTTGTAGCACCCGGTGAGCTTCCACAGGACCTCCGTACATGGCTAGGGAGTCAGCGTCTGACGCTATTTTGTGGGATGCCAGCTCATCCTCCGACCAGGCGATGTGACACGCTTCGCGCTAACTTGCATGATAGGCGGCGACGTCACCTGTCGCGAAGCCCCCACCGCCTAACCGCATGCGTCGAACAGAGGTGGCTGTCTCGGGCATGTCGACCACACGTACCGTCCACCATTACACGGTGCCTTCAACGGTCCCCGCACAGGCTCTGGGACCACAAGGGTTGCCACCCCAACCTTCACGAGCAACCGCTTCATGATGGGAGAGCCCATGTGCCCCATCCGACTGACAGGGTCATGCCTACCCTCAAGGGCATCAGCGCTAGACTACGATCCTCCTCCTCCTCCTCCCCCTCCTCCTCCTCCTCCTCCTCCTCCTCCTCCTCCTCCTCCTCCCGTGGTACGGGCGCTCCTCCTCCTCCTCCCTCCTCCTCTCCTCCTCCTCCTCCTCCTTCCTCCTCCTCCTCCTCCTCCTCCTCCTTGCCCCCCGAAGCATCTTCGACATGGGCACGGGGGGCACCGCGTCCAGCGGCGTGGGCAGCGACTACTCGCTCTGCTGGGCCCACGACCCCTCGTCCCTGGAGGACTACAAGGCCGGGAGCCCGCTGCCGGAGGCGTCGTCGGAGCCCGTGCGCCGAGCGCTGCCGGGGTGGTGGGTGCCGGCCCCTGGCCGTTTGAGTGCTGCGCGGCGTTGGAGTGCTGCCTCTCGGCGTGGCGGGGGTCTGATGGCTGATCATCTTGGGCATCCCGGTGTCCTTGAACGTCCATGAGTGGTCCTGGAGAATGGTCGGGGGCCCTGAGACGGGGGATCCTGGTGTCCTTGGGCACCAGGATGGGCGAGTCATGGAACGAGAATGGTCCTTAGGATCAGGGCTCATGACATTCTCATGGCACCGTTTCAGGACTCCTTCAGGATGCCCTCATGCCATGATGCCCCCGTCTCAGGGCGGCTCCCGTCTCTCTAGGCCTCGTAGATGGGGTCCGAGTAGATGGGGTCAGAGGATCGCGCCGTATCGTCGATGCATCGGCGATGCGGCTCGATGTGGAACTCGATTTTCTCTGTGCTGGCGTAGACGATGCACCGCCGACGTCGCCGATGCATCGCCGATGCATCGGTAAATCATTTGCGATGCGGCGCGATCCTCCGACCCCATCTATTCGGCCCCATCAAGGAGGTTCCTAGTCTCAGAGTCTTGGAGGAATGGTCGGGAGCCCTGAGACGAGGGCGAGGAGGACGAGGAGAGCACGGGAAGACCGCGGCCAGGCCCCCTGCCGTCGCACGCCGGCGCCCGACACTCAAGAGGGAGGGAGGGAGCATAAACTCGGGCTTCTGCAGGGGGGATATTTTAAAGTAGTCAAAAAATAGTCAGGGGACTATTGTTGGGGGCATTTCTTGACCATTTTGGGGCATTTGTTGTAGGTTGATTTCCCAACCCTCCTGCGTTGGGTTCTCGTTTTGAATAGAGCAGCTGCGGTCGCGACTCCTCTCCTCGCCTCTCCCGCCCCCTCCTCCTTTCCTCTTCCCCCCTGCTTCCCACCTCGCTCGCTCCTGCGTGCCAGTTTGTTTCCTACCTCGCCATCCCTGGGGGGCTGCGATCTGCGAAACTGTCGCAACTTTCGAGGGCTGCTGGGGGGCCCAGCGGAGTGGGGTCATACGCAGATTCAGATTCGACCTCGCCATCCCGAGGGGGCTGCGATCTGCGACACTGTCGCCACTTCCGAGGGCTGCTGGGAGCCCAGCGGAGTGGGGTCATACGCAGATTCAGATTCGACCTCGCCATCCCTGTGGGGCTGCGATCTGCGACACTGTCGCCACTTTCGAGGGCTGCTGGGGGGCCCAGCGGAGTGGGGTCATACGCAGATTCAGATTCGACCTCGCCATCCCTGTGGGGCTGCGATCTGCGACACTGTCACCACTTTCGAGGGCTGCTGGGGGCCCAGCGGAGTGGGGTCATACGCAGATTCAGATTCGACCTCGCCATCCCTGGGGGACTGCGATCTGCGAAACTGTCGCCACTTTCGAGGGATGCTGGGGGGCCCAGCGGAGTGGGGTCATGCGCAGATTCGGATTATACCTCGCCATCCCTGGGGGGCTGCGATCTGCGAAACTGTCACCACTGTCGAGGGCTGCTGGGGGGGGCAGCTCATACGCAGATTCAGATTCGACCTCGCCATCCCTGGGGGGCTGCGATCTGCGACACTGTCGCCACTTTCGAGGGCTGCTGGGGGGCCCAGCGGAGTGGGGTCATACGCAGATTCAGATTCGACCTCGCCATCCCTGGGTGGCTGCGATCTGCGACACTGTCGCCACTTTCGAGGGCTGCTGGGGGGCTCAGCGGAGTGGGGTCATACGCAGATTCAGATTAGACCTCGCCATCCCTGTGGGGCTGCGATCTGCGACACTGTCGCCACTTTCGAGGGCTGCTGGGGGCCCAGCGGAGTGGGGTCATACGGAGTGGGGTCATACGCAGATTCAGATTCGACCTCGCCATCCCTGGGGGGCTGCGATCTGCGACACTGTCTCCACTTTCGAGGGCTGCTGGGGGGCCCAGCGGAGTGGGGTCATGCGCAGATTCAGATTCGACCTCGCCATCGAGGGCTGCTGCTGGGGGGCCCAGCGGAGTGACGTCATATGCAGATTCAGATGACCCCCCATTCCATCTTTCTCCTGCCCCTCGTTCCTGTCCCCGTTATTCTTCGAGCCTGGAGCCTCAATCCTCGTTCTTTCGATCGTCGTCTTGTGAGTCGCGCAACGCATGCGCATCCCATGTAGTTTGCGCAGCAATTCACCGCGTCTACACTGTCGCTGTTCCTGCTACTGTTGGCCTACTCCTCTGGCCACTTGATGCACAGGGCCTGGGTGCGTCGCAGGGCAATGCTTGCTCCTCGTCGAAAACCCCCCTGTAGGGGGGACAGGCCCGACTCAGCTGCAGCAGCCGCCATCTCAGATCTTCTGCCCCACGCCAGCCGGGCGACCGCAAGCATGCATCCAAGGGGGCGTGACGTGGCGGCGGGCCCCGCTCCCACAGGGGAACCGCGGCCTTCCGCCGCCGGGCCAGGCTGGCACCGGCCACACCTTGGGGAGGGCACCTCGCCCGATCCATGGATTTGACGACCGTGCGATCCATGGATCCCTGGGGATCGCGCGGTCGTCAAATCCTCGGTTGCCGATCGTCAAATCCTCGATCGAGGACCGCGCGATTTGACGACCGCGCGGTCGTCAAATCCCTGGGGACCCGCGCGATTTGACGACCGCGCGATTTGGATCCATGGATCTTGGGGAGGGCACCTCGCCCGATCCAGGGGTCCTCGCCAGATCCGTGGATCGCTGGTCCATGTCTGAGCGCCCCCGAATCAGGTCACGCCGATGGGGCATGCAGGCTCTCCGCCTGAAGCTGCTTCGGGTACTTGAATTTAATTTGTTTTAGGGTTTTAACAAATGGTCGCAGCCACGCAGAGGGCGTGCGCAGCGACGCCCCAAATGCTCGGTCTCCAGTACTTCTACGTGGCGGCGCCCCCGCAGGCACGCCGAGGGCACGCGTGGCGACGGGGGCGTCGCCACGCAGAGCTCCTAAAGACCAAACATTTTGAAAACCAATTGCTTCCACTACTAAAGTAGAGCGCCGTTGGTCCGAGGGTCGTGTCCAAGCGTGTGTCTCGGTGGCTCCTGCGCGGTGCTCTCGCGGGTCGCCGGGCCGCTTGTTCCGGCGTGCGGCCGTCTGTCGTGGGGAGGTCGCCGCGGTCACCAGGGCAAAAACGCCGCCTCGTGCGCGGTGAGCTCGTCGTGGGGTTTTCCGCGTGGCGGCCTCGCCTTCTTGGGGTGCGGGGCGCATGGTTTGCCGCCGGTTTGCCGTGGTGTCGGCGTCGTCCACGTGGGCGCGTCGAGAGCAAACGGCGCGGCGACACACGATCTGGCAGTTCCTCAGTGATTTCCGTAAGGCGTTCCCGCCCGAGCTGGGTTGACAGAAGGCACGCGCAGTGAATGGTCGGCGCGGGTGGAACCGTCCGCACAAACGTCACGCAAAGTATTACACAGCGGATTGTTTGGGTGTCTGATTCTCGGCCGCGGCTTCTGTAGGCGCTTCAAAGGGCCTCGCCTTCGAGGGTCGAAGGAGTTGGCACCTCTCCCTCTGCCGAAGGCGGCGGAGGGTCGGCGGAAGCTGGCGGAGGCTGGCGGACGGCCAGCGGAAGTTGGCCGGAGTATAAGTTGGCTTCCCAAGAGGTGGCAAGGTTTTTTTGGTTTCAGGGTTCTCGGAAGCCACCACCCGCAGCGCACTTGCGGTCCGACTTCGTGGTCCAAGCGTTCGTGGTATGCCCTCGAGGTCTTGATGCTTTGGGGGCCCCGGGTCTCGGGCAGGCCACTGGTGGCGAGGACAGCTCAGTCTTTGTATCAGCACGCTCAGCACTAGGGTAAGAATTCGCACGGAACGATGGCATTTCGAAATTTGTGTTCGCACACGCGTTTTGCAAAAGGGAGTGACGCGGTAATTCCGCAAAGCAGGGCAGTGCTAGCGATCGCGCGATCGCGCATGCAGTGCGAGCACCGCTGACTTGTGCTCGACAGGAATGACGCGAGCACTTCTCGCCGCAGCGCTCGAGAGCAGTAACTTGTGGTGTCCTGCGACGGCCACGCGGCGCGGCCGCGTGGCGTGGGCCCGCCATGCCGCAGGAGGACCAGCCTGGTGGCGGGGGGCCGGAGGGCGCGGCTGTCGCCCTGGGCTCCCACCTCGAGCTCCTGGCGCAGCTGCTGCACCAGGCGGCGGCCGGAGAGGGCCTGCAGGCGCTGTGCGACCCCCTGCTGGCGAGCAGCGCGCACCTGAGCCGCGGGCTCGAGGAGTGCAGGCCTCCGAGCTGGAAGCACAGCCCTCGGCCCGCCCGGCGTGAGGTCGTCGGAGCGTCGTGCAGCGACGCGAGCTGCGGCGACGCCCGCCCGGCCTCGGAGCTCACGGTCTCTGCGATGCACAGCACAGTGAGTACCAAGAGGTTCGACCGCCAGACATCGGAGGTCGAGTCGTCGTGGAATCACCACGAGTGGGCGGAGGACCAGCGCGTGATCCAGGAGCTGCGGCTGGGGGAGTCCTACTCGGATTTCGAGTCCGACGTCGAGGAGGCTTCACGGGTCTTCCGCTGCCTCAGGGGTGTCGTTGGCAACGCACGTTTCGAGGTATTCTGGGCTGCAGTCGTAATGGTGAACACCTGCACCATGATCTTGGAAGAGGAGTGGACGGGTATACGCTCTGGCCACCGCATCGGTGTGTACCAAGAGTACGGCTCAGAAAAGTTTAATGACCAGTGGTGGCCAAGCGCGCACGAGGTTTTTTTCACCATCGATTGTGTGTTCACCCTGATGTTCACCGTTGAGTTGATATTGACGTGCACTTACGACATCTGGAACTGGTATCTCGGTTTCAAGATCCACTTCCGGCATCCGTTCTGGACGAACCCGTGGGACTGGCTGGACGTTGTGATTGTGCTGTCCTCCAACCTGGCGCTCCTCGGCGGCGTCTCCAACGGGCCGATACCCAACGCTCGCTTCTTCCGGATATTCCGCCTGGTACGCCTCCTCAGGCTGTTGCGGCTGGTCCGGAAAGTCAAATCGCTGGACCCGCTGCACCTCATGACAACGGCCCTATCGGGCAGCGCGACAGCGCTGGTATTCTCCATACTGCTCCTGGTGCTGATCCAGACCATGTTCGCGATGATGTTGACCCAGGTCTTGCGGTACGGATGGCTCTCGGAAGGCTCGTCGCTGACGGAGGACACCCAGAAGGAATTGTTTAGATATTTCGGTACGTATACCCGATCGATGGTGACCATGTTCGAGCTCCTGCTAGCGAATTGGCCCCATGTTTGCCGTTTCCTCATGGAGGAGGTTCACGAGGCATTTGGCTGTCTCGTGGTGTTGTATAAGTTGTCCGTCGGTTTCGCGGTGATTGGCGTCATCGAAGACGCCTCCGGGGAATCACCGCCACCCCCTGCCTTTCTGGAAACGCCCGTGTGACGGACCGTGGTGCCGCTCCGCGTCCAACCGCCAGGCTGCCTCGGCGCAGGCTGGCCGCTGCAACTCCTGGACGAGGGTCTGCGTGCGGGGAGTGCCCCCCCCCCCTCTCTCTTCCCGGTCCGGGGGCCACCCTCCGCCTCTTCGCCCGTTCCGCTCGTTCCGGGTAAAGGAGGAGGAGGAGGAGGAGGAGGAGGAGGAGGAGGAGGAGGAGGAGGAAGAGGTTACAAGTTCAGCAAGGCGCAGGTCACTGACCAGCGCCTCGGTCGCGGCAGGCCAGGCCTGCCTGAGGGAGCGCCATCGCACTGCGTAGAGCTTGGCCTGGCTCGGACGTGTGCATCTTTCCCTTCGGCGAGGATCATCGGGGAGCATCCTTGATCATTTGGCGAAAAACCACGCACGAAACCGAAACAAAAACACAGGGAATGGACGTCCGAGCGATGGCCAGAGAGGTGGCAGAGCAGGCGAGCAGAGCTTGCGCGCCCGCTCCCGGCCCCCTGGCCAGGCAGGGCGCGCGTGCGGATCGGCCCCGTCGCGCTGCTTTTGCTCGGCGCAGCGCGCGGATCGGACCCGCCTCGTGCGAGGGCGCGGCCGCGCCAGAGATCTCTTGGTGTCCTGCCACCGCTCGGCGGCACCCCCGGGAGGGCACCGGGGCAGGGCCCTCCGCGGCCGTCCTGGGGCTCTCCTGGGTCTCTTTGCTTGGCATCGCTCGGACGTGTGCATTTTTCCCTCGGCGAGGACCATCGAGGAGCATCCTTGATCAATCGGCGAAAAAGCCACGCACGAAACCGAAAGAGGCACAGGGAATGGACGTCCGAGCGATGGCCAGTTGGGGGGGGGTCCTTTGGGGGCCTTCGTGGAGGCTCCTTAAGGGGCTCCTCTTGGGCCACCCTGGGGGGCTCCATTCGTGCCTGCTCGGGGTGCTCTCGGGCCGTGCGGCGCCGTCGGATGCCGAACCCGAGGGCCCGTGCGGCCCGTCGTGGGGGCCCCGTGTGGCTCGTCGCCGCCGTCTCGGGGCTCTCTTCGGCCGTCTTTTTTGGTGCTCTTATAGGCCGTCTTGGGGGGTCGTCTCGGGGCCGCCTTGGGGCAACCTTGCACCGTCCCGGGGCCATCTTCGGGGCCTCTTGGGCCGCCTCGGGGCCATCTTGGGCCGCCTTGGGGCCATCTTGGCGTCCTGGCGGCACTTGAACGCCACCCTGGGCCCTCTTGGGGCCATCTTGTCCATATAAGGGGCGTTTGGGAATCGTCTTTGAGGCCGTCTTGGGAGCCATCTTGGACGGAAACGCCCATGGGATGTTGCTTTTCCGCGGGGCCAGCGGGTTGGGTCAGAGCCCCCCCCCTTTGATTTTTTCGGGAGGGTCAGAACAGGGTTATTAACCCTGGCATGCCAAGCACTCTTCAGTCTGGCTACGGGGACGGCGGATTGCAGACTTCTGCGTAGAACCACCGCCGGTTCTTGCCTTTGCGGCCACATGTTGGGCCGACGTTTTGCCAAGCTATTGCCCTATGTGCTCCACCAGCTATTGTAGAACTCATTAGGGGGGGCCCTGAGGGAGGAGAAGAGAGATGAGGAGGAAGAAGAGGGAGAGAATGCGGATGAGACGGAGCAGGAGGAGGAATAGGACAAGGAAGAGGAGTACTTTTGGGTCTTAGGTGCCTTTTGGGGCATCCGAATGTTGTTCTGAGGGCCTCTGAGGGCCTCTTGGGGACGCCCGAGGGCCTCTTGGGGGCCTCTTGGGGGCCTGTGTGGGCCTCTAGAGAGCCTCCTGGTCTGCCGAGGCCGTCTTGAGGGCCTCACTGGGCCGTCTTGGGACCCCCTTGGGACGCGTCAGTACCGTCTTGAAGGTCTCTGGGGCCGTCTTGGGGCCCTCTTGGGGTTGCGCTGGGGGCCTCCTGGCAATGGGCCGCCTTGGGGCCCTGTTGGCCCGTCTTTGGGCCCTCTTGGCGGCTTGTGGGCCGTCTTGGGGATCTCTTGGGCTGTCTTAGGCTGTCGGAAGCCCTGGGAGGCGAGAGTGCCAAATTCATCCCACACCATCGTGGGACCAATGATTTTGACAAATGGGGTTCGCCTCCTCGGGCCCTCCTGGAGGGCCTTTTGTCAGGCGATCGCAAAAATGGATCAAGGAGGCGTGGATTAGCGACGGGTCCCGTTTCCATGGGAAATCGCGGATTTCCGCCGCCGAGCGAGGCGGCACCGGCCGCATTTTGGGGAGGGCACCTCCCCCGATCCATGGATTTGGTGACCGCGCGCCAAATCCATGGATCACTAATCCATGTTTGCGCGCTCCCGAGCATAGCGGGACCAATCATTTTGACAAATGGTGTTCGCCTCCTCGGGCCCTCCTGGAGGGTCTCTTGGTGCTCCCACCAGGCGTCTTGGAGGCCTCCTGGGCGGCCCCTGAGGCGGTCTTGGGCCGTCTGAGGTCATCTTGGGGAGGGCCGAACAGCTTACCCGACAATTCTGCACGCCAAGTGTGGCCTTCGGCATATCCCGCAACCGTTCCTCGGACATGTTCCATGAGAGCGCTGCTGGCGGGCGCCGCGAAAAAAAACAGTTAGGCCCCCTTCTGTTGATGGGACACCAGTCCGCCAATAAGGCCGCCGGAACAGGTCATGAATTTCATGTGTTGGGGGGGGTCTAAACAGACCTCTGTGGGTCATTGGCTGCCTCTTGCCGTCTCCGGGAAGGCTTCTTTGGGGCCCCTGGCAAGCCGCGTGGGGGCCTTCTTGGGTTACCCTTACGTCGGGCCTGTCTCCCTACAGGGGGATTTTCGACGAAACATGAAAAATACCCCAAACATAGTCAAAACATAGTCCCAACATAGTCTGGGAACTATCTTTGGACTATTTGTTTGGCCTTTCTGGTGTATTTTTGGGGGTATCCTTTATGTTTCGTCGACAATCCCCCCGTGGGGGGACACGCCCGACATTGGGTTGCCCTTGGAGGCGTTTCTTGAGGCTCCGCGGGCCACGGGGCGGCCTCTGGGGGTCTCGTCGGGGGCCTCTCGGTGGCGCACGCCCCCGGTCTTAGGTGCCGCGTCTCGGGGGAGGGGGCGGCTCGGGCCTCGAGGTCCGCTGCCCTCGGGGGCGGCAGAGAGGGGGGGGTGATGACCAGGGGGGGGATATCGTGGCGTCTTCTCATCTCGTTGCGTCCCTGGCCCCCCCCGCCCCCTGGGCCGCGCACATGCCGCCGGCCATGATTTGCGCCCCCCCCCTCTTGGACGCCCCCCTCTTGGCCGCCCCGGGTTTCCCCTCATGGGTCCTGTCGGCAGCAACAGATCATGGGAAACTTGTGTGCCCTCGAAAGTATGCCTTTCGCGTCGACTGGCGTCGGTTAGCGTCTGGGGGTCGATGAGATGTGCCGAGTTAGCGTCGACTAGCGTCGATCTCGCGTCGATGAGCGTCGATTTAGAGTCGACTAGCGTCGATTCGCAAGAGCCGACAGGATGGTACGGGAGGCTCCCAGGAGTTTCCATCGAAGGTCCTTATCGATGGCCTACGGGCCCGATTCTGCGCCGCAGAAGCTATCTTGGAGCGATATTGGGGGCCTCTTTGGCCCCTGATAATCTCACCAGCGGTTTATTTTGTTAAATGTGAAGAAGAAACGATGCGCCCCACCTGAAAGGGTATTGTGTACCGGAGGGGGGGTTAGTTCGCTACCTTTCACGGGCTCGCTCTCTCTCTCTCTCTCTCTCTCTCTCTCTCTCTCTCTCTCAGGCCACGAGTCACCTGATGAGTTTGCCTGTCGCAGGTCGGCTCGTGGGTTGCACCTGGTTTGCCTGGCGACTCTTCGAGCCGCATGGCAGTGGATAATGTGCTGTGCGGAGGTAGGAGATGCGAGACCTACACTACCAGGGGGGCCACCTCCAGCGAGGATGTCCACGATACCTCCCAGAGCTGGAGGCTGGGGATGTCTCGAGCGAGAAGGGGGGACCACACCACCAGGGAGACCTCCCTTGCTACTACTCGCATCTCCTCGCCCTGGCGGTGTTAGTGTCGCTTTTCCCTGTTCCTGCAGTGTGGAGGTGGAGTTCATTTGGTTTGATGAAAAATGTATGGTTAAATGACTTTGGGCCTCTTGGGCCGGTCACCGGTCCCCAGGGCCTCCAAGGCGGCTAAAAAGCGATCCATGATGTACCCTGGGACCATCCTGCGCCATGCTGGAAGCGTAGAACTACCACCACGCTCCTGAGGCATCTGTATGAGTCACGCGGCGATGCCCAAGAGCGCCCACGCTGTACAAAACAATCCAGGGTAGGGCTTCTTTGGAGAGTATTTGCAACATCCTATGCAGAGACTCGAAGGGACCTGAGGACACTTACGCAGTGCTGAAGTCACGGTGGCGGATAAATGGGGTCTTCATCCAGGAAACATTCTCGGCGGCCCAGAACGACGAGTTCATCATGGTGAGAAAGCGGCTCCGGCAGATGCAGCACTACAAGCAGACCATCACCCGCCTGTTCAGGATGGGCGACAGGGACAGGTCTGGCACGCTGACCAGGGATGAGCTCTGCTTCCTGCTGCGGAAGCGCGCCATACGTACCTGGCTGGAGGCGATGGAGCTCCGCTGCTCCGACCCCGACATGCTTTTCACGCTGATCGCGGGCGACGGGAACGAGGTCACCATCGACCAGTTCGTCGCGGGCATCGGGCGCCTCAAAGGGTTTGCCAGAAACATCGACGTGATCGCCGTGCTCGACATTCTGCAGCAGCATCAGCACACACTGATTCAGGGCATGAGGCTCAGCAGCCGGTCCAACTGCCAACAAACATCACCAGCGCAAGCTCGTGGTCCTGTCGAGGAGCCCGCGGTGCTGGCGCAGATCCCGTGCTCCTGACGGGCAGTGCCGCAAAGACACTGACTCCGGGCATACGGCCCGGTCTCCAGGAAGAATCACGAGCGCAGGCTCGTGGTCCCGTCGAGGAGATCCCTGTGCTCCTGACGGGCGGTGCCGCAGATGCACGGCTTGCTTTCTGCCTCTGCTGCGTCGCGCACGGAGGCGCCTGGTAGCGCATCGTGTATCATGTCATTCGGCTTCCTGGATCTCCTGCTTCCTTGGCATCGCTCGGGCGTGTGCATTATTTCGCGGCAGTGACCATCGCGGAGCATCTTGGACCATGTCATGCGAAAGAACAAACGCACGAAGCCGACAACTGCATGCGGGCTGGACGTCAAAGCGATGGCAAGCTTCCCTTCCATGGATTTTTCACCCCCTGCCGCATCGCCTCGGTCTGATTTTCAAGTGGTTTCCATGGGCTGGTCGGCAGGGACTACTGCCACCAAGATCGCATTTCTGCATGTTGCCTGCGCGCACTGCTCGAACGGTGAACAGGGTTTGTCAGCGGACGGGTCTGCTTGCTCCAAAGCGTGCAGGGATGCACCCGCCGCACGGCCAGGAAGCACCGCACACCATGTACCGCACACGGCTTCATACAGGCTTCCGCGCCAGACGGGCACACGGACTCGCAGAATCAGGCCCTGGAAATCCCGCACGGCACACAGGGCCCCTGTCATGTGATCAATGGGCCTTGAGGGGGCATGGGCGCTGCTTCCGGTCTGCGACTGACTTCGCGTCGGAGTGGCAGCAGATCGTTTTCGTTGCTCCTACTCCTCGTGTGGCGCCGCGCCGCTTGTTCCGACGCGGTGCCTTCCGTCTTGGGGAGGGCGCCTCGGGCACCGGGGCAAACTCCGCCTCGGACGCGGGGCCTGCCGTGGGGCTTGCCGCGGCGCCGGCTGCGCCCCCTTCGGGCGCGGGGCGCAGGGCCTGCCGTGGGCCGACTGCACGTGGGAGTGGCTCTTCGCCAGAGTGACCTTGTGGTGTGGGCCCGCCTCACAGGGGTCTCCCCAGCACCGGCCGGCACGCGTGGATCTGGCCCCCCTCGCGGCCCCCGAAGGCCGCGCACCAGGGGGCGTGAATGTGCCGTGGGGCTTGCCGCGGTGCCGGCTTCGTCTACTTCGGCGCTCCTCCCCCTTTCGTGGCGTGATCGTGCTTGAGTGCTGCCCCGCTCGGGGTTCCTGCGGGGTGTATGCCCGCGCAAGACGACGCGAAAGCGCAAACTGATTTCTTAGCGGGGGGGCTTCCAGTTTCTTTCCAGGGCAGTCCCAAGTGGACCTATCTATGTACCAATACGTATGTGTATATATATATATATATATGCATGTACACATGTGTGCACCCGTCTATCTGCCGAGCTACACCCGTTTCTTCACTCTCTCAACTATCCGACGATCTTGCTGCCGAGCCGCACGTCATCTCGCCCGCGTCGGTTGTGTTAATGGCCCCCCCGCGCGCACAGCACGAGCCGAAACCGCAACCGATTTGCCAGTGGATGGTTTTCCGTTTCTTTTCGACCTAGCCCCAAATCTTTCATCTATCTCACGACTTGACTATATCTATATCTGCCCGTCTGTCGGCCTAGCTACTCATCCGTCCATCTACGGGTCGCTCTATGGATTCCTTCAACTAGTCATGCATCTTGCTCACTACTGAGTCATACTTCGAAGAGCCTGCTTGGGGTGGTTTGTGTTGTCACCAGCGCACGCACGGCACGAGCCGAATCCTCAGTGATTCGGCAGTTCTGGCCGCTCCATGTCTCATCAACCTTATCCCAAAACCTCCCATCTATCAGCTACCTAGCTATCTAAATACCTAGTCCACCTGGTTGTCGTCTCTCTCGTCTTATTGACCTACTCGTATATTAATCTACCAGTGTGACCATGTAACTACCTTATTATCCAGCTATCGGAGATTGGTTGGTCAGAGTGACCCCAGGCGGGAGATCGGTTTCGGCTTCGGTTTCGCTTCGTGCCGCGTGTGCGGTCGAGGCGACGCTGCGCGAGGGCATGGATGTGCTCGCCGAAGCTATGGCGAAGTCGGAAACATGGTTTCGAATCCGTTCTGTGCGTCTCGCGGTGGCCCGCGGAGTTTTCCCGTGGCTCTTCCGCGGATTGTCCCGTGGTTTGTCGAGTGTTTGTTGCATGGGTTGTTTCATTGGTTTTCGCGTGGTTATGCCGTGGCTGTCCCGCGGATTGTCCGGTGGTTGCCGCAGGGTTGTCCAGAGGACATGGGGATTAGAAGGTTTTCATCCGTAGAAGGGCAAGGCCACTTCAGGGGTATTCGTGTTGCTGATCCGACGCGGAGCCGATCGAACATCTCAAGTTGCACCCGTCTGTCCCCCAAGCTCCTCATCTCCCGAAGGCTTGTCGATGATGCGCGTCAGAGGCTGGGGAAGCGAGGCCGAAGCGCAACGGGGCCTCCCAACCAGGGTGTCGGCTTCGGCTTTGGCCCGTGTCCTGCGTGGACGCCGGGGCGGGCGGACCGAGGCGAGGCTGCGCGAGGTCCTGCGTTGGGTAGGCCAGGGAGCGGACATGCTGTTCCCACCCTTCCCGCGGCCCGGACCTGTGCCCGAGGGTGGTCATGCGGTTGTCTCGTGGTTGTCACGCGGTTGTCTTCGAAGAAGACAAAACCATACAACCATGAATTTTTGGCGCTCCGCACGGATTTCTTGGATCCGCGCCTGGGCCCCGCGGCGGTGCCTCCGGCGCCGCCCCTGGCGCGCTCCGCGCGCCATGGAGGGGGGTCCAGCGCGAATGCAAGAAATCCGCGCTGAGTGCCAAAAGCCAAAAGTTTACCTTTATGTGGTTTTTCCTTCTTCTATGCCCAGAGCGGAAGAATCACATTGGGAAGCAAAGAGCAATTTATGGTGTTCCACCAGTTTGTGCAAGACCGCAGAAGGCTTCTTTGTGGTTGGAAGTTATCTTAATCATTGCTGAAGGACTACACCTGAAGCCAGGGAGCAACCATTTGAGTTCCAACAACTGTTTGCAACTTCATTGAAATCTGTTGTGTGTTACGGCTTTCATGCCATCTTGTTGAAGACTCTGTGTGTTGTTGGACCCTGACGTTGCGAGCTGCGTGAGGCGCGTGTCCGGTTACCAATAGCATGAGGATGACCCGAGCGAAACGGCCAGAAGTTGTGCGCGGACGGCCTCAGGTGGTCGCCTTTCAGTTTTTCCCTTGAAGAGGTACGAATGATAATATATATATAGATATATGTATGTATGTATGTATGTATGTATGTATGTATGTATGTATGTATGTATGTATGTATGTATGTATGTATGTATGTATGTATGTATGTATGTATGTGTATATATATGTATTTGTATATGCATAGATGCAGGTCAGCGTATGCGAATCCCAGTGTTCTTGGTGTCTGAAGCCTCTTTCGGGGCTTCCCGCGTGTTGTGCAGAGGCCCTTCGTGGTGCTCGTGGGGCATGCTGGCCGTGTGACGCCGCGGAACTCGCGTGTACTGCATTCGGGGACGTCCTCGTGAGCTCTCTTTGGCCACCCTTGGGCGGACAACGTCGCTTTGACATTCTTCCCCCCCCCCCCCCCCCCCCCCACACGACCCTCCTCAGGCCCTCCTCCCATTCCACACCAGCGGGGCCGACCCTAATAGGGAGGGCTTCAGGAGGGGCAGTGCTTTCCCGCGCCAGTAGCCCCCGGGGGTCGACGGATGACGGGAAGTGCCTTCGAGGAACGAGGAGCGTGCACCGTTGTTTAGTGGCAGGGTTTTTTGTTACCATAAATTACCCTGTGACGTACCCAACCCACTTGTATCAATGGAAACGAGGAGTTGGCCGAAACTTGTATGGACAATCAACTTGATGTGTAAGCTACTTGGGAGGCGTCACTGTGCTGGGCCCCGCAAGCAGGCCTCGAAAGTGGCGACAGTTTCACAGATCGCAGCCCCCCAGGGATGGCGAGGTCTAATTTGAATCTGCGTGTGGCGTCACTGTGCTGGGCCCCCCAGCAGGCCTCGAAAGTGGCGACAGTTTCACAGATCGCAGCCCCCCAGGGATGGCGAGGTCCCATTTGACTCTGCCGTGAGTACCCACTGTGCTGGGCCCCCCAGCAGGCCTCGAAAGTGGCGACAGTTTCACAGATCGCAGCCCCTCAGGGATGGCGAGGTCCAATTCTAGACGCTTCGCGTATCCCCACCAGCCCGTCCAGAAACGACGCCCAGGCGAGTATAGGGTCGTCCTGAGGGGCTTTTCGGCGTCTTGGGTGCCTCGGGGGGGCCTCTTTGGGCCGTTTAGGATCCTCTTGGGGGCCTCCTGGGGGCCTCTTGGGGCCATCTTGGGGCCATCTTGGGGCCTCTTGGTGCCTCCTGGGCGCTTCTTGGGGCCATCTTGGAGGAAATCGATCAAAGAAGAGGGGAGCTTCAATTAGCGCTGCCCCCTCAGAAGGCCAAAATGGGGCCAAAACCTTGGTAAAATCAATGATTTTGGCTTCCTCGGCGAGGCCGTTTTGGACGCTCTGACCGCTCCCCGCCCCCCCTGTCCAGGTCAGTGGGGAGGGGGTAGGGGGAGGGGTAGACCCCTCCCCGAAGGGGAAGAAGGAGGGGTGGAAGAGGAAACTCGTTAAACCACCGACGCCCTAAAGGGCTGGTGGGAATTGAGTCCGCGTTGAGTGCCCACTGTGCTGTGCCCCTCAGCAGCCCTCGAAAGTGGCGACCGTTTCACAGAACGCAGCCCCCCAGGGATGGCGAGGTCTAGTCTGAGTCTGCGGTGAGTACCCACTGTGCTTGGCCCCTCAGCAGCCGTCGAAAGTGGCGACAGTTTCACAGATCGCAGCCCCCCAAGGATGGCGAGGTCTAATTTGAGTCTCCGGTGAGTACCCACTGTGCTGGGCCCCTCAGCAGCCCTCGAAAGTTGCGACAGTTTCGCAGATCGCAGCCCCCCAGGGGTGGCGAGGTCTAATTTGAATTTGCAAGTGGGTACCCACTGTGCTGGGCCCCTTCAGCAGGCTTCGAAAGTGGCGACAGTTTCACAGATCGCAGCCCCCCAGGGATGGCGAGGTCCCATTTGAGTATGCCGTGAGTACCCACTGTGCTGGGCCCCCCAGCAGGCCTCGAAAGTTGCGACAGTTTCACAGATCGCAGCCCACCAGGGATGGCGAGGTCCCATTTGAGTCTGCCGTGAGTACCCACTGTGCTGGGCCCCCCAGCAGGCCTCGGAAGTGGCGACAGTTTCGAAGAACGCAGCCCCCCAGGGATGGCGATGTCCCATTTGAGTCTGCCATGGGTACCCACTGTGCTGGGCCCCCCAGCAGACTTCGAAAGCGGCGACACTTTCACATTTCGCAGCCCCCCAGGGATGGCGAGGTCCCATTCGAGTCTGCCGTGAGTACCCAGTGTGCTGGGCCCCCCAGCAGGCCTCGAAAGTGGCGACAGTTTCACAGATCGCAGCCCCCCAGGGATGGCGAGGTCCCATTTGAGTCTGCCGTGAGTACCCACCGTGCTGGGCCCCCCCAGCAGGCCTCGAAAGTGGCGACAGTTTCACAGATCGCAGCCCCCCAGGGATGGCGAGGTCCCATTTGACTCTGCCGTGAGTACCCACTGTGCTGGACCCCCCAGCAGGCCTCGAAAGTGGCGACAGTTTCACAGATCGCAGCCCCCCAGGGATGGCGAGGTCCCATTTGACTCTGCCGGTCCCACTGTGCTGGGCCCCCCAGCAGGCCTCGAAAGTGGCGACAGTTTCACAGATCGCAGCCCCCCAGGGATGGCGAGGTCTAATTTGAATCTGCGTGTGGCGTCACTGTGCTGGGCCCCCCAGCAGGCCTCGAAAGTGGCGACAGTTTCACAGATCGCAGCCCCCCAGGGATGGCGAGGTCTAATTTGAATCCGCGTGTGGGTACCCAGTGTGTTGGGCCCCTCAGCAACCCTCGAAAGTGGCGACAGTTCACAGATCGCAGCCCCCCAGCTGGCACGCAGCGACGAGCGAGGCGAAAGGCAAGGGGGAAGAGAGGGGCGGGAAGGAGACGCGCGAACAGTGCTCTGTTCAAAACGAGAACCCAACGCAGGAGGGTTGGGAAAAAACAGCAACATGTTTCCCGACGTTTGAAATTTAGTTTGGTGCGCATGTGTGCATAAGGGGCGGAAGGTTGGCGGACCCCAACCGTAAGGTGCTCTTGTAGAAATATTTCAGTATTTCAACGTTTGTCATGCCAGTGTGATCTCTAATTGAATCGCTCTCGGAGGGCGTCAAGATTGCCCCCAGCAGGCTCCTAAGAAGACCCCCGGAGACTTTTCAGCGTGGGCTATAAGCGTCCAAGAGCGTTTCCAGGTCCTTACAAGACAGCCCAGTACGCCGTCCAGGTAGCCCTCGAACCAGCCCAATCCCACATCACGCGACGCACAGCACACAGACACGCAGACACGCAAACACACACCAGACAGGCACACGCACACACACACACACGGTTCACAATCCACAACAGGCAAAGCAACGCAAATCGCACAACACAACACACACGGCGGAACTATTCCTACACAGCATACGCACTGCACGCCCACATCGTGCACATCACCACATCACACACACACACACTTTACGCGCGTGTTCGCAGTTCATATCGTACAACACGCATCGCACACTATTTAACAAACGACCAACATTGTGTGCACTTACAGATACATTAGGAGGTGTTTAGGTTTGCCTTCCCCCCGTTCTCTCGGCGGTGGATAAGTCTGGTCATAAAACCTCCTCGTCGCGGCGGAGATTACTTTCCTTCTACTGCTGGGCGGGTTAGATAATGTTTTGAATCTCCAAGGGGTTAATACCCCCCTGGGCTACACCCTGCACTAGCCCTGCCAAGGAGGAGGGAGAGGAATAGGAGGAGGAGGAGGAGGAGGAGGAGGAGGAGGAGGAGGAGGAGGAGGAGGAGAGCCGCTCTGGCTCCTAAGCCTGCGGGCGAGGGAGCTTCTGCTGACGTGATTCAGATCGGCTCCGTCAGCAGGAGCCTGTTCAGGAACGACTCTCTGTGGGCACCCGCCGCGATGGCAAGCCTCCTCCTCCTCGCGGTTCCGCGCACGGCGAGGCCTGGGCGCCGTGGCGGGGCTTGTCTCCTCCGCCCTGGCGGCCGCCAGCGAGTTCGCTCGGGGCGGTGCTGCCAGGCCCGCGCACCCCGCTGTGGGGTTTCGGCTGCGGGGAGGCAAGCAACTGGGCCAGCCAACTGTCCTGCCGTCAGTGTGGCAAGAATGCGCCAATGGCCATTCGCCAAAAGGCATTGGCGGCTGCTGCAGGCCCGGAGGAAGCTGGAGGGACTGGTGATAAGACGAAGAGCAAGAAGGGCAAGGGCAAGAAGGGCTCCAAGGGCGACAACGCTCCGGGGGCCAAGGCCGGTGCTCCCGGCTCAGAGAAGGCTACGGACAAGGACGAGGAGGAGGACCTGCGGGCTGCCATCGCACTGCTCGAGAAGCGCGGTGTCAGCATCGGCGAGGCCGAGAAGGCCAAGGTCGTGCCCCCGAAGGCTGAAGGTGCTGGAGAGCAAGTACCCAAGGCCAAGACTCATTACTCAGTTGTGCAGACCGCTATGTGGCGGCGGTCCAAGGCGCAGCAGAATCTGGATAAGGCTCGCACTGCGGCCGACGCTGCAGTCGACGCGGTGCGTGAAGCGCAGGAGCGCTGGAACACGGCCCAGCTCGACTGCACCAAGGCGCAGCAGGCCTACACGGAGGCGGATTCCCTGCTCCAGCGGGCGCGCCAGGCTGAGGCTGCTGGGCTGGCGCCTGCCGCTCCCGACCAGATCTCGGAGGAGCAGCAGATGGTGGCTCAGGCGGCCCTGGCCGCTCAGTACGTGGCGGAGGTCAAGGGCCAGTTCGATGGCCAGGAAGCGGTCGACCTCGGCAGTGCGGTCGAGATGCTCTCGCGCTACGCAGCCGTGGGCAAAATGCGGATCGAGGCCAAGGCCACAGCTGCCAATGAGGTCGTGGATCTCGAGGCTCCTGGTGGTGATGCTCCTGGTGGTGCTCCTTCCGCAGGCGGCGCTGGCAACGGCGGAGACGACATGGACTGCTCAGAGCTCAGCGCCGCCATCGCCAGTCTTGACGAGACCAAGAGCTAGCAGTAGGCCGAGCTCCTCACAGCCCAGGGCATCTCTTCGCCCAAGCAGCGGCTCCGAGGTGGCGACGGCAGAGCAGCCCCAGGAGCCGCCTCAGACAGCGCTGCCGCGTGCGCGCCAGCGCGCGCCAGCGCCTGGCGTCGCAAGCTTTTGAGCGCAGCCCACGGCTGTGTGCGCTGACATCGGCGAACGTCCCCAGCCGTGGGAGCCTCATGAAGTGGCTCAACACGGATGCGAAGGGCGACATCTTCTTCTTGCAGGAGGTCGGAGTTGCCCAAGGCCAGCGCGCCGCGGCGGAGCAGGCCTGCCGGAAGGAAGGCTGGAAGGTCGCTCTGCACGAGTCGTTGCGCACGGAGAAGGGCGGCCTCTCCTGCGGAGTGGGGGTTGGATGCAGGGGCCACATTGGCATAGGCCCCCCGCCGCCCTCCCAGGTCAAGCTCCCGAGGGAGCGGGTCTGCGCCCAGTGGATCAACGCGATGGTGCCCGGAGGGGTGCTCTGCGTCTCGATATATCTCGTCACTGGCTCGGGGCTGGACGCCGAGAGCAAGCTGATATTGGGCCAGCTGGGCGAGTACCTGCAGAGCGTCCAGGTGCCGCTCGTGCTTTGGGGCGACTGGAACTGCGACCCAGCGGCCTTGGATGATTCGGGCTGGCTGCAGAAGATTGGCGGCATGCTCGTCAGTTGCGGCCAGAACACGTGCAGGATTGGCGATGGTTCGGAGATCGATTATTTCGTCGTGAGCACGGGCCTCGCTAGCAGGGTCAAGCAGTGCCACAGGGTCAATTGTGTCTTGGCCCCGCACTACGCGGTGCGACTGGGCCTCGGAGGCAAGCCATTCGCCGAGGAGCAGCTGGTCATGCAGGGGGCCCGCGAGTTCCCTGGGAGACTGCCAGTGGGGCCCCGCCGTCAGCCGCCCGACTGGGAGTCGCTGCTGGGGGTCCCCCCGCGATCTGTCGTGGCCTCTAAGGCCTTGGACGCCCGCGCCAGCGAGGTCAGCCGCGCCTCCGCGGCCGACCCCGCCCAGGGGTCCGAGGAGGTTCCCGCGACCGGCGAGGCCGAGGAGATTCCGGCTGCTCGCCCGGTCGAGGAGGTTCCCGCAGCTTGCGAGGCCGAGGAGTTCCCCGCAGCTTCCGAGGCAGGGGAGGTTCCCACAGCTTGCGTGGCCGAAGAGGTTCCAGCAGCGTGCGCGGCCGCGGTGGAGATTCCCACAGCTCGCGTGGTCGAGGAGGTCCCCGCAGCCCGCGTGGCCGGAGAGGTTCCCACAGCTTGCGCGGCCATGGAGGTTCCCGCAGCTTGCGAGGCCGGGGTTCCCACAGCTTGCGTGGCGGACGCAGCGCAGCAGGGTCTGGACACGGCCTACGGCGAGTTCGCGAGGCTCATGGAGCTGGACCTGCTGGGCGCGTGCCACATCGAGGAGAAGAAGGAGCCTTTCCTCGGGCGCGCCGAGCCGCCTTCGTTCAGCAAGATGCTTTTTTTTCGGACGGCCACGGGTGGGCCCTACATCAAGGAGTGCCCGTTGTCAGCAAGGTGGCGCAGAATTGGGGCCGCGGTATGGGAGGTCCTCGAGGCTCGACGGCGGCCTCAACACGCTGGACGTAGGCCGGGGCTTTGTCAGCACATCGCCGAGCTCCAGGGGCGAATCGGCAGGCTCGTCGCACATGACCTCGGAGAGGAGGAGCTGGGGCTTGACGAGGTGCGGGTCATGCGCTGGCGCCTGCGACGACTCGGCACGGCCATGTATTCCGACGTTGGCGGGATCGAGGCCAGGTGTCGACGAAATGCGGCCAAGTTTGAGGCTCGTTTCGCCCAGGAGCAAGCTCGGGCATGGCGCAGCTGGGCCCAGGACGCGGTCAAAGACAGCGGGGGTGCGGCACGTGGCTTTTGCCGCGCGCCGCGCGGGTGGTCGCCCGACGTGGAGTCGATCGAGGGAGGGCCAGCAGGCATCGGGGCCACCCTGACTGCTCTGGCTGAGGAGTACAAGGGCATCTGGCGCCATGGGATCGAGCAGCCGCTGGGCCTCGACGAGGTCATCCCACCTGACCTCCTGGAAGATCGCCCTCCCCCGCCGACGCCCGGCGACGTCATCGAGGCCGCCGGGGAGATTAAGGAGATGACCGCCACGGGGATTTATAGCATCAGCCCCTCGTCCTTCGGGCACCTCAGCAGCGGCGGCCTGGAGGCGCTCTGCATCGTACTCCATTGGGTGGAGTTCCTGGTGAGGATGCCGACGCAGGTCGAAGAGGTCTTCATCTTCTTCCTGGCGAAGCCCGACGGGGGCTGGCGCCGCATAGGCCTGCTGTGCGGTCTTGTTCGGCTCCTCAGCCGCCTCCGGCATGATGAGGCTAAGGATTGGGAGAGACATCACAACAGAAGCTTCTTCTATGGTGGGGCTGGACGGTCTTGCGAAGATGCTGTCTGGGCGCAGGCGTTCGACGCGGAGCACGCCAGCGCCCTAGGTCTTGACAGTCTCTCCTCAATGCTGGACTTGAGCAAGGCCTATGAGAGGGTCACGCACCGTGGTCTGGTTGATGCTTGCCGTCGTCACGGGCTTCCTCTTCGACGGCTCAAGTTGCTGCTGTCGGTTTACGGTGGCAAGCGCAGACTGTGTGTTGGGCGATGGAAGACCGAGGCGATGAAGGTGGGGCTCTCCATCGTTGCCGGCTGCGGCTTCGCGACCACGCTGCTGCGCGTGGTCTTGCTGAGCCCGCTCGATGCCCTGCTGAGGTGCTGGGGGTCGGTCAAGCTGTGCGTGGTGGTCGACGACGTGACGCTGGCTGCTCATGGGCGGCTTCGGGACATCGAGCCGGCCAACACCAGGGGCGCAGACTCGTTGTGCGGCGAGCTGGAGAGCATCGGCTTCAAGATCTCCCTTACCAAAGGGAACGTGATCTCCAGCAACCTCGGCGCGGGTCAGCGCGCCACCAGGAAGCTCAATAGATGGGGCTTCCAGCTGCACCACTCGGTCCGGAACCTCGGGGTCGACTTCGGCATGGGCAGAGTTGGCAGCTGGGGCGTCCTGCGAGCTCGACTGCAGAAGCTCGGCCCCCGCGCCTCGCGCTTCATGGCCTTGGAGAAGGCAGGCGCCAGGCTCGGCAAGGTCTTTCGTGTGGGAGGCCTGGCTCCCGTGCTTCATGGAGCTCGCGTGCGCGGAGTTCCGGACAGGGCCTTGCAGCAGGCTCGGGCGACTACTGCCAGGGCGCTGGCAGGCGAGGCGGGCAAGCGATCCAGGACGGTACAGTTCGCCATCCAGGAGGACGGAGGGTGGAGACGGGACCCCACCTACGCGAGCAACGCCTTGCCTCTGGTGCCCTGGGCCAAGGCGTGCTACACGCGTTTGCGCCCTCCAGCGGCCTTCAAGGCGGTGCACGGCAAGGGCGGCCCCTCCACTTGGGCCGGCGCTAATGGCCCGACTGGCGCCGTGTTCAAGACGCTGGAGAGGTTGGGCTGGAGCTCCTCGGGCTGGGGCCGCTGGGCCACGGACGAGGGCCAGGTGCTGGTGCTCACGGACGCCAGCCCAAAGTTCGTGGCCTCCGTGATCGAGCGCGGGACCACCCGGCCCCTGATGATGAAGGTGGCTAAGCACCCAGGCTTCGAGAGCCTAGCTGGTCACGCGCCCGACTTGGAACCACTTCGTGCCGGCCTTAGCTCGCCGAGGAGGCGCGGAGACAAGGAGATGGTCTCGTTTGTGGAGTCGCTGGTCGCGGGCGGCATCGCGACGCAGCGCGATCTCTACCAGGAGCGATCCCAGGTAGACCCCCTTTGCCAGTGGTGCCACGCCGCCGTCGGCACGCAGCACCACAGGCTCTTCTGCTGCGATGGCACATGCCAGCTGGCGGCTTCCTGGGGCTTGGAACGAGTTCGCGAGGCGGGGAGGCTCGCCGACGTGGACGACGTGGGCATGACCAGAGGCCTGGTCGACCTCAAGCTGTACGAGGCCCCACCTCCTGCCCGGGAAGAGACTTGCCTGAGAGCGGGAGTGGGGCTGCGAGCGCTGTGGGAGGGCATCGTTTGCGAGGGCGGGTCTGCAACGTGCCCGCGCTGCCAAAGGTTAACGAGATGTTGCTGGTCGGCTGTATCGGCCACTCATGACGGCAGGCTCCAGGCCGGCATGTATGGTTCGGTTCCTGGTGATTGTCAGTCAAGGAATTGGGCATGCCGAGCTTTACGCTGTGGTGCGCGTCCTCCGTGAGAAGGGCGTTGGCTCTTTATTTATTGTCAGTGACTGTAAGGTCGTTGTCGGCGACTTCAGGCGGGGTGAGCAATGCTGCGTTTCGGTGGAGTCGAAGTACGCCCACCTGTGGCGCGAGTTCTGGCACCATGTGAACGACATGGGTCTGGGCAACTTCGAGATGAAGCGGGTGGAGGCTCATGTGTCGTGGCGGCTGGCGGAGATGCACGGGGCTTCCTGGTGCCATCACACAGGCAATAAGGAGGCCGACCGCATTGCGAAGCTGGGCGCACGACTACACCCCCAAGGGGCCCAAGGAGAGCTTCAAGCCTGTGAGGCCAGGTTTGCGGCTGCCCACGAAGCGGCGGCCGAGCTTATGGTGCGCCACGGTGTGGTGTTGAAGAAGCTGGCAGATTTGGATTGGCCCGACAGAGGGGCCCTCCCTGGACGCCCGGAGCCCTCCCAGGGTCCCCAGCTGGAGCTCGAGAGGCCTCGCAATGGGCACTCCCTGGATCGGCTCGGTCGGGTTTGGGGATCTCTCAAATGTGGAATTCGGAAGGCGTCCAGGGCTAGGGTTTTGAGTTTTCCTTGTGCGGGAGTCCCTAGGCCCGCGCCCCTGGCCCATTTTGTCCATCGGCTCTGGGCCATCCGCCCTCCCCAGGCCGATGGGTGCATCGATGCTCTTGTGTTCTGTAATCGGTGCGGGGCGTACGCGAGGCGTCAGACAAAGCTGCTGAAAGACCCGTGCAGGCCACCGAACCGTCTGAATCGCAAGGCCTTGGATAAATTATGAGCGGGAAGGGAAACCCAGTCGGACAAATACTGGGGTTTGCCCTTCCCGTTAATTCGGCGCCAGTTTTAATGCGTTGAAGCTCGGTCGCCCTTCCCCCCCTGAGGTTATTTAATTCTTAATACCTTGGGTGTGTTCCTGCGAAGGCGCAGGTCGCAGTAGGGTTTCATGAGATCCACTGTGGTAAGGCATCAGAGGCATCAGAGGAGGAGGAGGAGGAGGAGGAGGAGGAGGAGGAGAGGAGGGAGGAGGAGGAGGAGGAGGAGGAGGAGGAGGAGGGGGGGGAGGAGGAGGAGGAGGAGGGGAGGAGGAGGAGGAGGAGGAGAGGAGGAGAAGGATGAAGGAGTGGGATGCGAGGAGGAGGAGGAGGAGGGGGAGGGGGAAGAGGAGGAGGAGGAGGAGGAGGAGGAGGAGAAGGACGAGGAGTAAGAGGAGGAGAGGCAAACTGATGAGATACAGGGCATGGGGGCCCTTGTGAGGGCCAGACCTTGTCGCGTGAGAACGCAATGAGGTGTAACCATTGCGGCTCACAACTGAGCCTTGAGGCTCCCTTGAGGGACCTCAACCCGATCAGCCTGAGCATAGGGTCTGGCCCTTTTAACGCTATGTCTTCCCTGACCGCGCTGACATGGCGACTTGTCTATGTGTTTGCCAACACGTATGTCAACATCAAAACGCAAGTCAACATCATAACCCACTTGAGCACCAATAAGGTTCCTGTATGATTTCCAGGCCAGCATGGCGACTTTTCCATTGTGGACGATGCAAAATTCGCCACGCGCGCGGCGCGTCCGCGCGCGTCCGCGCGCGTGGCGAGTGCTGTATTGTCCACAATGCAAAAGTCGCCATGTCGGCCTGGAAATGAGAAAAAGCCTTGAAGGGTGACAAACTCGATTTCGGGGGGCCCGCCCGCGCGTGGGTCACCCGATCGCGCGGGCGCGCGCGGACGCGCGCGTTGCGAGTATTGGATTGTTCACAATGGAAGAATCGCCGTGTTGGCCTGGAAACTAAAGTGAGCCCTCGGCATTTATAGCCATGTTGGCCCGGAACTTCAAGGCAAACGTCCACGGTGACCGATTGGATTTTGAAGTTGGCATCGTTTCCCAAAGTTTTCAATAGTAGACAAGCTGCCATGCTGGCCTGGAGAATAAAGTAAACCCTTTCACGGTGGCCGATTGGCTTATGAAATTACTTTACGAACTTGCTCACAGTCGTCTGCCTAGCATTGCTGGCGGAACATCGGTTGGCGCTTGGTCGGCGCGCTCGGCGACGTGGGATTCGTTTCCCTTTGTGGTTGGGTGGGCTGCGTCACTTGTTGGGGTGATTGCTTTAGCGCAATAATCCACTGGGCTGCACATGGGAGGATATGTGGGCATCTTCTCGTGCGGGTTGCAATGTAAGTGACCTTCGTTTTGATTCGCGAGTTTGCCCGAACTCTCTTGGGTAGCACTGCTGGCTGAACTCCTGCTGGACAAGCGCAGCGTTGAGACCAAACGTTTCGAGAAAGACAAAGCCAACGACGACGACGCCGACGAGAACGACGACGATGACGAATCGCCGCGGTCGTCGGTGTCGCCGCGGAGAGTATTTTGCCCGTATTGTCGGCTGGAATAATGAATTGTGAGCTACCCTGCACGCGGGAGGATTTGTGAACATATTTTCACGAGCATTGCAATATAAAACTGCTTTGATTCGGGAGTTTTCTCAAGTTGGCCTGCCTGTTATTGCTCGCGGAACTCTTCGTCGCGCCTGGTAGGCGTCGGTGGCGACGTGCGGTTAATACCCCGATATTGTATTCCCGCCGCTTGCTTGGTATCCTTTCTGGCGTCGGCCTTACCCAGCCAGATACCCAGCCAGCGGCCGCCGGCTTGGTACCCCGCCGGCTTGGTACCCGCCCAGGGTCTTTTCCCCCTACCAAGCCGGCGGCCGCTGGCCTGGCATCCTGCCGGCTTGGTACCCCCCCATGGGGCTCCACCCTACCAAGCCAGCGGCCGCTGGCTTGGTATCCCGCCGGCTTGGTACCCCCCCAGGGGCTCCCCCCTACCAAGCCAGCGGCCGCCGGCTTGGCCAATATCCCGCCGACTCGGTGCCCCCCCTGGGGCTCCCCCTGCCAAGCCAGCGGCCGCCGGCTTGGTGACCCGCCGGCTTGGCACCCCGGCTCCCCCCAGCGGCCGGCCAGCGGCCGCTGCTGGCTTGGTACCCCCTTGAGGGGCCTCCCCCTATAGTATACCAAGCCGGCGGCCGCTGGCTTGGTATCCTGCCGGCTTGGTACCCCCCAGGGGTTCCCCCCGACCAAGCCAGTTGCCGCCGGCTTGGTACCCCGCCGTCTTGGTACCCCCCCCCCAGGAGCTCCCCTCTATGCGGCCGCTGGCTTGGTATGCCGCCGGCTTGGTACCCCCCCATGGGGGCTCCCCCCTACCAATCCAGCGGCCGCCGGCTTGGTAACCCGCCGGCTTGGTACCCCCCTGGGGCTCCCCCCTACCAAGCCAGCGGCCGCCGGCTTGGTATCCCGCCGGCTTGGTACCCCTTCCTCTGTGGCCCCCCCCCCCCACCACCAAGCAAGCCAGCGGCCGCTGGCTTGGTATCCCGCCGGCTTTGTACCCCCCCTATAGGGGCTACCCCCTACCAAGCCAGCGGCCGCCGGCTTGGTATCCCGCCGGTTTGGTATCCCGCCAACTCGGTGCCCCCCCAGGGGTTCCCCCCGACCAAGCCAGTTGCCGCCGGCTTGGTACCCCGCTTGCTTGGTACCCTCCCAGGGGCTCCCCTCTACCAAGCCAGCGGCCGCCGGCTTGCTGACCCGCCAGCTGGATACCTTTGCGAGGGCTCCCCCTACCAATCCAGCGGCCGCTGGCTTGGTATCCCGCCGGCTTGGTACCCCCCCCAGGGGACCCCCCTACCAAGCCAGCGGCCGCCAGCCTTGGTACTCCGCTGGGTCGGTACCCCCCGCGCCGCCCGCCCCCCACCAAGTTTCAAGCCAGCGGCCGGCTTGGCACCCCGCCGGCTTGGTTGCTGGGAGCCTCCTCGGTACCCCCCTGCATGGGGCCCGCCCGCCCCCCATACCAAGCCAGCGCCGGCTTGGTACCCCGCCGGCTTGGTATCCGGGGGCCTCTCCCCTCCCGCTTTCCCGCGATGCAGCCGGCTTCTTATTCCGCCGGCTTGGTACCCCTCCGCCGCCCGCCCGCTACCAAGCCAGCGCTGGCTTGGTACCCCGCTGGCTTGGTATCCGAAAGCCTCCCCCTTGCCTTCCGCCCTCCCGGCATGCCGCCGGCTTGGTATTCCGCCGGCTTGGTACCCCTCCGCCGCCCCCCCGCTCCCAAGCCAGCGCTGGCTTTGTACCCCGCCAGCTTGGTATCCTTCCGCCGCCCCCTACCCGGCGTACACTCTGGGTTTCCCATTCTTGTTGGGTGGGTTGGATCATGTTCGGGGGTTTTGTCTCTCATGGAAGAATGCCCCCTGGGCTACCTTGCACTAGCTCTGCTAAGGAGGAGGAGGAGGAGGAGCAAGAGGAAGGGAAGGAGGAGGAGGAGGAGGAGGAAGAAGAGGAGGAAGAGGGCGAGGAGGAGGAGGAAGAAATTGGAGAGGAGGAGGAGGAAGAGGAGGAGGGAGAGGAGGAGGAGGAGGAGGAGAGACAAGACGAGGAGATAAAGGACGGGGGCGCCCTCGTGAGCGCCAGAGGCCCTGGCGCGTGAGAGTGCAATGAGGGGTAACCATTGCGGCGGAAAAATTGAAGCCGTTAGGCTCTCTTGAGGCGCTTGAACCAGCGCAGCCTGAACACGGGGCCTGGCGCCGGGTCCGCGGGTGGCGCCCATTAGTTGTGTACCTTCTATTGTAGGGTGGGCAGGAACATGTTGTGGAGTTTTTCTCCATGTGAATCGTGCTCTCTGGGCGACCTCGCACGACAGAGGATGCTTGAGCACATTATGTGCCCAGGGCGTTGCTCGCCATCTCCTCCTTCGTCCCTTTGTATTATGCACATATAAATTGCGTGTGCATCGTCAGCGTCAGCGCCCGCGACGCGGCCCGCCGATGAGTTTCCCACGATTGTTCGCCGTGCTGGGTACAGTTCGAGTTTCGCGGCCCGTCGATCAGTTCCCCTCCATTGTTGGGTGGGCAAGATCATGTCGGGGGGGGGATCTCCCAGTGAGTAGCACCTCTGGGCAGACGTGCGCGACAGAGGAATTCTGACCATTTTCATAAGAGGAGTGCAGCATTGGTCGGCCGATTATTTGCCGAGGGCGTTGCTCACCATCCCCTCCTTTATCTCGTCGTGTTTGTACGAGGAGTGCACCGCGCGCTGATATACATTGTCAATATATACGCGCATCTTCAGCGTCAGCGCCCGCGGCTCCTCCCGCCAACTAGTTTTCCATTGTTGTTCGCCGTTCTGGATAATGTTTGGGGCTTTTTGTCTCTCGGCGAGTAATGCTCCCTGGGTCACCATGCGCGGCGGAGGGATTCAGAACACATATGTAACAGAATTGCAATAGGGATCGCGTTCGTCGCCGAGGCCAGTTCTCAGTCAGGAAGCGGATTGCAATACACACAATATATACATATATATAGAGATCGCGTTCGTCGCCGAGGCCAGGTCTCACAGCCAGTCGCGTGATATCTCTTGGCTTGCACGAGAGTTGCAGCGCAGGCCTGTGCATCTACAATCTGCATTTACAGTTTCGTCGTCGGCGCCCGCGTCGGCGACGACGAAACTGTAAGTATAGATTGTGGAGGGCCCGCGAGGGGCCTGAGTTTCAACAGTCCTTGTCAGGATGGAACTTTCACGATACAGTTTCTGAGGGCCAAAGTGGCTAATTAGTAGTCGTCGTAATCGTAGTTGCAAGCGTAGTCGTATCAGCTGGCGGGTGCCACGGGAATGAAATATTTAGTTGCGCTTCATTGGTGGAACACCAATCCGTGAATAAGGCCGCCGAGAAAATAACGAATTACACCTTGTTGTGGGATTCGAATGACCTTTGGGATTAATGTATACGCGCATTTTCACACACAACCAAGCACGCACGCCTTCACCACGCACATCAAGCGCACACAGGCGCACACGCACGCACACAAACACACACACACACACACACACGCACCACGTACACGCGCGCAGAAGCGCACGCGCACCACGATGGACAGGAGCGGCCAGCCAACACGACAGAACATTCTTCACCAGTCCGATCGACAAAAGCGACGTCTCCTGTCCTTGCCCCGTCATGTTCCCGCCCGGGAGACAGCTGAGCTTTGCTCGCTCTTTCCTTCGTAGCAGACGGCCTCTGAGTCGACCTCGTCTTGGAGTCGCCCTCGGAGGGCCTCGACACGTCTCGAAGTAGTTTCAACAGCTTCGCAAGAGGATCCCAGAAGACCTCACACATGGCCCAGGATAGCCCAAGAGCGACCCAGGGCGCCCCAAGGTGTTTTTTTGCGACGGCCCAGGAAGCCTTCAGTGCAGCCCTCGACTCGACTCGATCACGCAGCACACGGCAAACAGCTTTCACATCGCTCAGTTTGCGACATGCACACAGGCCGCACGCCGCGCTCAGCACACAGAACGCAGATAGCACACCTCGCGCGCGCACACACAACACAGCACAATAAAACACAACACAACACAACACAACGCAACGCAACGCAACGCAACGCAACGCAACACCACACACCACACCACACCACACCACACCACACCACAACACAACACAACACAGCACAGCACAGCACAGCACAACACAACACAACACAACACAACACAACACAGCACAGCACAGCGCAGCACAGGACAGCACAGCACAGCACAGCACGCACGCACACACGCACACGCACACACGCCTCTAACCCAGCTTGAGTAGACACTGCACACCTAACACATCACTCGACAACAACTCACACATGCGTACACACGCACACTCGCGCACGCACACACAAAGCCACTGACTCACACGCACGCGCGCTCGCACACGCAGCCGCTGCACGCACACGCAACCACTCACGCACGAACACACGTACACCCACCACGCAAATTGTACACACATGTTCGCACACGCATTCACGTCAGGAACACATGCGCATGCACAATCACGCGACTGTGCACATCACTGTACACGTTGATTGGAGACCAATACCGCAGAACATTTTCCGCGAGCATTTTGGACATTAGCGGCACTTCCTGGCCTTGTCAGTCAGCCTTCTTTGCGACGCGAATGTGGCTGAGGGGCTGTTCAAGGAGCACGCTCCGAGACACGCTTTATACATGTGTGTCGTTTCGTGCGGAACGCTCAGACGTCGCTCCCAGATGCGTTCGAGCCAGCCCCGCGCTGCGAACTAGACCTGGGCGCCTTCTCGTACCAATCACGAGTGCCCCAGCAGAAAAAGACTGACCACCAGCTGTGGGGACCCCCGCCGTCGAGCTGGACCAGCCCCGGGGTGCCCGGGCTCGGTGCCGCCGAGCTGGCACTGGTCTTTGGGCTCTGCCCTGTGCACGTCGGCACGGCTCGGCTGAGGCGGCGGCTGTCAAGCGCTGCCCTGTGGCACAGCATCGGACGGGACCAGCAGTCCGTTCCAGAGCATTCCGGAACGCTCTCAGAGCGTTCCGGAACGCTCGGAGAATGCCGCGGCGCCAGAGATGTCTTCCAGAGCCACCGGGTCTCGGATATTCTCGATCTCTCCTCACCCGATGGTATCTTCGTCCTGGCTTCTTCTTAATGCACGTGCCAGGGGACGCCACGCCAACCTAGAGCGCCATCGCCTGTGATTTTTCCCCCCAGTCCCCGGGCTCCGCCCGAAAAGTCTGGCCGCTCAGAAGAGGAGGGGAACTCTGGGACACACCCCCAGGGGGGGTACTCGGACGGACCCCTAATTATCGAGGATGGACGCCCCCCCTCGTCGTATGTCCCAGGGTTGGGCCCCCAATTGCTGGTCCAGCCGAAGCCCCAAAGTCGGGGACTGGGGTCGCCACATCTCTCCCGCGCGCACTTCCTGGGCCTGCGCGCGGACCCCCCTCCCAGTGCGTGGATGGCTCAGGGTGCCCCTGGCCCAGGGTGCCCCCAGCTTGTCGCTGCATTCCGGAGCCCCTGGGGCCCCCCTGGGCTTCGCGAGGGGTGCTCTGGGGGCCGTGGGGACGGGACATCCTGGGGGCACCTTGGGCCAGGCGGACGACGACGACGACGACGACGACGACGACGACGACGACGACGACGACGACGACGACGACGGGCCTCTCAGACTGCAGGCGGGCCTCGGAGGGGGCGGGGCGCCATCCTCGTCTTCATCGCCGTCGCCACCGTCGTCGCCATCGTCCGAGACGTCCTCATCGTCGTCGTCGGAGCAGTAGCACGCCATCCTCTTCGCCATCGCCATCGCCAGCGCCATCCTTCGTCGTCGTCGTCGCCGTCGTCGCCGCCTCGCGGCCGCCCCGAGAGGGGGCCCCCGCCCGCGCCGGGGGGCCCCCCTCGTCTCGCCTGCGCCTCGAGGACCGAGATCTCGGAGATCGAGGCTGAGGGGCCTGTTTGCCACCGCCGCCACCAGAAGTTGGAGGGGGGAGGGAGGTGGAGGATGAGGAGGAGAAAGAAGAGGAGGAGGAGGAGGAGGAGGAGGAGGAAGAGGAGGAGGAACAAGAGGAGGAAGGAGGAGGAGGAGGAGGAAGAAGAAGAAGAAGACGAATAAGAAGACGAAAACGAATAATAAGAATAATCGTAAGAATAATAATAATCAGAGTGAGGGGGCCGAACGGTCATTCATTGTCCCTGGGTGCGTGGCTGAAGTGAGATTCCGCGGTGCGGATTCGTGTTGTTGTTGTTGTTGTTGTTGTTGTTGTTGTTGTTGTTGTTGTTGTTGTTGTTGTGGTTGTGGTTGTTGGTTGTTGGTGGTTGGTGGTTGTTTGTTGTTTGTTGTTTGTTGTTTGTTGTTTGTTGTTTGTTGTTTGTTGTTTGTTGTTTGTTGTTTGTTGTTTGTTGCTTGCTGTTTGCTGTTTGTTGTTTGTTGTTTGTTGTTTGTTGTTTGTTTGTTTGTTTGTTTGTTTGTTTGTTTGGTTGTTGTTGTTGTTGTTGGTGGTGTTGGTGTTGGTGTTGGTGTTGGTGTTGTTGTTGTTTTTGTTGTTTGTTGTTTGTTGTTTGTTGTTTGTTGTTGATTGTTGATTGTTGTTGTTGTTTGTTGTCGTCGTCCCACCCGCGACCCACCCGCGACCCACCCGCGACCCACCCCGCGACCCACCCTGCGACCCACCCGCGACCCACCCGCGACCCACCCGCGACCCACCCCGCGACCCACCCCGCGACCCACCCCGCGACCCACCCTGCGACCCACCCTGCGACCCACCCGCGACCCACCCGCGACCCACCCCGCGACCCACCCCGCGGCCCACCCCGCGACCCACCCGCGACCCACCCGCGACCCACCCCGCGACCCGCCCGCGGCCCACCCCGCGACCCACCCCGCGACCCGCCCGCGACCCACCCGCGACCCACCCGCGACCCACCCGCGACTCACCCCGCGACCCACCCGCGACCCACCTTCGACCCAAACCACGTTCAAGGTACAAACCAACATTTTCGGCGCCTGCGGCGGGTTTTTTTGCATTCCTTCCAGGTGGAGAGCCCGCGACCCACCCCGCGATCAACTCGCGACCAACCCGCGACCCAAACCACGTTCAGGGTACAAACCACTTTTTTCGGCGCCTGCGGCGGGCATCTTTTGCATTCGTTCCCGGTGGAGAACCCGCGGCCCACCCGCGACCCAAACCACGTTCAGTGTACAAACCAATTTTTTCGGCGCCTGCGGCGGGCTGCTTTTGCAGGAGGACGAGGAGGGGGAGGAGGAGGAGGAGGAGGAGGAGGAGGAGGAGGAGCAGCAGGAGGAGGAGGAGGAGGAGCAGCAGCAGCAGGAGGAGGAGGAGGAGGAGGGAGGGGACGACGACGATGACGTCGACGACGACGACGACGACGAAAAGGAGGAGGGTGGAGGATCGGGAGGGGGGGAAGAGGAGGAGGACGACGAGGAGGAACATGACGACAATGGGAGGACGATGATGGAAGGACGAGGGGGGGAGAGGGAGGACGAGGAAGAAGCGGAGGAGGAGGAGGAGGACGAAGTGGAGGAGGAGGAGGACGACGATGACGATGAGGACGAGGACGAGGACGAGGAAGAGGAGGAGGAGTAGGAGGCGGAGGAGGAGGAGGAGGAGGAGGAGGAGGAGGAGGAGGAGAGCGCCATCGACAGGGAAGGTGGGGGCCACGAGGTCCGCCGGCTTGACGACGCCCGCGTCGCCCGCGCCCGCCCCCTCACTCTTATCCGCAATTGCGGGGTGCTATATAAGAAGAAGAAGACGAAGAAGAAGAAGAAGAATAAGAAGAAAAAGAAGAAACATAGGAAAAAGAGGAGGAGGAGGAGGAGGAGGACCCCCTCCCCATCCTGCTTCTGGTGGTGGCGGTGCCTGGGAAACAGGCCCACCAGAAGTTCGGGGCCCGGGACCGTACATGGACATTATATTCGAACCCTGTGGCCCAAGATGCCCCCCCGAACCCCCGAATGTAATATTGATGGCGTGGCGACGGGGGGGGCGTGAGTGGACAGAAATAGTCGAACCCCAAAGCACCGCCTTTGCTGAGATCAACATTGATGTCGGGGGCGCGGGGGTGATTCAGAATCTCCCTCGAAGGTGTGAGGGTTCGAATATATTGTCCATCTACTGTCCATGGCAAGGTTTGTGTAGTTCTGCACATTGCTCAAAGCGACCCTCATAAATCCAAGATCCCATGACTTGGGGGAGAAGGTGGAGGAGGAAGCGAAGGATGAGGAGGATAAGGATCAGGATGAGGAGGAAGAGGAGGATGGGGATGAGGATGAGGATGCGGAGGACAAGGAACAGTAGTGAGAGACAGGAGGAATGAGAAGGATGAGGATGGGAGGTGGTGGGGAGGAGGATCAAGCGGTGGAGCGTGGAGGATTTCTAAGCAGGTGCGGGAGGAGTGAATCAGAGGAGGCAGGGACGAAGAGGCGATGGGAGGGGAAGAGAGGGCATGGGGAGGAGGGGAGGGGAGGGGAAGGGAACGGGGAGGGGAGGGGATCGGAGGGGGCCGAAAGAGGGATGGAAGGAGACGGTCCTGTGAAGGGCTGCCTTGGGCCGTCCTGGAGGCCTCGGAGGCCCCATGGATTACCGGAGCTGCGGGAAGTTCGATTTTGCCTGCCCAGGGTTACATGTTGCTGTCGTCCCACCGTCCACAACAGACATCGGGTGCATTATCGAAAGCTGGAGACGGTCCTGTGGAGGGCTGCCTTGAGCCATCCTGAGGCCTCCGAGGCCCCATCGTTCCCCAGGCTGCGAACGGGTCGGTTTATTCCTACCCAGGGTGATATAGTCAGCGCATACACATGATTGCGATTTTTTCTCTGCACATGCTGTTCCTTCGTTCGCCGTCCTTGGGTCCTGGGTTACCACGCTCCCTTCATCGTCGCCATGGCAGATGGATAGGCGCTTGCTCGTGATATTGATGGGGGCGTTGTCTGGTAGGCTTTCAGGAAAGCAGCTGGCGAGGCAGCCAACAAGGCAGCCAACGAAGCAGCCTACGAGGCACCCAGCGAGGCGGCCAACGAGGCCTCCGACGAGGCAGCCCGCGGGGCAGCCAAAAAAACAGCCGTCGAGGCAACTGGCGAAGCAGCCAGCGAGGCGGCCAACGAGGTAGCCCACGAGGCACGAGGCAGCCAACGAGGTAGCCCACGAGGCAGCCAGCCAGGCAGCGAGGCGGTCGACAGGGCAGCCAGCAAGGCAACCAACGAGGCCACCGACACAGCACCCGGCAAGGCAACCAACGAGGCAGCCAACGAGACAACCAACGAGGCAGCCAACGAGACAGCCAACAAAGCAGCCAACGAGGCAGCCATCGAGGCAGCCAGCAAGGCAGCCAACAGGCAGCCGAGCAGGCAGGCCACCAGGAACCAGGCAGCCAACGATACAGCCACAGGGCAGCCGACGAAGCAGCAGCGAGGGGGGATCCCAAAATGGATCCCCCTTGCGCACCTGCGCGCGCATGTCACGCAGATCTAGACCATTTTCACGGACAGAAGCCACCCGAACCTATGGCGCTACTAATGGAAAAAAGGGCATCCGAGATATAGGATGCCCTCGCTCACTGGATTGCATCCATTTTCACGATGCCCCCGTTGGAAGGATAACCGCAGCGCTTTCTGGACCGAGCGCATTTGGCCCGTCGTTGTCTCCACAGCCGGAGAATGTCGCCGAAATCCTTCACTCATGTATCTGCCGACGAGCACGTCGCAATGCGCCGCTTGCATGACAGCGGCATGGGCGTCAAGAGGATCGCCGCGGCCTTGAGCCGCTCCACGGACACCGTCTCGAAGCATTTGTTCAAAAAGAACACGACCAAGAAGTCCAAGGGCCGCCCGAAGCATTCCATCCGCACCCCCAAAGGGTTTCTCGCTGCCCAGCGCGCTTACAAGAAGCTTCTGAAGTCCTCGGGCGGCACAAAGGAAGTGACGGCAGCCATGCTGAAGTCCGAGATGAAGTTGAAATGCGACATCAAGACAGTGCGCCGCGCGTTTGCTGAGAATGGCTACCAGTTCCGCCCGCTGTACGAGAAGCCTGACCTTTCTGATGGGGACAAGAAGGAGCGCCTGCAGTGGGCCCGCGAGCACAAGCACCGGAGCCCCAGCCAGTGGTCACAGTACGTCCACGCGTGCATGGACAACAAGGTGTTCCAGGTGCTGCCCAATGCGAAGTACAGGAAGGTGGCGGCAAAGCGCAAGGTTCGCGGGGTGTACAGGAAGCGCAAGCGGGACTTCTCCGTGGGCCACGTCAAGCCGAGCAACCCTAAGGTTCTCGGGCTGGCGCAAATCGGAGACCGCGCCGCGGCCACTCAGCGCCAGGCCAGTGGCCGACGGCGCGCTCTGATTTGGCTCGCCCCCAGGTTCTGAAGCAGAGTTCGGGCAAGGGCTCCGTGACCATCGCGTGCGCCATCGGCGCGGGCAAGGTGTTGATGTGGCACCAGGTGGTCGGCAGGTGGAACGCCGCAGCCGCGGGGCGAATGTACTCGGGGGCGCTCCAGCCCGCTTTGAAGAGGGCCTACCCTTCCGTGCGCGGCAAGTTCCGCGTCATGGAAGACAACGACCCCACGGGCTACAAATCTCGCTCGGGCATGGCGGCGAAGAAGTCCGCTGGCATCCAGACGTTGGACTTGCCGAAGCGGTCCCCTGATCTGATGCCGCTTGATTTCGCCTTCTGGGCCAATCTGAACAAGCGCATGAGGGGGCAGGAGAAGGACTGGCCCGCGAGCAAGACGGAGACGCGGGCGCAGTACCTGGCCCGGCTGCGCCGCACGGCGTTGGCGACGCCTTCTGAGTACATCCACAGCATCATGGGCAGCCTGCACAAGCGCTGCGGCTTGTTGGTCGAGGCGAAGGGCAGCCACTTCGCCGAGGGCGGTGGGAACTGAGCGCGCGCGCGGTTTCGTCGGGCGGCCGCGGCGCGGTTCGCGGCGGGCCAGGGCGGCGGGCGACCGCGGCGCAGACCGCAGCGGGCCGGGGCGGCGGGCGGCCCGTAGCGGCCCGCGCCTCGGTTGACCCGCGCGAGCGACGTGGGGCGCGGGAAGGGAGCCAGTCGCGGTCCACGATCAAGACCAATCCGTGCGTCCACCGCCCTTGCGGCTACAGGGCCAGCAGACGTAGTCGAAAGTACCTGATCTTGGCATTATGACTCTGTCCGCCGAGGCCCCCCAGGCGCCAGCGCCCTGGCGGCCCCAGAGAGCCCCTCGCACGAGACATGCAGCAAAAAACCTAGTGAACCAACAGTGAACCAACAGTGAACCTTCGTAAAAACCACAGTGGACCTCAAATTCTATTTAAACAAAGAGCAGGGAACTTTTTTTAATATAAAAATTGAGGTTCACTATGTAATTTGCAATGGTTCACTGTTGGTTCACTGTTGGTTCACTGATGGTTCATTGTAGGTTCAGTATGGTTTTTTATGCATGTTTGCGCATGTCCAACAATGCCGCGCGAGCGGCATCCATGGACAGGATCCGCCGACCCCGCCCAGAGGTGCAGGGGGTGCGCCAGGCGCGCCAAGTGCGCCGCGTGCGACAGGTGCGCGGCACGCGACAGGTGGGCCACACGCGCCAGGTGAACGGGGCGCGCCCAAGTACGACAGGTGCGCAGACGACGCCAGGTGCAACGAGCTCCCCAACTGAGCAGCCAGGCGGCGGTTTACGATGCCCCCGAAGACCCCGACGGTCCGCATTGCGTTTTTCTCTGTAGCCTGTCGGCTCAGCGGGTCGGGGGCTGGCCCTGGCCGGGTCGCGCGGGGGGATGGCGCTCTCGGTGGACAGGCCAGAGAAGCGCCGCAGGCTCGTGGGGAAGCAGAGCCAGCAGACGGCGCTCCTCGAGCACGTCGTCGGCGAGGAGAACAGGAACGCCTCGCGGGAGGTCTACTTGGTGACTCTGCCGCACACGGACAAGGAGGGTCTCAGAGCGCCAGCGGCTTTCTCGCGGGAGGAGGTCCGCGACGCTTTCCTGGATTGCTGCGGCGCTCCGGACGCCGACCCCGCGTGGCTCGCAAGCCGCCGCGGGCAGGGGGCCGCGCCCGTCGGGGTCAAGAAGCTGGTGGTATTCAAAGAATACCACGCGCCAGTGGCAGGCGTCCGGCGGGCGCACTACCACGTGGCCTTGCACCTGGGCAAGAAGAGCAAGTTCCTGACCGTGAAGCGGGCCTTGCTCAACAGGTACCAACTCGCCTCTCACTGGTCCTGCAGCCACGACGGGCACTGGTCGGCCGTCGGGTACTGCGCGAACGCGACGCCCAAGAAGCCGCGGAGCGCCCTGGACGTTGACTACTTGGCTTGGCCCGCGGACCACCCGCCGCTGTCCGCGGCGAAGAGGGAGCCGACGACCGCCCGCGCTTTGGAGAAGCGCAGGACCGCGCGGGAGCAGGTCGAGGGCGAGAAGGGGAAGCCAGAGCCTCGCGTCGAGGAAGTGGACCTGTGGCCGATAGTGGTCAGGTCTGGGATCCGGAATACTCCGGACGACCCCCACGCAGTGCGCAAGTTGATGGCGTACGCTAAGACGTCCTGCTCGCACAAGGTGGTTGCCTGGATGTTCAAGAACGAGCACGCGCTGGAGAAGATCATCGACAAGGCCTGGGCGTGGGAGAGCGTGGGCAGCTTCCTCGAAGACGCGACGCAACCCGTCATGCAACAGTTCAAGGAGGCCTTGCGGACGCCTTGTGTTTGCGGCGGCCGCTGGTTGCACCACGTCCGCGAAAGCCTGTCGATGAATCGCATCGACGTCCCCGACCTGTGCATCAGCATCTTGATGTCCCTGAAGCACGGTCAGTCCGAGGCGGCCCCGGTGGTCACCTTGGCTGGGCGCTGCGGCGGAGAGGGGAAGTCTCTTCTCTTCTCGGCGGTTCGGCCGCTGTTCGGCGGTGAGCACGTGCAGGAGAGGCCAGGCGGGGGGCAGTTTTGCCTCCGCGGCTTGGACAAGGCCAAGGCCGCGGTGCTGGACGAGTGGATGTTCATCGATGAGGACCTCCCCCTGTCCATCCAGCTCCTGTGGCTGGAGGGCAAGCCCGTGCCCATCACCATGCCCCAGAACCAGCACGTCGGGCACAAGGTGTACATGGGGTCCGCCCCGATTTTTGTCACCTGCCCCGAGACGGCGCTGGCGGGCCTCTCGTCCGAGTCGTCGCAGCGCCCGCAGGGGCAGGCTGGCATGCTGCTCCGGCGGCTGAAACTGTACTTATTCACTGTGCCGATTCCCAAGCCGCCGGCCCCGAAGCTAGTGCCGTGCCCGCGCTGTTTCTCGACCCTCGTCACAAGCGAGGCTCTTAAGTTCAAGCCCAAGTAGTCCTGCCGCGTGCGATTGGGGTCGCTGCGCGCAGACATCATCACCATCATCGCCATCATCACTGTCGCCATTATCGTCGTTGCCACACCTCGTTGCCCCATCGGGAACTCCACGGAAGGCCCCGATGGCTGACTCCGCATGCCGCGCCCCGACAATTTCGGCAGACCCCTAGAGCGTTGCACGACCGCCACGGGCACGTCGTGCTTCTGGCCCGGCACGACTCCGACCATCACCGTCGACGATGCCAGTGCTGTCGCCTCTGGGCCCGTCCGTCAGTCCGCGTGGAGCCTCTTTGGGGGTCGTCTTGGAGCCCCCGTGGATATTCGTAAGGCCCCCTCTGGAGGCCCTCTCGGGCGAGGTCTACGACAGAGGCCCCCCGCTGCATTCCATTAAATTCCATTCATTCCCAATTCCTCCGCAGGCCCCCCACTCCTTCCCAGTCCTCGCCACTCCCCTGCAGTCGTCCGCACCCCACCGCACTCCGCCAACAATAATTCCGAAACCTTTCATTCCTCCACGCCCCTCCGCACTATTCCCAACTGCTCCACGCCCTTCCGCACTCCACCCGAAACCTCCGCAACCGCCCCACTCCCCCCCACCCCTCCGCACTCCTCCCGAACCTTCCGCAACCGTCCCATTCCCCCAGACCCCTCCGCAGTCTTCCCAGAAACTCCGCAATCCTGCCATTCTTCTCACCCCTCCGCACTCTTCCCGAACATCCGCAACTCTCCCATTCCTCCACACCCCGCCGCATTCTTCCCAAAACCTCCGCAAGTCTCCCATTCCCCCACATCCCTCCGCACTCCTCCCGAAACCTCCGAAGCCCTTCGAATTCGTTCCGCCCCTCCGCACTCCTCCCGAATATCCGCGATCCGTCCCATTCCCCCCACCCTGCGCACTCCTCCCAAACCTTCCGCAACCGTCCCAGTCCTCCACACCCCTCCGAACTCTTCCCGAAACCTCCGCAATCCTGCCAGTCTCTCCACCCCTCCGCACTTTTCCCGAACATCCGCAACTCTACCATCTCTCCACATCCCTCCGCACTCCTCCCAAAACCTCCGCAACCCTCCCATTCCCCCACATCCCTCCGCACTCCTCCCGAAACCTCCGCAACCCTTTTATCATTCCACATCCCTCTGCACTCCTCCCAGACATCCGCACCTCCCCCATTCCTCCAGGCCCCTCCGCACTCCTCCCGAAACCTCCACAACCGTCCCATTCCTCCACATCCCTCCGCACTCCCCCCGAAACCTCCGGAGCCCTTCCATGTCTCCCCACTCCCCCGCACTCCTCCCGGGACATCCGCACATATCCGCACCTCCCCCATTCCTCCACACCCCTCCGCACTCCTCCCGAAACTTCCGCAACCCTCCCATGCCTCCACATCCCCTCGCACTCCTCCCAAACCTTGTGAAACCGTCCCATTCCTCCCCACTCCTCCGCACACCTCCCGAAAGAGACCTCCGCAACCCTCCCATTCCTCCACGCCCTTCCGCACTCCTCCCGACACCTTCGCAACCCTTTCATCCTTCCACATCCCTCCGCACTCCTCCCAAACCTTCTGCAACCGCCCCACTCCTCCCCACCCCTTCCGCACTCCTACCGAAAGAGATTTCCTCCACCATCCCATTCCTCCCCACCCATCCGCACTCCCCTCGAAACCTCCGCAACCCTCCCTGTCCTCCCCACGCCTCCGCACTCCTTCCTCACCTCCCACAACCGTCCCTTTTCCCCTCAACCCTCCGCACTCCTCCCAATCCTCTGGGGGTCTCCCATTCCTCCAGACCCTTCCGCACTCCTCCTGAAACGTCTCACCCCTTGCCCCAGCGTCTTACACCCAGGAGCGGAACCTCCATCTTCCTCCTATTCCTTCTCCTCGTTCTCCTCCCCCCCTCCTCCCTCCTGTTCCTCATTCCTCCTTGAGGGTTGTGGGTGATGATGCTGCTGCTGATGATGCTGATACTGATGATGGTGATGATGATGGTGATGATGATGATGATGCTGATGATGATGATGATGATGCTGATGATGATGATGATGATGATGATGATGATGATGATGGTGGAGATGATGGTGGAGATGATGCCGCCGATGAGGGCGATTGTGATTGTAATGCTGACGTTTGTGGCATCTGTACAGTCTCCTCCTCTCCCTCCTCCCTACTCCCACCTGCAAAACAAGATGGGGGACCTCCATGGCAAGGTTTGTGTAGTTCTGCACATTGCTCAAAGCGACCCTCATAAATCCAAGATCCCATGACTTGGGGGAGAAGGTGGAGGAGGAAGCGAAGGATGAGGAGGATAAGGATCAGGATGAGGAGGAAGAGGAGGATGGGGATGAGGATGAGGATGCGGAGGACAAGGAACAGTAGTGAGAGACAGGAGGAATGAGAAGGATGAGGATGGGAGGTGGTGGGGAGGAGGATCAAGCGGTGGAGCGTGGAGGATTTCTAAGCAGGTGCGGGAGGAGTGAATCAGAGGAGGCAGGGACGAAGAGGCGATGGGAGGGGAAGAGAGGACATGGGGAGGAGGGGAGGGGAGGGGAAGGGAACGGGGAGGGGAGGGGATCGGAGGGGGCCGAAAGAGGGATGGAAGGAGACGGTCCTGTGAAGGGCTGCCTTGGGCCGTCCTGGAGGCCTCGGAGGCCCCATGGATTACCGGAGCTGCGGGAAGTTCGATTTTGCCTGCCCAGGGTTACATGTTGCTGTCGTCCCACCGTCCACAACAGACATCGGGTGCATTATCGAAAGCTGGAGACGGTCCTGTGGAGGGCTGCCTTGAGCCATCCTGAGGCCTCCGAGGCCCCATCGTTCCCCAGGCTGCGAACGGGTCGGTTTATTCCTACCCAGGGTGATATAGTCAGCGCATACACATGATTGCGATTTTTTCTCTGCACATGCTGTTCCTTCGTTCGCCGTCCTTGGGTCCTGGGTTACCACGCTCCCTTCATCGTCGCCATGGCAGATGGATAGGCGCTTGCTCGTGATATTGATGGGGGCGTTGTCTGGCAGGCTTTCAGGAAAGCAGCTGGCGGGGCAGCCAACAAGGCAGCCAACGAAGCAGCCTACGAGGCACCCAGCGAGGCGGCCAACGAGGCCTCCGACGAGGCAGCCCGCGGGGCAGCCCAAAAAACAGCCGTCGAGGCAACTGGCAAAGCAGCCAGCGAGGCGGCCAACGAGGTAGCCCACGAGGCACGAGGCAGCCAACGAGGTAGCCCACGAGGCAGCCAGCCAGGCAGCGAGGCGGTCGACAGGGCAGCCAGCAAGGCAACCAACGAGGCCACCGACACAGCACCCGGCAAGGCAACCAACGAGGCAGCCAACGAGACAACCAACGCAGCCAACGAGACAACCAACGAGGCAGCCAACGAGACAGCCCAACGAAAGCAGCCAACGAGGCAGCCATCGAGGCAGCCAGCAAGGCAGCCAACAGGCAGCCGAGCAGGCAGGCCACCAGGAACCAGGCAGCCAACGATACAGCCACAGGGCAGCCGACGAAGCAGCAGCGAGGGGGGATCCCCAAATGGATCCCCCTTGCGCACCTGCGCGCGCATGTCGCGCAGATCTAAACCATTTTCACGGACAGAAGCCACCCGAACCTATGGCGCTACGAATGGAAAAAAAGGCATCCGAGATATAGGATGCCCTAGTTTGCAGTCCTGCTGTGGGGGGAGTGTCACGCCGGGCATGCCCCATGCCCTGCGCAATGGTCCGCATAGACGCCACGCTCAGGGACCACCCCCTGCGCACCCCCTCTGGTGTCGGGAAACAGCCACGCCTGCTGTTCCCTGCGCCATGACCCGCATGGACGCCGCGCTCGAGGACCACTCCCTGCGCACCCTCTATGGCGTCGAGAAAGTGCCACGCTTGCTATGCTGTGCGCCATGGCCCGCATAGACGCCGCGCTCGGAGACCACCCTCTGCGCACCCCCTATGGGTGTCGAGAAAGTGCCACGCCTGCTGTTCCCTGCGCCATGGCCCGCATAGACGCCGCGTTCGGGAACCACCTCCTGCGCACCCCCTATGGTGTCGAGAAAGTGCCACGCCTGCTGTTCCCTGCGGCATGGCCCGCATAGACGCCGCGCTCGGGGACCATTCCCTGCGCACCCCCTGTGGTGTCGAGCAAGTGCCACGCCTGCTGTGCCCTGGACGACCGTCGTGCTGTGCTGTGCTGAGCTGAGTTGTGCGGTGCTGAGGTGCCATGCTGTGCTTTGCTGTGTTAAGCTGTGCTGCGCTGTGTGAGAAGGAGAAGGAGGAGGAGGGGAGGTGAGTGAGGGTCGCGGGTGCGACGCGGCAGGGATGAAAACTAGAGCCCCACGAAACATGTGGGGAATAATGTGGAGACGAGTTTTCTGGTATTTTTTTTGATTTTTGCTGGGCAGTTGCTTTTCTCATATATATTTTTATGGTTCTCCTCGAAGATCCGCCTGCAGGAGGACATGCCCGACCGAATGCTAGATCGAGGATTGGTTCGAGGGTCGCAGGTGGGGGATCGAGGACCCGAGGACCAGATCTCGGGGAGCCGTGCCGAGCCCCGCCCGGGGCCCCCTCGACTGCCGTCACCGTCCACCCCGTCCAGGGCTCGGCAGGGGGTCGGGGGTCGGGCCCTTCGTGGGCCCTGGAAGCGGCAGGGCCGGTTTTTCACCGCTTCTGAAAAAAGTGCCCTTCGAGAATGGAGACGGCAAAAAAAAGGCGACCTGAAATTTGCAACAGAAACGGCTCCAGGGTTGGAACTGGAGCGCGGGAGCCCGCAGAAGAAGGGCGACGGAACCGGTAGAAAAACGGCGTCGGAACCGGCAACACAAACGGCGTCGAAACCGGCAAAAACAACGGCCCTGTCGCTTCCAGGGCCCAGTTAAGGTCGGGCCCTGCCTGGACGTGGGAGGGAGCTCACCTGTCTCGGAGGTGCGTCGGATGTCCTGCGGTGGCGCCGGACCTCGTGGGCGAGGCACACCTCTCCGTATGCGCGGCCTCGCGGGCCGGGCCTCTCGTCCGCGACCCCGCCTGGGGGGCCCAAAGATATACACCACCAGCACCTCCCCCACCCCGCCTCCCTCTCCAAGGAAAGGGGAAGAGAAGAGGAGGGTAGAGGAGGGAGGAGGAATCGACGTGGTGGTGGTGGTGGTGTATATTCTTAGGGCCCCCACCGCTGATTTGACACAAGGCATCTGCTCGCGAATGCCCCGCGCGGGACGTGCCCGTGAAAGGCCGCACTTCCCGCGGGATCGGGCCCTGGAGTGCAGAGCGCGGCGGCCCGGAGATGGCTGCGAGCGCCGCTCGCGAGGGCCCTCCCAGCGGCGAGATCCGCGCGGACCTTGCCTCCCCTCGCCACGCATGTTCTCCTGGCATCGCTCGGACGTGTGCATTTTGTTCTCGGCGAGGACCCTGGAGGAGCATCCTGCATCATCGAGCAAACACAAACACGCACGAAACCGAAACATGGCCCCGGGAATGGACGTCCGAGATGGCAAGTTCGACCTCCCTTCGCCGCACTTAAGTCGTGCCTGTCCCTCTACAGGGGGGATACCAAAAATAGTCAGGAATAGTCCTGGGACTATTTCTTAAACTATTTTTGAGCATTTTGGGAATACTGTTGGTGTATTTTGTTATTCTTCGTTCGAACTCCCCCTGTAGGGGGACAGGCCCGACTTAAAGCCACGCATGTTCTGCCTCCCTCTTCCCGCCCTCCTCCTCCTCCCTCTCATCCTCCCTTTTCCGAGGGGGTGGTGGTCGTCGCCCGCGCTGCTCCCGGCTCTGTGTGTGTGGGGAGGGCGGCGATGCCTACGGGGGCGGGGGCGTGCCTCCGGCAATATACCTGTCACGCCGGCTCGGCGGCGCCAGGACGATACCCGGTCTTCAGGGGCAACGATAGGGGGGGATAGGCATAGGGGGGGGGTGCATCGACCCCCAATCGCCCATTGATCGCCGATAGGGGGCCGATAGCCCCGACCCGCCCAGGAAGGTGCGGATTCACTATCGGAGGCCTATCGGCGATGTATCGTCGATTCCAGGTCGATGTATCCCCCCCTTATGCCAGTCCCCCCCTATCGTTGCCCCTCAGGTCTGGAGGCGGATTCAGATTATCAAAGCGAAGCGTCGGTTCCCACCCGTTTGCCCCTGGGCCTTTTTGCATTGCTCATCGTCGCCTTCGGTTTGTGCTCGACTCTGCGAGGTCACCGTGGGGGTCTTCTCCATGTACGGACCCGACCCGGAGAACCTGGTCCAGTGCACCATGGGGGTCAGTTGCACGCTGGAGTTCAGCTCTACAGCAAACTTGGCCTCGACAAACCAGGAGCGCGTGTTGAATGTCGTGTGCCATCTGCGTCTTTCCTTCCCCTCTCTCTCTCTCTTTCTCTCCCTCTTTCCCCCTCCCTCATTCATGTACATCGCATTTGGTGTGTTTTCTCTCTGTGTATATATGTCATGTCTCTTTCTATACTTATATGTACATATATATGTGTATATGTGTATATTCCGCTCCCTCTCTCTCTCTCTCTCGCTTTCCCTCCGTCTCTCATCACCATCCAGGCGGCAAATCCGATCCTTCATTTTCGTCGCAGTCAAGTGCCCCATAGGCCATGGGGTGCGAGCTTGTGTGACGGGTGGCCAACATCTTTCTCAGCAGCGAGGGCGGACGCCACCGCGTTCGGATAGCCGGCGGGCCGTGCTGGGACCAAGGGCACACAAAGGCGACGAGGGGAAAGGGGAGGGCGGCCGCGGAGGAGGAACGCGGGAGGAGGCCTCGGAGGTAGAGAGTATTTGCCGCGGAGAGGCGGCTGATCCAAAGTCAGTCCGGCGTCTTTTTCGCCGCCCACCAGCGCCGTAGTCCGGGGGCAGCGAGCGTGGTGCAAATGGTGTGGCAATAGCTTCTTTTGGGTCCTTAGGTGAGGCAGCGACATTCTTAGGGTAAGGTACTGGGTAATATGAGCTTTGGATGTAACAATGGATTCCTTGAGTATTGTAATGGGTTCGCTGTGTGTGCATACGCTCCTACGTTCCCTGTGTGATCTTGTATACACATTTGCATTCTAATGTGTTGCTATGTGTTCCTATTCATAAATGTGTGTTCATACATCTGCCTATGTGTTAGTCTGCGTTCCTATGTAAGCCCAAGGGCTCCAATGTATCCCCACGCGCTTCAATACAGTCCTATGCGTTCCCGCCTGTCCTGTATGCTCCTAACTTTATCATATCACGTGGGGCCCACTCGAGTCATACGGTAGCTGTTGATAAATCCAGCTGCCTTCGGCAATTCCGCCACAGTGCCAGCGCAGCTTTCTTGGTGCGATTATTCGAGAAGGCATGGATGGCCGTCACGTGTGACCTCTCGGGCGGGGATGCACGCCAGGAGGTGTGGCGAGAGGGTGGGCCTTAGAAGAGCACATGTACCTTGCCAGACAGCACTTGGCATTCCTCCACGCCTCAACGCGCCGGCGGGCACTGTGGCGGATGAATGGCCAATGGATATGACCAGGGATCGTTCTGTGGGTATGCATGGCTCCCTGGCTATGCACTGTCGCTTCCTATACTATTCTCGGGTCGGGCGAAAGGGGGGGATTGGGAAAGAAGGGGTTACGAAATTTGCTGCATGTAGCTGGTCTCGGCCTAACCGAGGGGCCAATTCCTCGATACATGGCAGCTCCCGGCGCCGGGAGGCGCCGAGAAAATCAGCTACGTGAGCTGATTCTCAAACCCCCCCTTTGCTATCCCCCCCTTTCGCCCGACCCGATATTCGTTCGTCTCCTATCCCTTCCAGGGGGCCCGGGGTGTCCTCAGGGAGGCCCAGGAGTCGAGGGATCGCAGGGAGTCCGGAGAGTCTCCCGGGGAGGCCAGGGAGGGGGGCTTCCGTCCGGGCGGGGGCCTCCTTCCTGCTTTGGAGCCCCGGGCGTGCAGAGCCCAAGGACTTGGCGTCGCTCGGACGTGTGCATTTTTCCTTCGGCGAGGACTCTCGAGGAGCATCCTTGGTCATTTGGCGAAGAAAACCACGCACGAAACCGAAAAAAAACACAGGGAATAGACGTCCGAGCGATGGCCAGAGGAGCCCCAGGAGCCCAAGCGGGCGAGGGACTCCCGGGAGCCTGGGAAGCCTGGGGCGTCCAGGCGGTCGACGGAGCCCTGGGTCCCGGGCAGGGGCGCGCACTGCGACGACTTCCCCCTCCTCTTCTTTTTCCTCCTCCTTCTCCTTCTCCTCTCCTCCTCTCCTCCTCCTCCTCCTCCTCCTCCTCCTCCTCCTCCTCCTCCCCCTCCACCTCCTCCTCCTCCTCCTCCTCCTCCTCCTCGTCCTCCTCCTCCTCCTCCTCCTCCTCCTCCTCCTCCTCCTGGGCGTTTTAGACTGACGGGGGCCGCTGGTCTCGGTCCAACGCGCTCCTTTCTCTTCCCAGTCATTCCCGAGGCATCGTCACGATTCCCAGCGCCTCGGCTCATGATGGGCATGTTTTCCACCGCCACCACCAGAACTTGGAGGGGAAGGGGGTCCTCTTCCTCCTCCTCCTCCTCCTCCTCCTCCTCCTCCTCCACCTCCTTCCCCCCTCCAACTTATGATGGTGGTGGTGGTGGAAAACTAGACCATCAGCTCATGCTCCCCTCGAGTTGCCAGTGAATCGGCAGTGCTGAGTGCTGCGCCGCCGAGATCCTGCTCGTGGCGACGTCGGACACCTGCGGCGAGTCCAACCCGAACGTGGCCTCGTTCACGGGGTTTTCCAACCCAGCGCCCGTGGGAAGCTCCAACAGCGAGTTCCCCCTGGGAGTCGGGGCCGCAGCTCCGCGCGCCGGAGCGTCGGGGAGGAGCTCGGAGCGGCTGTCGCTTCCGTCCAACCAGGCCTGACCACCGCTGAATTTGCCGTGCAGCTCTTCGCGCCACGGAGGAGGAGGAGGAGGAGGAGGAGGAGGGGGAGGAGGAGGAGGAGGAGGAGGAGGGGGAGGGGGAGGAGGAGGAGGAGGAGGAGGAGGAGGAGGAGGAGAGGAGGAGGAGGAGGAGGAGGAGGAGGAGGAAGGGGTCCTGGTCTGGGGTGGCCCCAGTCTTTCCAGGAGGTCCACCTGGGCCTCCGTCGCCTCCTCACGAGGCCCAGGGGCCCTCGGAGGTCCCGGGAGCCGTCGGAAGGCTGGAGCCACCTCGGGCCAGGGCCACCCGGCAGCACCCGCATGGATCACACTGAATCTCTGAGCACCGGGCCTACACCTCGCCTACACCTTCAGGGCTCAAGGAATGGTCCTCCTCCTCCTCCTCCTCCTCCTCCTCCTCCCAGTTCTCCTCCTCCTCCTCCTCCTCCTCCTCCTCTTCCTTCTCCTTCCTATTCTTTCAATCTGCAGGAAATCTGGGGGGGATCCCAGGTCGCGAGCCCTGAGACGGGGGTCAATGTAAACGGGGGTCAGCCAGGGCACAGGATCCTGCAGGATCCTGCGAAGACCCTCTTCTGGCTGACCCGGGTCAGCGAGCCGCTCGTGGCCGCGAGGCGGCCGCGCATATTGGCCGACCCGAGTTTGCGAAGACCCGCGCTGCAGTTTGTTTTATTTTGTCCTGCAGTTTTTGGCTTCCTGCTGACCCGGGTCTGGATTGACCCGGGTCAGAAGATCCCCGACACCTTACCCATCGGTCGTTGAAGGTGGGTATTTTGGGATTCCCAGATACCAATCTATTTTAGGCGCCTTCTCCTCGCTCCTCCTCCTCCTCCTCCTCCTCATCTTCCTTCCTTCTCCTCCTTCTCCTCCTCCCCTTCCTCCTCTTCCTCTGCAGCCTCTGATTCATCGGTCGTTGACCGTGGGTATCTTGGGGATTCCCACCTGCCAATCTATGTTAGGCGCCTTTCTACTTCAGTGATCGGGTGGCTTCACCTTCTCCGTCCTCCCAGGGGGGCGGGCGGAGCCCGATCTGCTTTTGACGCCCTCCTGCTTCATGTCTCTGCCTGCTTCTCAGGAGGGGGAAAAACACACAGACACACTTACTCGTCGATTCCTCAGGAAAAAAATTGAAAGCATGGGAGGTGGGGGGGAAGACAAACACACAGAAAATATGGGAACATGTGGGGACTCCGGTTCTCTGTGTCAATTTATTTGTGTGTTCCAAGGCCCCTTCAACTTCCTCCGACCGATGGGTAATCCTTTTGGGCTTGCTCTGGCCCCGTCAGCCGCAAGCCAGGCGTAGCAACGTTTGGGGAGCCGGGCGACTACAAGATATGCTGGGCCCACGAGCCGGGCGGGAGCCTCTCCGACTTCAATGTGGACGTGGGGACGTTCCGCATGAACGGCCCGACGCCGACATCCAAGCAGTGCGCCCGTGCTTTCTGCCAGCACGTGTGCCGCGGCATCGAATGTCAGTCTTGACGGAACAAAGAAAGTTATTATGCATAGTCGCATCTCCATGGGGCACGTGGTGCTTTCTGAGCCAAAGACATTGGCAAGGGAAACTGAATGATGTTTGTCTATTGTGTGCAAGCTGAGGGCCACTGGCATATAGTCATGCAATTGCAGGTGAACTCCTTCAAACTAGACCGTCGAGGAACGAACATCCGTTGATCTCCGATCCTTGACTATGATAGAACGGGCCAAGGTTCTTGCTTCTGGCTGACATGTTGCTTACCATTGCACAGCTTTAATATGTTAATGCGCGATTTGTCTTCCAGCGGGCTTCTGTGAGTATCTACAAGGACTCGTACTTTCAGGGTAATGAGGTCGCGAGGAAGGGGCAGCTGCTCTCACTCTATCCAACGGCGTGGGTCCTGGCGCCTCACTTCTGGTATGCGCGTTGACCTTCCGCGATGTTAATACTCTAATTTGCTCTGGGTGTGAGCATGTATTATTGTCGTGTCCGTTCTGGCAGGCGTGGTATTCAAATGTTATTATCTGCATGGATCTTCGTGGTACTCGTATGGGCCCGTGTCGTCATCGCATGCATTCGCCTGCACGTGGATGGATATGCACATGTTCAAACATATTTACGTCTGCGAGTCTGCGTGTCTGTGTGTACTGTATTTGCGCGCATGTCTTAATTCGCGAACGGACGCATGTTTGCACATGTGTGTACGAGCGTATGTACTGTACTTGGCGTGCCTATCACCGTTCGCTGGAGCGAACACTGAGTGCTAGTTTCAAAGTTGCGGCACATCATGCTTGGAGGCCGAGGTTGTTTGGCGTTTTCTTCTTGGAGCGATTTGTGATGTGTCTGCGGTGACATGGCATTATCCCTTGAACGCGTACCATGATGTTTGCCGAGGCGCTCACCGATCATGGAGGAATTGCCGTGATCCTCTGTTTGCTACCACGGTTAAACGTCGCTTCGACCGCTTTGGCGTTCTCTTTTTCACCATCCTCATGTTCTTACACGCCTGGGGAGCATCGTGCGAGCTCTCATTTCAAGGCGTCTGGGCCCACTGCGCCTGTGCAAAGCTTGTGCAGTCACGCACGCTGGTGTCACATGAGTGCTTCGACGAGACGGGCTCGCAGTAGCCTGTTTCACCGATGCCCATGGGCACCGTTGCCCAATCTGTGGGCGCCATCTTGTCCTTGCCCCGCTGGTATTCAATGCGTGCGCTGTTTAAGAGCACTGCCCGGAAGTCGCTGTTGCTTGATGGTATCGGGCGTTTTGTTCAGCAGCGTTGCGATGTCACCTTTTCACGGTCACCTGATTCCGGCCCGTGCGGTCCTACGATGTTGGGATTGGTCATTTGGCCTTTCGTGATTGTGTCTAATGGTTTCGTGGGATTTTCTTTTTGTGCACTATCCTTGGGACAAGTGTGAAAGAGTGTGCAGGTGCATGCGTGTATGTGTCTGCGTGTGTATGTGTATTTGTATGTATGTGCACGCGTGTATGTATGTCTTGCGTGCAGGTGTGTATGTATTTATGTACGTGAGTTGGCGCATGCATCTGCCTATGTGTTGTATGTTTCAGATCGCCTCATGTGCGCATGAAGGAATACATGTGCATAGGTATATGTATACGTGTGTAAGCACTTTCTGTGTGCATGTCTCTGCATGCGTGTCTGTCCATGTTTGTACCTGCGTGTATGTGTTTGCACACTTGCACGTTCGAGTCATGTATATCATGTGTCACTGTAACGTATACATACGTATGTATGTTAGTGTGTCCATGCTGCGTACGTGCTGCATGTGCGTAGTATGTGTATACGTGGTTGTGTGTATATGTCGACGTGCATGTGGTAGTGGTTGGGTGTCTGTGGTGTATTATGTGTATGCCTTTATGTGAGTTGGGCCCTGCTGAGCCCACCTAGGAGCAGCTCTGGGCGACTGGGCGGACCGCGTTGTGCGTGGGGTGCGCACTCAAACGGGACGCCCGCACAATGGACGGAGAATGTGCTCCATCGAAGGCGAACAGAAACAGTGCTTTGCGCCTGAAAACGAGCTGCTCCCACCCGCGAGCCCGAGGCTGGATATTCAGGGAGCACCAGGGCCCTTGGGGTCTGGCGGCCGCGGCATGCAGTCGTCCTTCGTCGAAGACGCGAGGCATCGTACCCAAGGTGCACTGGTGTGCCGTAGGGCCTGGCGGCCGCTGTAGGTAGTGCGTGTGAGGGGGCTCTCTTCCCCCCCCAACCGCCAGTGGGGAAAATTCGAGTCTTTATACGTAAGTGTATATGTCTGTATGCATATATATATATACATACATTTATATATATATGTGTGTGTGGAAGGCTTGAGGGGGCATGTCACGTTCACCATCGCTGCGTCAGTATATCGCTCACAGGGCACCAGTTGCTCGCGATGTGGCGAGAGCCGAAGGGGACACAGTTCGATGGGGACGCGGCTGCCTGCTGCTCGGCCGCTCATGCAGGCCGCTCTGGTGTGCTGGTCTGCGGGAGCCGGCGCGCGGGGGCTGGTGGTGTTCATGCTGACCCCCGCCAGCACCATCGGCAGCGCATAAGCGCTGAAGTTTGTCTCGAACACATAACGCGCGCTAGATCTATTGGAAGGCCGTTCAAACGATGGACTGATTAGAATGTGAGAATGTGAGAACATGAGAATGCGAGAATGCGCGCGCGAGAATGCGAGAAGGCTTGTGGCAGCCCGCACAGGGCGCGCCTCCGCGCACGCCGCTCCTGTCCTGTCCTGTCCATTGCGCGCGCTCTGTGGCCTCCAACCCACCCGCCCACCGAGTAGATAGCAGAACGCCCTCCGCTTCACCCACCCCCGGTGCAGCAGCGCCTGTTGTCTAGCGCACAGGTATGCCCTTCTTAGTTCGCGCGCCACGTGTTATTTTGTGTACCAGCGAACGCACCCACCCACCCGCCCACGCACCCACATAACGCGCGTTATGCGGTTTCAGAAGAACTTGTGCTCGAAGCCTGTCCCCTGGGATGTCCAGTCGAGCGTTGAGGAGTCAATCCGCGCCGCGATGGACCAGGGCAGCGGTGAGCGACCGATTGCCGAAGCAGCTGGCTTCCCAAAGTGCTCAGTGCCAGCCGTCGCACTGAGCAAGCTGGCGGAGTGCACAGGCGTAGCGCGCAGGTCGGGCCGTGGTGCGCGAGAAGCCCACTGGAGTCCAGTTCCGTCGCGGCGACGCGAAGCTCATCGCGCTTCGGGCATCGAGGTCCCCGCCAGAAGCAGCGTGAGAGCGCGAAGACAACCGCGCGTCACCCATGGCGGGGCGCGATGCGCGAAGTTGGGCGACCCAGGGAGTGAACGCGCACCCTGCCGGACTGGGCCTGATTCGGTCGGGCGTCGCCGCGGGCCACTCGCGCACGGCATGTTGCTCCTGCTCCGGATCCTGCGCGATGGCCCTGCGTGCAGTCTGCGTTCCCGCGGGGAACATGTTCGCTCGCTCGAGCGCGCTGATGGTATGCAGGGGCCCTGCTGTCGGCGCCTCCCCCTGCTGGAACCCGACGCCCGTCTCGCGCAGGGTCCCTCGCGTCATCATGCCCCGGTTCCTCTGTCCCATCGGCTGCGCCGATGCGAAGTTTGAGTGCTTTCGAGTCGATGTTTCCCCAACCGGTCTCTGCAGATTGTTGCCTTCACGTTTGTGTGGGCCGATTATCGGGTGGTGGCGCGCTTCCCTCCGCTTCTCCCAATGAGGGCTGGGAGAAACAGTGCCCCTGGGGTCGTTGGTGAACGAGGGGACCCCGACCGACGAGGGGACCCCTCCCTCCAGGGCTGGATACCGCCTGATCCCGGCGCGGAAGCCGGCAACATCGAACAGCCAGGCCAGGTGGGGGCCGCCCCCCCCCGCCCATCACAGCGTACGACCCCCCCTGGACCCTGGCCAGGTTCAGGAGGGGAAAAAACACACAGACACAATTAATCGTCGATTCCCAGGAAGATATGAAAAAAGTATGGGAAACGGGGGGGAAGACAGAAGCCCAGAAACTATGGAGAAATACGGGACATCCTTTTATTTGTGATTATCTATCTTTGCGTCTCAGGGCCCCTGGCCAGGTGCTTCCTGAGCGAGCCGTGCCACATCGCCGCCAGCGGCGTCGGCCTGGGCCAGTTCAGCGCGGTGCTCATCGTGGCAGAGTCCGATTCCTGCGGGGAGGCCCCGGGGCGGGAGCCGGGGGGCCACGCCCCAGAACCGCATTGATCGGGACGACCGACATGGGTACGGAAAGAATGGGTACAATGCCCAACAGCAGTTCTTGCTCATTTTGAACAGGGCTCGCTGTCGGTGTCGCCGCGGCCTGTGTACGTTTGAGACAGAAGGCCGCCTGCCCAACAGCGGGCAGGCCCCGGGGCGGGAGCCGGGGGGGCCACGCCCCGGAACCGCACCGAGACCACCCACGACTTGCCGGAATCGTGGCTGTCCTGATGCGCCCGTGCTGAGACGCGGGGCGTGCCTTGTTCAAAGCGTTCGCGTCGACGCTGCGTGTTGGCTCGGCGCGTGTCGGTCCACGAGGAGGAGGATGAGGAGGAGGTGGATGAACAGGAGGAGGAAGAAGAGGAAGAAAAGGAGGAGGAGGAGGAGCAGGAGGAGAAGAGGGAGGAGGAGGAGGAGAAGAGGGAGGAGGAGGAGGAGGAGGAGGAGGAGGAGGCTTAGTGAACTTGTCGCGCCAGACTTTCGTTTTCTCAGTCTGCGTGTGGAGCGCCGTGCCCACACACCGCGTGTGTTGCCTGAGCGAGAGCGTGATTCCTGAGTGACGAGGACGCGGCCTCTGAACACATCGCAAGGAAGTCACACGCGAGAGAGCGATTCCTGTATACATTTGAGGAAGTCCCGCGCGAGTGCGCGACTTGAGAGTACATTGCGAGGAAGTATTCGGCCAGAGCCGTTGGTGTTGTAGCTGGCGGGCCAACAACACAATATGAACACAAACAATTTCTTGATAAGAACAGGGTGGGAGCCCCGGGGGGGCTCCGTAATGGACAAACGTAATGGGCAGCGGAGGGATCAACAATAATTGTTACCGTTAGTGAGAGTTCAGCAACATCAGTCATTTTAAGGCTGTTCGTTCTTACCTGCTCGCGTGCCACTCAAGACGTATATCCCAGACCCTCGATACCCGCCTTCGCCGTCTTCGATCGTTCCTCCTTCGGGGCATATCTTCCTTACCTGCAATGTGTATTTCGTGCAGCCCCCCAAGCAGGGGAAGAGAGCACGGATGGAAGGACGGGACAAAGGGCAGGGAGAGGGATGGAACACGAGAGCGAGTAGCAGGAGGGGGGCTAGGAGCAGACAGCACGTGGCAGAAACAAACGGGAAGATCGGCCGGGCAGACCCTAACGGGCGCTCCGGGAAGGCGGGCTCAGGCGGCCAGGTCGAGCAGGCGGGCTGTTGAAGCGTGCGTCCTGCAGGAACCGCTTGGAAGTCCGGAGCGATGGCGCGACTCCCAAATAAGGTAAGGTATGCGAAAAGCCGGAGGGAGAGCGTGATTCCTGAGTGACGAGGACGTGGCCTCTGAACACATCGCAAGGAAGTCACACGCGAGAGAGCGATTCCTGTATACATTTTGAGGAAGTCCCGCGCGAGGGCGCGACTGGGGGGAGAGCACGACGGTTCAATTCACACTTCTGAGCCATAATTCTTACTGTTCCCCCCCGGGTGCCCCTCTTGTGCTTTCCAAATAAAAAAGCTCCTGCCGGGGCTCTCACCCTGCCCCTCTCTCGGTCAGTTTAGGTTTTGTTGGTTCTCTCTCTCTCTCTCTCGCTGTTTGTCTCTCGCTCTCGCTCTCGCTCCCCCTTTCTCTGTCTCTGTCTCTGTTTCTGTCTCTCTCTCTCTCTCTTTTTTTTTTTCTCTCTCTCTCTCTCTCTCTCTCTCCCCCTCCTTCTATATATACATCGCTCTTACCCTTTGAGCTGGCCTCAGTCGAGCGTGACGCCGTATGAGGTCTGCAACTCGCCTGAAGAGCAAGCGTCCTCCTCCTCGTGGGACGACGGGGTGAAGTTGACGCCCGCGTCCCTTTTTCCTGCGCCCCTCGCGCGTGATTCTAGGCAAGATCACCTCGCAGACCAGCGCTCCAACCCATCCGACAAAAATCCATGCCCCCCCAGCAGCTGTTTCGGCGAAGATGGGCCTCCTCGTCGTGCTTCCCACCATCTCCTTCTCCCGCTTCTATCCCCTACTTAGCCACCTCCGCACATATCTCCCCCATATTCTCTCTCCATCTCCCCTCTCTCTTCCGTGCCTTCTCCCCAGCGTGTTTCGGCAAGCCATGCCTAACCAGATAGTAGTCAACTCCGTCGCAAACTGGGCCTTACAAGGCAGCTTCAGCGCCGCACGCAACCAATTAGCAAGGCTGGTATATTCGGAAGCCCCTCCGGCCTCCCCACCTGTCTGTATCACCTCCAGCCTTTCTGTTGTCAGGCTTCCTGTCTCAGGTTGTGATGTCCACTGGCCCAGCACTGCTCCCATCCACTCCCGAGCCCAGGCGGGGGCGACTGTCATCAGCTGGAGCGGCATTGACAACCCGAGTGCGACGCTCGGTGCCCTGACGTGCCCTCCGTGGTTTGGGCGTCCCATCCGCGATGGGGAAGAAGAGCAAGATAGGGACTGATAACCGAGAGGCAAAGACCGGCGGTATGATTGTGCATAGTGGTGAACAGTTCACATCCTCCTCATTCTTTATCGTGCCCGACTTCAGGTTCAGTGGCATGCACACACGCACACACGCACACACGCGCACACGCACACGCACACGCACACCTCTGGCGCGCCGATGGTGTGCAGATGACTGTTCAAGCACTGCTGAGGCGGACACGTTCCCACTTTTCTGCTCCTCCGGCGACCGTCGCGAGTGCTAGAATGGGACGCGATCAAACATGATGGATTGCACCCAGCCTTTTGGATGTTGCGCAAGCGGTAACCCGCGAGCTGGCGTGCAGAGCAATTGCATCCAGCATTGTGGGTGAGGGGCAAGCAGTGGACCCGTCTGCTGGTGTGCATGAGGACTGTTCGAGCCCGGGTGTGGAAGAGACGCATCCGATGTTGGAAGGCTCTGGGATGATATCGTCAGGCATCTCGACCCTAACTTTATCCATGGTGTACGTGATTGGACAACCAGTCGGGGTGAGTGGGGCTCATTTTGACAGCGCTGGGATGATCAGAACTTCTATTCTGCGCACGGCGGTCGCCAGAGCCTATGTGTTGTTCGACCTCCTGCGCTGGCCATGTGCTGAACACAGCTTCTCCGAGGGTTCAGAGCAGCCCCTGGCTTGGAGGGGCACCCCCACGCTCTTGGGACTGCTTGGGCCTTGCGCCCTGGCATTTCAGGAGGGCAAAAGCACACAGACACAATTCATCGTCGATCCTCCGGAAAATATGGGACGATATGGGAAGTGGGGGGGAAGACAAGAACCCAGAAAAGATGGACAAATATGGGGAATCTTGTTATCTGTATGTCTTTATTTGTGTGTGTCCCTGGGCCCCTTCGGGCATGTCTTTCGCCTGAAGTCAGGCCTGTCCCTCTACCGGGGGAATCTTCCCAAACAGTGAAACATAGCCTGGGGACTATTTTGGGGGGCATTTGTTGACCAGTTTGGAGCATGTTTTGAGCATGTCTTAAAAACCAAAAATCGTCGAACATCCCCCCTGTAATGTTTTGACCATTTGGGAGTCCTTTTTGGGCACTTTTTAAATTGTGCCTCGAAAGTCCCCCCTGCAGGGAGGCACGCCCGCCTTCACTTCCGCCCCGGGCACCTCCCCGCGAGCATGTTGTAATGTTTCCTAGAAAACCCCCCTGTGGAGGGGGCCACGCCCGCCTTCACTGTTGCCCCAGGCACCTCCGCGAGGCTCTCTCTCTGTTGGCCTCCCGCGGCGGGGCGCCCTCTCCGCGCCCCCTTTCGACCCCGCCGCCGCCCGCCCTCCGGGCGGGCCCCCGCCGCGCGGCCGGCGCCCCGCCGCGGTGGACCCGCCATCGGCCGCCCGAGAGGCGCGGCGCGCCGAGCGCCCGCCGCCCGCGGGAGGCGCCTCGCGCTTCCTTTTTTTACTCGGAGCGTGAATTACCTACCCCGCTTTCGCTTCCAGGCGAAACCAAGCCATACCACGCGCCTCCTCGTCAAGCGGCCTGACCAGTACGGGCTGCAATTTGGCATCGTTTGGTATCTCGTGGAAGCGAGGGTGGTCAAACGCGAGGTAGGTTTGTTTCCCCCCTATTTACGTCGGGCCTGTCCCCCTACAGGGGGGGGTTCGACGAAAGATAAGAAGTACTCCAAACATAACCCCCCCAAAAAGGCCAAGCAATACTCCACAAATGCGCCCGTGTTTGATACGCCTCGATACGCCTCGATACGCCGCCGCCCGCGGGAGGCGCCGCGCGCTCTTTTTGTTTGTTTGTTTGTTTTACGTCGGGCCTGTCCCCAATACAGGGGGGTTGTCGACGAAAAATAAGAAGGACTCCAAACATAACCCCCCCAAAAAAGGCCAAGCTTTACTCCAGATGCGCCCGTGTTTGATGCGCCTCGGTACGCCCGCTTTGATACGCCTCGATACGTCCGCTTTGAGGCGCGGCGCGCCGAGCGCCCGCCGCCCGCGGGAGGCGCCGCGCGCTCTTTTTGTTGTTGTTGTTTGTTTTACGTCGGGCCTGTCCCCAATACAGGGGGATTTTCGACGAAAAATAAGAAGGACTCCAAACATAACCCCCAAAAAAGGTCAAACAATACTCCAAATGCGCCCGTGTTTGATACGCCTCGATACGCCTCGATACGCCGCCGCCCGCGGGAGGCGCCTCGCGCTTTTTTTTGTCGTTTTACGTCGGGCCTGTCCCCCTACAGGGGGATCTTCGACTCGGGGGTGGACAGACCTCCTACCCTGACACGTCGATTCAGGAATGGGCCGTTTTGCTTCGCGGTAGGGCGCCGCGGCCGTCATTTTTGTGGGTCCAGGTCCGTCGGTTTCGGCCCCAGGCCGTTTTCATCAAGGGGAGGTCTACTAAAGGGAGCTTTGGCCACCGCCGATCGACGAGCAAAAAAGAAGTACTCCAAACATACCCCCACAAGATTCAAGACATGCTCAACATGCGCCCGTGCTTGATACGCCTCGCTGCGCCCGCTTTCATGCGCAGTACGTGCCGTGTCCAAGACGTCCGCGTCAGCTCGTGTTGCGTGCTGGCACCACGCCGAGAGCCCGCCGCTCGAGGGCGGCGCCTCTCGCGCTCGGCTGCCTCGCTACGCCGCCCGCCTTGATGCGCAGTGCGTGCCGTGTCCAAGACGTCCGCGTCGGCACGTGCTGCGTGCTGGCTCCGCGCGCTGGGCCACGTGTCGGCCCCGCCGCTCTCCGCGGGCCCGCCTCGCGGCCGCACCGCCGCCGTTGACCCCCGGGCCGCCCGAGAGGCGCGGCTCGCCGAGCGCCCGCCGCTCGAGGGAGGCGCCTCACGCTCGGCTGCCTCGCTGCGCCCGCCTTGATGCTGCAGTGCGTCCCGTGCTCGAGGCGTCCGCGTCGGTACGTGTTGCGTGCTGGCTCCGCGTAATGGAGGATGACGATTCATGGATGACCGGGGGTCGTGTTGACGCGGCGGCGCCCGGGATGACGATTAGAAGAAGCCGGCCGCGGGCTGGAACACTATTCTTGAAACGTTTTCCTCCAGTCAGAAAATTATGCAACAATAGCAGAAAACTATTATTTTCATCGTTCTCTCCAATTTTTGTATTAATCGTCATCCCGCATTACGGGGCCACGTTTTGGCGCGTGCGTCGCGTCGGGCCTGCGTCTTCGGCCCACGTGTGGAGCTCCGTGTCATTACGCTGCGCGTTGCGTGCTGCGCATCGGGGCAGCGAAGCACGCACGGTTTTTTTTCTGTTGACGTCGGCGGCGGGGCAGGGGGTCGTCTGTCAGGAGGGGAAGAAGCACACAGACACAACGAATCGTCGATTCCCCTGGGAAAATGTGGGGAAGTATGGGAAGTGGGGGGGGAAGGCGAACATCCAAAAAGGGTGGTACTCTATGGGGGATCCTTTTAGTTGTGTCCATTTATCTGTGTGTCCCAGGGCCCATTTTAGTCTGCGCTGGCGGACAGAGCGACAACGGAGACCCCGTGGAAGGGACTTGTGGCTACATCCGCGCGCAGCGCTAAAAGTTTTTTTTTTTTTTTTTTTTGTTATCGTTTTTCTGTTCATGCCGCCACCCCTCAGCCCCAAGGGCGCCCTCGGGGGCGCGAAGTTATATGCGCGCTCCGCGCTTCGCGCTTCGGCCCCGATTCCTCCTCCTCCTCCTCCTCCTCCTCCTCCTCTCCCCCGGGAGGCGGCGCGAGAGCGCGAAGTCTATTCGCACTTCGCGCTCTCGCGCAGCGCGAGGCGCGAAGCCGAAGCCGGGCCTGTTCCTCCTGCAGGGGGAATGTTCAAAAACAGTGCACAGATAGTCTGGGGACGAGTTTTCAAACCAACTATCTTGGAGCATGTTTGGAGTATGGTTTGGCTACTTGTTGCCCACAATCCCCCTGTAGGGGGGCGGGTCCGACCTATAAAGGTACTGCAATGGCTCCCACCCTTACCCCTCCTTGCCCATTTCGGGCACAGGCAGGAGGGCGTAGGCACCGATCATGGGCTCGGGATGGGCCCGGCCAGAATCGGTGTATGTGCATAGTTCTCTTTTCCTATTTCGTTGATGTGTCCCGGCTTTACTCTTGAGTCGGGCCAGTCCCTCTACAGGGGCACTATACTCAAAAATAGTCCAAAAATAGTCAGGCGACGATTTGTTGAACATTTTTTTTTTTACCATTTTGAGGCATGTTGTGGGTATTTTTCATTTTTTTTTGTAAGAAATCCCCTTGTAGGGGGACAGGCCCGACCTAGCTTTACTCTGGGCCCTCTCTACTCTTTCTTCCTCTTCTGAACTCCCTGCTCCCTGCTCCCTGCGCCCTCTCTCCTGACCTCTTCCCTGTTACTTGCTCCCTCCTCCCTTCCTCCCCTCTTACCTGCTCTCTCCTCCCTTTGTCCTCCCTTCTCCCTGCCTCGGCGCTTCCTCCCCTTCTTTTCCTCGCTCTCTCCTGCTCCTCCTCTCCTCCTCCTCCTCCTCCTCCTCCTCGTCCTCCTCCGCCTCCTCCTCCTCCTCCTCCTCCTCTTCCTGCTTCTCTTCCCGCCTTGTCCCCCCCTGCAAGGTACTACGACGCAGGGATGGGCTCCTCCGGCAGCCCAGGAAGCCACAAGGTGCGCATGGGTATGAATTCAGTTGAACCAATGATGAGGCAATCCGGGCGAGTCGACAATTCTTGCAGAGAGCACCGTCGCACCTGCTGGGCGAGCATCAGACCCCATATGTAATGCCTCGCCCCCACCGTCTAGGAGGATCACGTTGCGTCTTCGGGGGACCTCGCCTGCCCTCAAACGTGGTTTTTTCTTGTGCTCGACGCGGGCTCGATGCGGACTCGCCGCGGACTTGGCGTGGATTCGACTCGGATTCGACACGGATTCGACGCGGATAGGGCCGCGACGGAACAGACGAGGTCCCCCGAGGATGCAACAGAAGGGGAGGGGGGGGTGAAGGAGATCGGTGGTGCCCAGCAAGAGGGTCGGGAGTGGGGGGGATTGAAGGAGATCGGTGGGGCCCAGCAAGAGGGTCGGGGGGACGAGCACGAGTGTGAGAGGGAGGGGGGGGGGGCGAGCACGAGGCAAGCCATGAGCGGGAGAGCTGCCGGGTCGCACAGCGGGGTGCGGTGGTGCGGCGACCAGCTGCGCGGACAGTGGCCGCAGGCCCGGTCGTCGATCCGCGAGGTGCCAAAAGGGCGCAGCTCGAAAGGCCGACGTCCTCCGGCGCAGCGCCGGGGAGCAGTGCGCGCCTGGAGGGCGAGCGCAGCGGCGTCCGGCGGCGCTGCTGCCCCCGGCCAGGTGCTGGACGCGCGAGGCTGGTGTCGGGCCGGACGAAAGGGGGGGATTGGGAAAGGGGGGGTTACGAAATTTGCGGCATGCAGCTGGTTTCGGCCTCACAGAGGGGCCCATTCCTCGATACATAGTCGCCTCCTCCCGAGCTGATTCTCAAACCCCCCTTTGCTATCCCCCCCCTTTCGCCCGACCCGATGGTGGCCGACGTCGTCGGCCACGGCGCCCGGAGCAGCGCGCGCGGCGCGCGACAGAGAGCGCGGCGGCGGCCGCCAATGCCCCGCCGACGGCGCTCGGCGGCGAGGTGCGGGGCGCGCGCGGGCGGCGGCGGCAGCGGGGAGCCCCGCGCGGCGTGCGAGGCGCGAGCGGGCAGCAGGGGCAGCGGGTGCGCGCTCCCTCGGCGGGCCAGGGAGCGGGCCCTCGGGAGCTGCCCCCCCCGTCCCCCCCCCCCCCCTTGTAAAACAGGGCTAGGATCGTGATAGATCGCTCCAGAGCGTTCCGGAGCGCTCTCAGAGCGTTCCGGAACGCTCTGGAGCGGCCGCGGCGCCCAAGACATCCTCCAGGCCCGCCGATTCTCAGAGATTTCGAGTTATCCCGATCCGATTTTGTCCCGATCTTCGCGTCGTTTTACCTTGCGGCCCCCCTTCAGCCGCGCGCAGAGGGGGGCGCAAGGGGGGAGGGGGTGGGGGGGGGGAAGGCTTCTTAGCAGCACCCCTGCTGCCCTCTTAGAAGCCGCGGGCCTCATCTGATATATGTGTGTATATATATAGAGAGAGAGAGAGAGAGAGAAAAAAAAAAAGAGACGTAAGACTGGCGCCCAGTCAGAAGCAGCCTTTTTTAAGAAGCCCCCTCCCCCTGCCCCCCCTTCTGTGCGGTAGCCAGTCATGGGAGCCTGGCGTACCCTGTTCGTTTTGTTATCAGCGTCGACTAGCGTCGATTAGCGGCTAATCGACGCTAGTCGACGTTAATCATTAGCGACTGGGAGTCGATGAGGTAGCGTCGATTTAGCGTCGGCTAGCGTCGGCTAGCGTCGATTAGCGCCGAGTCAGCCTCGATGAGCGTCGACTATCGTCGATTAGCATCGATTCGCAAGACTCGACAAGATGGTATGGGAGGCTCCCGCGAATTGCCACCGAACTTGTGCGCGCCGCCAACCCCCAGTGTGGCACCGCGGCGCCATGCCCCCGGAGGCCTGCAGAGAATAGCGAGGCCAGGCCTGCCGTCGGCGACCAGGAGGTCCGCACGGCGGGAGGGTCGCGCAGGGGTGCGAGGTGGCAGCGGGGCTCGGTCAGCGACCTGGGCGGGTCGGCCGGCGAGGTGGCGATTCGGGGAGGGCGGGGAAGGAGAGAGAGAGAGAGAGGGAGGACGGAGTGATTGGCGAGGAGGAGGAGGAGGAGGAGGAGGAGGAGGAGGAGGAGGAAGAGGAGCAGGAGGAGGAGCAGGAGGAGGAGGAGGAGGAGGACGGGGGTGAATGGGGGGGTGAAGAGCAGGGTGGCAAAGATGAAGAGGAGGAGGAGGAGGAGGAGGAGGAGGATGAGGAGGAGGAGCAGGAGCAGGAGGAAGAGCAGGAGGACGGGGGTGAAGGGGGGGTGAAGAGCAGGGTGGCAAAGATGAAGAGGAGGAGGAGGAGGAGGAGGAGCAAGAGGAGCAAGAGGAGCAGGAGGAGCAGGAAGAGGAGCAGGAGGAGAGAATGCATGGAAAGGAGACGGAGCAAGGGAAGGAGGAGGAGGAGGAGGGAAGCGAAGGAGGAGGCGGCGGAGGGAGACGACGATAACGAGAGGGATCACCTGCGAGGTCTGCTGGGGCGCGAGCCCGGGCGGGCTGGGCAGCGAGGCCTACAACGTGCTGATCGGAGAGCGGCCCGCCTGCAGAAAACTCCACCCCCCTGTTTCGCGGCTGTGCCCCCAGACGCGAGCTTGATTCGCAGGCGATTTCTCTCCCCAATCTCCGAGTTTTGCGCCCGAAAAATCTGGCCGCTCAGAAAAGAGGGGGGTTCTCTGGGATACGCCCCCACGGGGGCTAATTACTCGGACGCACCCCTATCGGGGATGAGCGCCCCTCCACCATCGCATCTCCAAGGGTTGTGCCTCAGAAGCCCGAAGCCCGCGGGGTTTGATCCACTCGAGGGGGGTTTGGGCCTCAGAGGGTTGGGCCTCCAAGGGTTTTATCCACTCGAGAACACCACGCGAAGCCCGGGCCCTCCCCGCGGGGCCGCTTCGGGCCCCAGGGGCCCGCAGGACGCAGCCCCACGGCGCGCGATCCACACGAAAGCTCGGGCCGTCCGCCTCCGTCGCCGCGCCGTTGTTGCCCCGACGCGCGGCCTGACGTCTCACAGGGAGGGTGCCTCGGCCACCAGGGCAAGCTCCGCCTTGAGCGCGGTGGGCTCGCCGTGGGGCTCGCCGCGGTGCTGGCTTCGTCTGCTTGCGCGCGGTGCGCGCGATCCGTCCGACAGCTTTTGTCGACGGCGCGTCGCCGGGGACGCGCCGGCTGTCCTCGACGCGCCCAGGGGGACGGCGCCGACGCCGCGGCACGCCCGCGGCAGGCCCCGCGTCCGGCCCGCGCCCGGGGGGGGACGGCGCCGGCACCGCGGCAGAGCAGAGGCAAGCCCACCGCGCTCGAGGCGCGTCGAGAACAACCGGCGCGGCTCCGGCGACGTGCCGTCGACAAAAGCTGTCGTACGGATCGCGCGCACCGCGCGCGAGCAGACGAAGCCAGCACCGCGGCGAGCCCCACGGCGAGCCCACCGCGCTCGAGGCGGAGCTTGCCCTGGTGGCCGAGGCACCCTCCCCATGAGACGTCAGGCCGCGCGTCGGGGCAACCGGCGCGGCGACACCGTCGGGCGGGTGCGAATGGGGGGGGGGCCCAAGTTGGGGGGAAGAGCATGGCCCCAAAGAGGCACTCCAGAGGGCTCCTTTGGGGCCCCTGCCGGCTCCAAAGGAGGCCCTCCAGGGCCCCTTCAGGGCTCTGTTCTCCACCCCCCATGTGGGCCACCCCCCATTTGCACCCGCCCGACGCCGAGGGCGGAGGTAGCCCAAGATCGAAAGCCTCAGCCGGTGTCAGCAGCCAGGGCCTGTCCCTCCAGGCAGGACCCCCTCCCGTGTGCACCCATGCATCGGTCGTGGCCTGTCCTTGGGGGTGCCCAGCATCGGCGCAGGTGCGCTCTTGGCCACGCTGTGTGGGGGCACGCTGTAGTCTGCAGTCGGGCCTGTCCCTCTACAGGAGGACTGTTCAAACATAGTCAATACATCGTCCGGGGACGATTTCTCATCCTCTTTCGATTGTGTGTTGATTCGTTGTTGTGCATGTTTCTGTTTCTTCCAAACTCCGGCTGTAGGAGGACATGCCTGACCTAACAGCAGCTTGCATCAGCACCTCGCGCTCTCGCTCGTCGTTGGGCTTGCGCACATCATGCCTTATTTCGAGACGATCGAAATGGGTACGGAAAGAATGGGCGCAACGACCTACAGTATTCCTTGCTCATGTTGGATAGGATTCATTGTCGGTGCCGCCGCCAGCCTTGTCCATTTGAGACAGGAGGCCGCCTGCCCATCAGCGACCGTTGTCGGTTTTGGACAACATTTGTTGTTGGGCATCGTACCCTTAAGTCGGGCGTGTCCCCCTACAGGGGGATTTTCGACGAAAAATGAAAATACCCCAAAAATGCCCCAAGGAGGTCAAACAATATCCAAAAAGTAGTCCCAAGACTAGTTTGGGATTTTGTTTGATCATGTTTGGGGTATCTTTCATTTTTCGTCGAAAATCCCCCTGTAGGGGGACAGGCCCGACTTAATCGTACCCATGTTTTCCGTACCTCTTTCGGGCGTTCGACCCGTTGTTTGTGCCCCTGCCGATGCGCTCGCTCGTGCGCACCTCTCGCCGCCGGAGCCTGCCGCGAGGACTACCCCGGGCTGGCCCGAGGGGTTGCGCGCGTCGGCCTCTCGAGGCCACCGCCCGGGCTGCCCCCGTGGACCTCTCGACCCCTCGGGCGCCCCTCTCCGGCCACGGGGCCCTCTGGGGGCGCAGCCTTCCCCCTTCGCGCTCCGCCTCCGCCGCCTCTCGCCATCTTCCCCCGTCGCCCCTGCGGGCGAGCGCCACCGAGCCGGCGGCATCCACCTTCCACGAGTGGGCAGGAGAGCACCATCGGGCACACAACGGACGCACGTGGTGTGAGGCATTCGCTCCGAAGCCACATCTCCTCCATCTCCTCCTCCATCTCCTCCTCCTCCTCCTCCTCCTCCTCCTCCTCCTCCTCCTTATCCTCCTCCTCCTCCTCCTCCTCCTTATCCTCCTCCTCCTTCTCCTCCTCTTTCTTCTTTTCCTCCTCCTCCTCCTCCTCCTCCTCCTGGCCAGGCCCATCCTTGTCGGGGCTCAAGAGACGGGGGTCGATGCAGACGGGGGTCAGCCAGGGCGCCAGATCCTGCAGGATCCTGCGAAGACCCCCTCTGGCTGACCCGGGTTAGCGAGCCGCTCGTGGCCGCGAGGCGGCCGCTCGTATTGGCTGACCCGGGTTTGCGAAGACCTGCGTTGCAGTTTTTTTCCTGCATTGCAGTTTTTGGTTTCCTGCTGACCCGGGTCTGGATTGACCCGGGTCGGACGATCCCCGACCTTGACCCCAGGATCGGTGCATATGCTTTCCTGGCCAAGGTGGGAGGGCGTGTGCACCGATCCTGGGCTCGGCATAGGCCGGGCCAGGATCGGTGCATGTGCATAGGTCTTTTTCCTCGAGAGGCAGTGACAGGTCGGTCTCAGACGGGAGACCTGGCCACGACGAAACGATACGGCGAGAAGGACCAGATCAGAGGGCATAGGCTCTCATAGGGGAACACAACGTGACATAAACATAAAACTCGGAGGTCCGCGCGGATTTCTCGGATCCGCGCTGGGCCCCCCTGGCGGCGCCTCCGGCGCCGCCCCTGGCGCGCTCCGCGCGCTAGGGAAGGGGGTCCAGCGCGGATCCGAGAAATCCGCGCGGACCTCCGAGTTTTATGTTTATGTCATTCTTCGTTCCCCTATCTCAATCAAGTGAAGGAGGATCGGTCAGGAGCAGGACTTGGTGGAGTTCCTCCACGTCCTCCCTCTGCTGAGATGGTTTTGAGGTCGCCACAGTGCTCCATCCATCTACCCCCTCCAGCAAGCTCACAGGAGTGTTCACGATGAATGGCCCCTACCAGGGCGTGTACCTCACCTGCATGCTGGAGCTCGCGGGATTTGGGTTTGGGCTCACGCGCTGCAGATGTCAGTAATTGGCTGCTCGACCTCGCACACACACACACGCACACACACACACATCCACACCCAAACGTGCACACACATTCACACACACTCACACACATTCACACACACACATTCACAACTTGACACATTCACACACATTTACACACATTCGCACACACTCATTCACACACACATCCACACACACTTACATTCACACACACACATTCAAACACATTCACACACATTCACACACAACTTCACACACATGTATTCACACATAAACGCATTCACACACATTCACACACACTCACACACACATTCACACACACATTCACACACATTCACATACATTCACACACACACGCACTCACACACATTCACACACGTACACACATTCACGCACACATTCACGCACACATTCACACATTCACACACGTTCACACACCGGTCATCTTCTGGCCCTCTCCTCCTCGACGCGCGCTCCGTGCAAAGGGAGGGAGCAAGCGCCAGAACGTGCGCTGCCTCTTGGAGGGACGCCGCTCCAGTCCCTCCGTCTTGCGCGTCGGTCGTCGAGTGGACGGGCCAGCCGAGCAGACTACACGACTGCACGAGCAGCAGGCCTCGAGTGGGCTGATGGGTGGGGTCCGAGGAGGTTCTCGCTTTAGGCAGGGTGGGCAGGACGAGGCGAGGCGGGCGGGGCGAGGCAGCGTGGGTATAAGCGATGGGGGCATCGGCGCAGGCCGTCTCCGCGGCCTCAGTCCGTGGGGAGGTGGGCTGTTCGTTCGCTTTGGCTCTCCGTGCTGGGCTCCCGCGCCATCGTGCAGTCTCGCCATGCCGTGGGCGCAGCGAAGGTGAGATCCTCCTCCCGTGGCCCCCCTTCCCTCTTCCTGTGGCCTTCCTCGTGCCCCTCCCGCTTTCCACCAGCCTCCTCCACCATCCTCTTCCCTCCCCCCCTATGAGCGCTTGATAGCTTTGGCTCTCATCCCTGGGCCCTCAGTCGTATGCTTCCATCGTGGGGCACCTGGCAGAGGACGGGTCTGCGTCCACTGCTTTGAACAGCTCAGACTTGAGGCCCCTGTTTGACTCATGTGTCCTGTCCGTTTGAGCCCAAGTGCATCGCTCTTGCTTTCTCATTCATCCACCCCCATCCTTCCTCACACCTAACACCATCCCTCCTCCACTCTCATCCTTCCTCCTTGCTCCTTGCTTCACTCCTTACTCACGGGGCCACTTGTTATCTCATAAACAAGGGTTGGTGGGCTGACATTGGCTGCGTTGGGATCCTGCTCAGCCCATCAGTGCGGGCAGGTTCGGGCCAGGGGGCAGTAAGACGAGGAAGAGGGTGATGATTATGCTGACGCTGCTGCTGCTGATACGGTTGATTTTGTTGTTGATGATGATGATGACGACAATGGTGATGACGATGATGATGATGATGATGATGATGATGATGATGATGATGATGATGATGATGGTGATTATGATGGTGATGATGGTGAGGATGATGGTGATGATGATGATGATGATGATGATGATGATGATGATGATGAGGATTATAATGTTGTTGTCGATGATGCTGATCATGATCATGATGATGACGATGACCATGATGATGCCGCTGATGATGCTGATGATGCTACTGCTGATTATGATGATGATTATGATGATGATGTTGACGACCAGTTGCGATGGTGCTGGTGAGGAGATGGCTGCGAGCTGAGAGCACGAGGATACAGATGAGGATCATGAAGGTGGAGGAGTAGAAGCAGGGGGAGCGGTAGGATGATGATGATAACAAATCTCTGCTCTGCCGGGAAATCTCCGGGGCCCCCCGGGGCCGCCCCGGAGCTTCCTTGGGGCATTCCTGGAGCTTCTGTGGCCCACCCGGAGCTTCCAAAGGGGGGGAATGCGAACCCACATGTCAAGGCCTCCGCCCCAGGAGGACCCCGATACTCCCAAAGCCGGCTCCGGAGGGCGCTCGAGAGTACCCAACGAGGCAACCATCGTTCCTTCCATAATGGGAACTCTTATTTCTAGCACATTCGCTGTTCTCTAATGCGCGCAGCGCCATGCAGCGTCCAAGACGGCCCCAGCAGAGGCCCCCAGGGGAGCCGCAAAGCAGCCCGAGAGGCCCCCAAGAGACCCTCGAGACAGCCCAAGAGAGCTCCAATGACGGCGGCCCAAGAGGCACCCAGGACCTCCCACAACACCTGGGATCGATGTTCTATAATTCCTTGGAAGCGGTTCCAAGTGAATAGAGACAGCGATCCCACTGGGATCGCTTCTCTAGACCCCTGGGAATCCATTCCCAGGGTTTGCCTTCCTGCGCGCGTTCAGTGGCCGCCCAAGACGACGCCAAGAGAGCTCCATCCGCTCCCCCTGGGGGGGGGAGTGCATACACACACGCTTCGAGGCCTCCGCCCCAAGAGGACCCCGAAGGCCGGCAGCAGGCCTCCAAGGACCCCCCCCGAGACGCCCCAAGGCGGCGCCAAGAGGACGCTCAGGAGGGCCCGAAGAGGCAAGCATCGCTCCATTCCTGTAGGGAAACGTAAAACGACGCGAAGATCGGGACAAAGTCGGATCGGGATAACTCGAAATCTCTGAGAATCGGCGGGTTTGGAGGATGTATTGGGCGCCGCGGCCGCTCCAGAGCGTTCCAGAACGCTCTGAGAGCGCTCCGGAACGCTCTGGAGCGATTTATCCCGATCCTAGCCCTGTTTTAAAAGCGCTTATTCCTGGCACATTCGCTGTGCTCGTGTGCGCAGCGTCCCAGGCGGCCCCCGAGGCCCTCAGGAGAGCCCCCCCACGGCCGAGGAGGTCCCCCGAGAGGGCCCCCAGAGCGGCCTGGGCATCGAGGCCTCCGCCCCAAGGGGGACCCCGAAGGCCGCCGGCAGGCCCCCGAAGGACCCCCGAGAGAGGGCCCGCGGTGGCCAGAACGGGCCCCGAGGAGGCCCCGAAAGGCGCCCCAGGCGGCTCTGTTTCCAAGATCGGGTATAGCCAGGACCCCGGGTAAGGGGACCCCGTTCGTGGTAGGGCCCTGGGGCCCCTCCATTGGCTCGGGGGAGAAAAAGATACGGATACGTGTTGTCCCCCTTCGTTTTCGGCCTTTCCTGGTCCTCCTTGGGAATCCTCGTTGTCACCGCTGGATTCGCCTCGAAATTCTGGTCAGAACGCACCCCAAGAGAGGTCCAGGGACAACACGTATCCGTATCTTTCCGCCCCCAACATTGGCCAGATCCACTAAGCCAGGTTTGCCGTAACCGGTGTTTTTCGGGTGACGGCAGTTCCGGTCAGCGGAACGGGGCGGGGGGGGGGCGCCCCCCGGTACACATCACTAAACCAGGTTCCACTAAACCCAGTTCTGCCAACGCCCGACAAGAGGCTGCCCGGAGGTTTCCCCAGAGACACGAGCAGGCGTTCCAGAGGTCTCACACCATCAACCCAGGCAGGATGTGCAGAAGGCCACCAGGAGGATCACACGTGGGCGAGGGGCACGGTGACCCCTCCTCTGTGTGTCCTCCTCCTGATCTTCGTCTTCAAAGACTCCACTTCTCCTTCTGCTCCTGCCTTTCCTTCCCATTCCGCCCTCGTCTTCGTCGCCGTCATGCTCCTGGACTGGTCTCCATTGTCTCGACCTCCAAATCTCCCCCCTCGTCGTCCTCTTCGTCGTCCTTCTCTAGACCTCCGTGCTCAGGGAAGGGCCGTGTACTGAGTGTTTCCATAGCGTGTTCGGATTATCATCATATCCGAAGCCGTCGCCCAACCCTCGGCATCTCACTGCGAGCTGGGATTCCAGAGAACCTGGTCGCGGTCGCGCGCGAAGCGCGCGATGGCTCTCGTGGAAGAGTTCGATGGGGATATCAATTCATTCAAGTCGTACTGATCCTCTGGGCGTGGTGGAAAAGGTTTTTCCCCCGCCGGACTTCGATCCACAGGAATTGAACAGTGCGAAGAATGATCAGGAATTCCACTTTGTGCTGATTTTCTGATGGTTCTCTTATGATGCATGATTCGTTGCACGCTCTCTTGCTCTTCCGAGCGAGACCGTCGTGCACTTTCAGCATCGTGCGTACCCAGAAGAGATGATTTCTTTCCCACCGCATCTGCCAAGCATGAGGTTCTGACGGGCATTCATCGGGCGGGGCTAGGACAATGATCAATCCGTTCCAGAGCGTTCCAGAACGCTCCCAGAGCGTTCCAGAACGCTCCGAGAAAGCCGCGGCGCCCGAGACATCCTCCAGTGCAGCTGGATCTGTGAGATTCTTGATTTACCCTCACCTGATGTTGGTCTCGTTCTGGCTTCGTGTTTCTCCAGCTCTTCCCGAAGACAAGCCTTTCGAAATGGCCTTACGAAATATAAGGCTCCGCTGCGAGGGTCGAGGAAGAAAACAGCATAAACGGAAACTCTCGGCGTTCCGCGCAGATTCTAATATCCGCGCTGGGCCCCCCTGGCGGCGTCTCCGGCGTCACCCCTGGCGCGCTCCGCGCGCCTGGGAGGGGGGTCCAGCGCAGCTCCAATAAATCCCCAAGAGGCCCCCAAGAGGCCCCTAGGAGGCCCCAAAGAGGCCCCCAAGAGGCTTCAAAGAGGCCCCATAGAGCGCTCGAGGGCCGGCGGAATGAGCGAATCGATGAATAATGTCGAAAGCTTACGTTTCTACAGCTTTTTGTTCCTCTGGAGGGGCAGCCCTGCAACCTCGAGATCGGCGGTGTCGGGCTGAGCGGCACGAACTCGCTCCAGCTCGTGTCGGACAGCTGCGGCTCCCCGGGAGGGGGGGGCCGGCGCGCGGGGGGCGGCGTCGGAAGCCCTGCGTGTTGTGGGAGCAGCGTCGTGTGGCCCTCAAGACATCCACGGCTCGAGCCTGCTTGGCAGGTTCGGCTTGTCGTGTGCATGCTTGCTCTGCTGACATCGAAGAAGGCCAATACTTCTGCACTGCTTGCCCGCTTATCACACGAGCAGCATCTATATAGCGTAGAAGGTAATTCCAGTGGTGCTCTCCGCTGGTGTCTCGAAGGTAATTCCAGTGGTGCTCTCCGCTGGTGTCTCGAAGGTAATTCCAGTGGTGCTCTCCGCTGGTGTCTGGAAGCTTGTGGTAGCACACGTGGCACGGAAACAAATGCTTGCTCTGCTGACATCGAAGAAGGAAGAAACGCGATTAACATAAACTTTTGGCGCTCCGCGCGGACTACTTGGCTCCGCGCCGGGCCACCCGAGCGGCGCCTCCGGCGCCGCCCCTGGCGCGCGGATGCAACAAATCCGCGCGGACCTCCAGCAGTTATCTTTATGTAGTTCTTTGTTCCTCTACGTGTGCACGGTTGCTTCGCTGACAGGCGACACCTTGGCTGCATGTTTAGCTTGGACGCGCGTCGGTGGCCTTGGGACAATTTGGTCTCCGAAATGCGTGCCGTCGCACAGCAGGACGCGTGCCGTGGCGCAAGCAGCCCCGGAGTGGCCGCGGACAAAAAGGGGGGACACTCCGACGTCCTGGCCGCGGCCCCGACCCATGAGCCCCCCCGCATACAGGAGGAGGAGGAGCAGGAGGAGGAAGACGCGGAGGAGTAGGAGCAGGAGGAGGAGGAGGACGCGGAGGAGGAGGAGGAGCAGGAGGAGGAGGAGGAGGAAGAAGAGGAGGAAGATGAAAAGGCGGAAGAGGAGGAGGAGGAGGAGGAGGAGGAGGAGGAGGAGGAGGAGGAGGAGGAGGAGCGGGTCGGGTTTTTGTACCTGTCGGACTCGGACCTTCAGGCGGAGGCGTTCCTCGTGGATGCTCGTCGCTGACGGAGACCTTGGGTATCGGGAACGTCGCACAGCTTCCATTGGCTTTCTGCGCTCCCCCAGCTGGGTTCCCGGAGGCGCTCTCCCTTCCGATGCAGGTAGTGAGCGCAAGCGCCGCATGTCTCCGAAGGGGAGGATTCTGACCGTCATCGCGATCAGGCCTGGGAGGTGCAGGGGTATAATCGCGGGGGAAGAGGGGAGGAGAGAATCAACAGGGGGGGAGGGGGGAACGGGTCTGGAGGAGGAGGGGCGATACGATATGCAGAGGTCTACCGCAATGAATCACTCGACCCGGTCTCGTCAATTCTGCCCCAGGACGCTACATGGAAGCTGGAATAAGTTTCTGGGGCCATCCCTTCCACTCTTTCCAGCCCTGGCCAGTCTACCTTTTTTTTGTCCAGCCCTTGCGACCACATCCCTACTGCTTCGGGCTCGCTTGACCCACTCCCAGTTTTGTCCAGCCCTGGCCACTTCCACTTCCACTGATTTTCCAACTTCCACTTGTTCCAGCTTCCCCGTGTGTTTTTGTTTATTCCAGATCTCGTAATAAAAGGGAGGGGGTCTGGACCCTCCAAGACAAGCCCTTTCAGACCTCCCCCGTGGGAGAACCCTCCAAAACATCGTCCCCAGACCCCCCAGGCCCTCCAAGATAGCCTGGAAGACCCCCCCCCCACCGAAATGAGACCCCCCTCCCTTTATTACGAAATCTGGAGTATGTTCCAGGGGGTCGTGCACACGTGGCCGCACTTCCCCCCACGCCGTGCGCAGAGCTCGGGCGCAGCTTTTTGTTGCACCGGCCTGCGCGAGCCTCTCTCTGTCCTGTCCCGGTCTCGGGGCCCGGGACGAGGGGCACGCTCCGAGCCCAGCACGGACCCCTCGCAGACCCGCCTGGCAGCACACCGCGCGCACGGCGCCAGTCCTGCGCCGGCGTGGGCACGTGACACCCGCCTGGAGCATATCCCTATCCCTATGATTGGCATCGCCTCATCTCGATGCCGCTCTTGGGGAATCCCTCCGTTTCTGAGGGCGCATCCCTAAGATTGTCGTCGAGGCTGGTTAACTTAGGGTCAGCGCCTTCGGCTGCGCGCGTCGCTCTCCGCCGGCCCTGGCGCCCGCTGCGCTGCGGCGCGACGCGCCGTCCGCAGCTCGGTGCTCCCCGGCGTGAACGCCCCGAGAGCCGTTCCCAGCTGCCCGCCCCGCGGAGCGGAGTGACACGCGCCATCCGCTCACAGGGCATAGCGTGTCGCCAGGGCCGAGGCGACACGCTGAGCAAAACTTCTCGACCATATTATAGTCTCCCTGCACAGCGTCACTCGCTTGGCGTGGGCCCCCTCCCAGGCTCTGGCGCCACGCAGGTCACCATGGAGGGCATCACCAATCCTAGGCCTGTGACCGACGACGCCACGGACACTCTCTACGCGATGGGGCTGGCGACTTCAGGGATCGGCCCTTTCCGTCCCTCCCTCTCCGCCTCCCCATCCTTCGGCCGCCTCATTATTCCCTTTGCCGCATCGCGGCCCCATCATCATCATCATCATCATCATCATCATCATCATCATCATCATCATCATCATCATCATCATCATCATCATCATCATCATCATCATCATCATCATCATCATCATTATCATTATCATTATCATTATCATTATCATTATCATTATCATTACCATCATTATCATCATCATCATCATCATCAGCATCATCATCATCATCGCCATCGCCATCATCACCATCGTCATCAACATCATCACCATCACCTTATCCTCATCCTCCTCGTCGTCGTCATCGTCGTCGTCATCATCATCACCATCACTATCACCAGCACCAGCTCAGCACCATCATGCACCATCACCACAATCACCATCACCATCACCATCATCATCACCACCACCACCAACATTGCAATTATCATCATCATTAACAACATCTTCACCAGTAGCATCATCACCATCGTCATTATCATCAGCATCATCATGATCATGACAATGATCAGGATCATCATCATCAGCTTCATCATCGTCACCATAACCATCACTATCACCGGCACCAGCACCAGCTCCAGCACCATCACCACCATCACCATCACCATCATCATCAACACCACCGCGGTACGCCCTCGCGGCGGCTTGCCGCGAGGGCGTACCGCGGCCTCGCCGCCCTCGCGGCGACGCGCCTCTGGGGCTGGCTGTCAGCGGCGCGCCAGGCACGCCTGCTGGCCGGCGGTGGGCTCGGAGCCGGTGCTTTCTGGAATGGTTTTCTGCGCGAGGGGGAGACGGCGCTCACCGACGCCGCTTTCGTGGTCATGTTCAGGCGCCGCCTTCTCCTCAACTTGCTGAGCGCCCCGGTGGCGTGCGCCTTCCGTTATTCGGGCGCCGCCGGCGACGAGCGTGCGGGCACGTGCTGTGGGCGACCCCTCGACGTCGTGGGCTTGCATGCCTTGCAGTGCCCTGTTGGGCCACACCGCATACGGCTGCACAACGAGATCGTGCGGACCCTGGCGGAGTGGATCTCATCGCACGGCGGTTACGCCGACCAGGAACGCTGCGTGCCAGAACTTTACCAGCAGGAGGCTGGCGGCGAGCTGCGCGAGGCCCGCTTGGACCTGGTGATCAGTTGGCCGGGCATGCCAGTGCCAGTCTGGGTGGACGTTACGGTCCGCTCCGCCGATCCCTCGGGGCCAGCAGCACGCACGATCGGCCATGCCGCCATTGGCGCTGAGAGGCACAAGCGGGAGCATTACGGCGACGCCGTCGTGCCCTTCGCTGTGGAGGCCGAGGGGCGGCTCGGCCCACAGGCGGACATGGCAGCCGCGGCACGCCGCGTTGCAGTGCTCCCTGGCGAGGCGAGCGGGCGCCTGGGCAGCGACTTCGCGCGGAAGCTCTCGGAGCGGGTGTCAGGTGCCTTGACGGCCCGGATGGCCGACCTTCTGTTGGCCGCGGCAGAGGGCGCTGGCGTGGGGCCGTGGCTGGGGGCGCGCCAGCTGCTGGCGTAGAGGCTGCAGGCTGCTTGCATGTGGCTACCTCGACCTTTCGTTTCCCAGGGGACTTCGCTATCAACAGCATCATCATCGGCATCGTCATCATCATCACCATCATAACCACCGCCACCACTGCAATTACCATCATCATCAGCAGCATCAGCATCATCATCAGCATCAGCATCATCATCAGCATCATCATCATGTTCAGCATCATCAACATCATCAGCACCATCATCAACACCATCATCATCATCACCATCCTCATCATCATCATCATGATCATCATCATCATCATCATCATCATCATCATCATCATCATCATTGTCACCATTATCATCATGATCATTTTCATCGTCATCATCATCACCATCATCATCCTCCTTGTCGTCGTCATCGTCGTCGTCATCATCATCATCATCACCATCACTATCACCAGCACCAACACCAGCTCCAGCAACATCACCACAACCACCATAATCACCAGCATCATCGCCGCCACCAACACCTCAATCATCATCATCATCATCATCATCATTATCATCATAATCATCATCATCGTCTACATCTACACCTTCAGCATCACAATTATCGTCATCATCAGCATCATTAATATCATGACCATGATCAGGATCATCAACATCATCTTCACCATCATCATCATCATCATCGTCGTCGTCGTCATCATCACCATCACGAGCACCATTACCAGCTCCAGCACCATCACCACCATCATCATCACCACCATCATCATCATCCTCATCATCAGCATCGTCATCAGCATCACCATCATAACCACCGCCACCACCGCAATTACCATCATCATCAGCAGCAGCAGCATTAGCATCATCATCGCCATCAGCATCATCAGCATCAGCATCATCATCAGCATCATCAGCATGCTCAGCATCATCAGCATTATCAACATCATCACCATCAGCACCATCTTCATCACCATACTCATCATCAGCACCATCATCTTCATCGTCGTCATCATCACAATGACTATCACCAGCACCAGCTCCAGCACCATCACTTCAATCACCATCATCGTCATCACCATCATCACCACCACCAACAACACCGTAATTATCATTATCACCATCAACGCCTTCACCAGTAGCATCATACTCATCGTCATCATCATAATCATCATGATCATGACCATTAGCAGGATCATCATCAGCACCATCACTATCACCAGCACCAGCACCAGCTCCAGCACCATCACCACCATCACCATCACCATCAACATCAACAGCATCATCATCATCAGCAGCGTCATTATCATCACCATCATCACCACCGCCACCACAGCATCAGCGTCGCCATCAGCATCATCAGCATCAACATCAGCATCATCAGCGTTATGCTCAGCATGAGCAGCATCAGCATCACCATCAACACCATCTCATCCTCATCATCCTCACCATCATCATCATCATCATAAACATCAGCACCAGCATCACCTCCATCTTCATATTCATCTGCATCTTCACCAGCATCAGCATCAGTATCAGCATCATCATCGTCGTCATCGTCATCGTCGTCATCATCACACCAGGGACTGGCCCAGAGTGTGGCCCTCGCGCTTGTGCCGCCCCTCCCCCGCCCCGAGCATCCCGCAGTTGTTCGGCTGCCCGTTGCGACGGTGCCTGCTCCTGCGGCGCGTCGTTGTGCGCGGGCGCGCCCTGTGGCGACCCGCCACGCCCAGCAGCAGGCCCTCGCTCTGCACAGGCTGCTGGCGCCGCTCGCCGCGGTGGGCCACGCCACGGCTGCCGCGGGGGCTGTCGGCGAGCGGCCGGCGCCGCCTGCGCTGCCGACGGTTCCTCGCCGAGCCTGGCCGACGGCTCCGCGGACGTCGTGCAGGTCGTGGCCTCGGGGAACCCGCGCGCGCACGGCCGCACCCGGTGTGCGCTGGGCTGCCGCGGCAGCGGGGGGGCGCGGACAGGCGAGGTGCGCGGAGGCGCGCAGTCCGGACCAAGATGCTGGCGGTGGTTGCGCATCGGCCTGCAGCTCGTCTGCGTCCTCAGCGGGTGCTCGGCATGGATAACCTCCGCGCGCTGGGCGCTGGCGGTTTCAGGTCTCCTCGCACGCGCTGGCAGTGTGTGCTCTGCGTGCCGCGGGGCGCCTCCTCCATCGTAAGGAGGTGGAGGCACGTCGTCGTGGAGTTCGGCATGGACTGCGCGCGCATGGTGCACTACGGCATCCGCTGCACGCTCACGCTGGGCACGGGCTACGGGGCAACGGCAGGCTTTTCGGCGCGTGCTGGCGGCGAATGCTCTTCGTGTGTGGCGTTGTTCTCAGCCTTCGCGGGCTTCTGGAGGTCTCTGCACTTGGCCGTGGTGTACGGCATGGAGTGTGCGCGCATGCTGATCAAGGGTATCGGCACCGTGCTCATGCTCCTGTGGTGTGGGCTCCACGAGCGGGAGAACAGCTAGCCCGCTCGGCCCGCACCGTCGGCGATCTCATGGTCTTCGGCGTCAGCGTCGTCAGCAGGGTGGCCTGCGCGGGCTGGCACGGTCTCCTGCTTCGCGTGGCGCTGGTTCGCCATGCCGTCGTGACGGTCATTCTCGAGGCGCCGCCGGGGGGGGGGCGGGGCCCAGCGCGGATCCAAGAAGTCCGCGCGGAGCGCCAAAAGCTGCCGTGCATGGCGTTTTTGTTCCTCTTCTTCTACGCTCGTGCCGTCCTCAGCTTTGCTAGGCTTCGAGCTGCGTCGCCCTCGTCACGAAGGCCTGGCTAGCTGGCCGCCCGCCCGGGGCCGAGGCGGAGCTGCTGGGAAGGGGGGGCCGCCTGCCCCTCCGCACGGTCTGCTGCAGCATCAGGGCAGCAGCGCAGGATGCCGCGGGGAGTCTCCTGAGGACTGCTGGTTCCTCCTCCTCCTCCTCCTCCTCCTCCTCTTCTCTTCCGCTTCCTCCTCCTCCTCCTCCTCCTTCTCGCTTTCCTTCTCCTCATCCACCTCCCTCTCCTCCTCCTCCTCCTCCTCCTCCTCCTCCTCCTTCTCGTTTTCCTCCTCCTCATCCACCTCCCCCTCCTCCTCTTCCTCCTCCTCCTCCTCCTCCTCCTCCTCCTCTTCCTCCTCATCCTCCTCCTCATCCTCCTCCTCAGCAGCGCGCTTGTCTGCTGGTGTCGCGGCGGCTGCCCCGTGCCTCCCTCTCACGTGAGCCGAAGAGGTGCGTCGAAGTTTGCGCTTATGTTTTCTGTGTTCCCCTAAAGGCACAGTACCCCCCTTCTCGTGTGCAGTCGGTTCTCCGACACAATCTCCCCTGCAGAGATGGCTCGACGTGAGCGCTTGCGGTGAGGCGACTCGGTGTGGGGCAGAGGCAAGGGAGGGCAGCGTTTTATGCAGCTTGTCCACAAAGGCTGTGTGCGGTGCCCTGCTCTGACTCTTATGCTTGCTCTTCTTTTGTTTCATCCCTTTTCGCCTCTTCGCTGGTCTGAATGTCTTGTGCGAGCAACGGCAGTCTTGCCCAAGTGACTGTACACACATGGCGGCTTGTTCTGGGGCACGTTCTGGCCTGTGGCTCCGTCCAGCGCGCCGGAGTGGCTCGCCCGTGTCCTACCTCTTCCCTTTCCTTCTGCCAGAGTCTGGGGCTGCGTGATCCGGTTCGTCCAGCGTGTCGCTGCGCTGCTCTGGACGCGGGTGCCCGAGAGTGCCGCACGAGTCATCCGAGCAACATCCCCCCCCCGTCGCCCGCGGCCCCGGCCCTCCGCCGTCGTGCTTGCTCTGCGGCGCGAGCCCCTGGAGCTCTCGCGCCCCCTCCCTCCGACCCAGGCCTTCGTCGTGGGGCCTCGTGGCGGCCCCGGCGCTCGAAGCGGGCCTTCGGATGTCCAGCGTCGGGGGCCTTGGCCGTCGTGACGAGTCGTGGCTTGCTGGCGGCGCCTCGCTGCCTTGGTCCCCCACTCGCCCTCCCTCCTCGCCGCACCGCTGCTTTCTGGCAAGCTCGCAGACGTCTCCCGTCCCTTCCTCATGCCGCTCCCCCGCACCCCAAATGGCAGGTGACGAGCGGCGGCAGCTACGGGCCGTGCAGGTCGGCGCGGCAAGAGTGGGGGGGGTTGGGGCAGGAGTGGAGGAGGACGAAGGTGAGGGGGAGGAGGAGAGGGAGGAGGAGGAGGAGGAGGGAGGGAGGGAGGGAGGAGGAGGAGGGAGGAGGAGGAGGAGGAGGAGGAGGAGGAGGAGGGAGGAGGGGGAGGAGGGAGGAGGGAGGAGGAGGCAGGAGCAGGAGCAGGAGCAGGAGTTGGAGCAGAAACCAGGAGCAGGAGCAGGAGCAGGAGGAGTTGGAGGAGGAGGAGTTTTGGAGGGAGGAGGAGGGGAGGAGGAGGAGGAGGAGAGCGGGAGGGAGGTAGGGAGGGAGGGAGGGAGGGAGGGAGGGAGGGAGGAGGAGAGGGGAGGAGGAGGAGGAGGAGGAGGAGGAGGGAGGAGGAGGAGGAGGAGGAGAGGACGGGGGGGAGGAGGACGGAGGAGGAGGAGGAGGAGGAGGAGGGAGGAGGAGTAGGAGGAGGAGGAGGAGGAGGAGGAGGTTGTAGGAGTTGGAGGAGGAAGGACGCCCATCGAAAGAGGAGGTGGGGGGATGGATGGATGGATGGATCGATGGAGGGATTTTTGGATTGCGCTCTGCTTCGCCGAGGAGACGGTCAGCTTAGTGCGTCATTTACTAGCTGCTGGCAGAAATACGCGGTATCTAGCAGCACGGGCGCCAAGGTTTTGTGAATCTCCCCGCCCCCGTCCTGACCCCAAATACCCCCAGATGGATCGGAACTGCACGGGGCTGGCACGACTAATGGCCAGCTCGACGTAGCTCTCATTCTGCACCGGAAGGGAAGGATAAAGGGGCAATACCGAGGGGAGGTATGATTCGATCCGAGAGGAGAGAGTCAGACGGGGACGCATGTCCAACACTTCCAGCTCGGTAGGAGGGCAGACCGAGGGGGAGAGTCGCGAGTAGGCTGCCTGACCACTCCGCCCCGACTGAGCTCCTATCAGGCGGTGCCGCACAAGGAACGTGCAACAACAGTTCGTCTTCCTGAGATGGGGAAGGAAAAACTTCTTCGCGCCCTGACGCCCAGAAGCGTAAGTCAAGACGGCGGCGGACAACTGCACAATTATCGCCACGCTAGTCCGAGGGAGGGCGCGGGAGGGCAGAATTGTCACGACAAAAAAGCTCGGCGACGTCCAAGTACCCTCCATCCACCGTCGTGCCACCATCCTCCCAGCCAGTCCTCCACATGTGCAACTATTGGCCAAGCTGGGCCAGGCGCGCATCGACAAGCATATCATCGTGACTGGATGCCTGAGGAGGGGGAGGAGCAGGCACATGCGGGGGGGGGGGGAACATGATGACGAGAGAGAGGGAAATAGGCTGGTACTCAGACCGATCACCCCCTATTCTCGTGAGCGCGAGAAATAGGCCGCGTGGGGCACCACAACGGGAATTAGCACACGGAAAACTGTGCCAAGATAGATGCAGCCGCGCCGAACGACGTACCTGAGCAAGAGGAGGAGAAATCTTCGCACCCTCGCGACGCGGACCGAGGCGGCAGACAGCACGCGGTTATCAAGGCGCCAAGACGGAGGCTTGAGGGGGGGCTCTCTCGCAGCAACCACCCGCGCTGCTACTCCATCTGGAACTCCAGCTGGTGGCTGGCGAGGCCCAGAGGAAGCTGGCGAGGCGAGGAGGATGATCGTGAGGGCAGAGAGCACGAAGGAGTGAAGCTGGCACGCAGGCTTACATCCTCCGGCACTCCTGAACCTCCCCTCCAATCCTCTCTCACTTCACAAGCACAAGTAGCGAGTGTGTAATTATTACATGTCATGAAGCTCGGCGATAAAATATGGCCGCGATAGTCACGTGGAATCAGTGCAAGCTGAGGCAGCCTCGCACACTCGCAGCGCACATAAAGATAAACAACAGCACGGTTATCTCAGCAGGCGCCTCAGAGAGCCTGGCAGACCGTGCGGGAGGAGGAGGAGGAGGAGGAGAAGGAGGGAGATGAGGAGGAGGAGGAGGAGGAGAAGGAGAAGGAGGAGGGAGGAAGGGGGAGGACAAGCAGGAGAAGGAGGAGGAGGAGGAGGAGGAGGAAGAGGAGGAGGAGGAGGAGGAGGAGGAGGAGGAGGAGGAGGAGTTTTTTTTGCAAAGAACGGCAGCCAGGCGCGCACCCAATTCGCGAGAGCAAAAAGGCCGAGCGACAGGCTGGCAGTTGAAAAACACGCGCGAGCTAAACGCCCGCCGTGGGCCACTCGCGGACCCCAGGCCGAGGAGGGAGGCCCTTGCGCAGCCGCAGCAGGGCGGTGAGCTGCGCCTTAGTCAGCGCGAGCGGTCCGTGCTGCGTGGCCTCGCACTCCTCCAAAAGCCGAGCGGGCCTGGAGTCGGCGTAGCGCCCACAAAGGCTGCAAAAAGAAAGGGCGCCTTTGCGCCACAACAGGTGCGAGCCGTGCGGCACATGCCCTGCAATGCCCGAGCCAGGCGGCAAGCGCACTGGGGGATCAGGCATCCCCAATGCGCGAAAAAGCTGCTCGTCGATAGGCGGCAACCCCGAGTACGAGCGCGGCAGCCTGACGCAGACCCGAAGCGCGGGAGCGGCGTCCGCCGCTGGCTCGACCTCAGGCTCGATAGGCCCCACACCGTCCCCCCCCCCGTCCTCGTCGGCCCCGTCCCCTTCCCTCTGATGGCCTCGCTGCTGCTGCTCCACGCAGCAGGGAGGCGGGCTAGGCGGCGGCCATACGGCCGAGCAGGAGGAGCGCAGCAAGTGGAGGGCGCGGCTCTGACAGCGCCTGACCGGTCGGCCACAACGCTTGCAGCGCCAGCCGAAAGCAGTCGAGGCAAAGGCATGCTGAGAGCTGGCCGCGAAGCCCGAAAGCAGCTCCTCCCTCCTCAGAGCCCTGGAGACCTTGGGTTTCGTAACCACACGGCCAGGGCTCTTGGGGGCGGAGGCGGCGGCAGCACAGAGAGAGGCATTGCGGAGCAGGATGGCCTCGGCCTGCTCCACAAGATCCAAAGCGCGGCGGGCAACGTCAGGATCAAGCTGGGCCTCCTCAGCCCGCACCTCGGCGAGCCCATCGGCCACTGCGTTGAGAAAAATAGCCTCGGGCGGAACAGACTGGCCGAGGCGAGCTAGCTTAGCGGGGTCCTCGGCAAGATGCGAGGGCACATGCAGGAGCGAGAAGCGGCCATCGCGGGCGTCTAGCAGCGAGAAGAGATCGTGCCAGAGGTCCGCGTGCTCGCGCTTGTAGCAGTGGCGGCGTCCGCGCGCGATCGCCTTCACGTGATTCACGTGGTCGGAGTAGAGCTTGAAATCGGCAGCTGGGTGGACGGCCCTGACGCACTCAACAATGGCCAGGAGCTCGGCGCGAGGCACCGTTTGCACAGGACCGTCCACCACGCCCGTACAGCCTGAGTCCCAGTCGAGACCTTGGCCGTCGTCTAGGCGAGCGAAGCTCCACGCCACGCGGCGTAGCAAGGGCTGAGACGACCAGGCACCGCCTGCGCCGTCGGTAGCGTAAATCCCCCCTGGCAGCGCCCCTTCACCGCAGCGCAGCCACCGATGGCCTCGCTCGTCGGGGGGCGGCGGGAGGTTCAGCCAGGCGAGGGGCACAAGCCCGCGGCACCAGAAAACAGGGAAACGGTCGATCTCCTCCGAAGCCTGACTGCGGAGGTGGTTGGAGGAGACCACGGCCTCAGGAGGAGGAGGCACACCTACCGAGCGCGCCCAGTCCCTCTCCATGGAGTTGCACGTGCATTCCCAGAAACGGTGGCGGCTAGATTCTCGGGAGCGGTGGCAGCGCTGGCACAGGTCGTCCGTGCGGTAGCCAGCCTGGAAACGGCGCTCCTCCGTCCAGTAGCCAGCACAAGCAACTAGGCGGACGAGGCTGGCGAGACTGTGCTGGGACTCCTTCTCCAGCCGCTCAGCCAGGGCAGGCACATGCTGCCACCAAACTCCCTCCTCCGCCCCACCCCCATCAAGATGCTTGGCCGCCTGGCGCCAGACCGCGTTCTCAGCGGTCTGCTCAAAGGCCGCGAGGAGGCTGGTGACGGGGGCGACGGTGGTGGCGAAGAGCTCCCACTCCTGCCCGTCTGGCTCTACCAGCTTGGACAGGGAAGGGCACTGCCAGCCAGCCGACAGGACAGAGGCCTGAAAGGCCGCAAGAGGGCCACGCACGAAGTTCCAGCCGCGCGCCACACGCTCAAGGGACGCGTCCCATCCGCGCTGGACCTTCGCAGCTAGGCCTTCCTCTCCAAGGACACGGGAGTAGAAAGCACCTACGATGTGCCGCAGGTACCAGATGGGCGGGTCGCGCCGCGCCCCAAAGGTGATGCGGATGGCCACAGTAGCGCACGTGCCGCGCTGAGGACACTTGCTGGCAAGCCGAGCCTGACCACGGAGCTGCTTCAGCATGGTCGGCGCCAGCCCGTGCACCTCAGGCGCCCACACCGCCTTCGGCAGGGCGTTGGAGACATACAGGCGAGAGGCTCGCGGCGCGGACTTGACCAGACCCGAAATCTTGAGAGCGGCGCGCCTGCCCTTCATGAAACGCTTCTTGCGCACCTTCACGGAGCGCGAGGAACCGAAAGTGGTGTCGTGGCCGAGGTCGCGGGCAACACGAACAGTACTGGGGCCCCCAGCCCCGACCTCGGCCGCCGACGCCCACGCGGGCAGCAAGGCGCGAATGGCAGCGGAAGAGGCCATGAGGCCGCACTTCCCCTGGGAGAACTCGCAGCGCAGCCTGCGCAAGCCCGTAAAGAGGGCGCGCAGCACAACTGGAAAGGCCAAGCTGAGCGTGTGCTCAGTGCCGAACAGGCGGAAGGCGAGATCGTCGATCCACTCCCTCAGGCGCAAGCCAGGCACCGAGGAGTGGGCCGCCTTCAGCGGGGCGTGCAAGTAGGCGCGCGCCTGCGAGACAGCTTGGCCGCAGCCAGCGAGGATGCCTCCGCCAGGCAGGATACCAGTGTGCACCTGGCGCTGGAGGGTGAGGAGACGAGGGCCGAGGTAGACGTCGAGGGCGAGAGCGAGGAGGCGAAGAGGGTCGCCTAAGTCCTGGGCCGCCGCCGCCAAGTCAGGCAGGGACACCAGGTCGTAAAACTTCCGAAGGTCGAGCAGACCGCCCGCGACCTCGAAACCTCCCAAGATCGCAAGCTCCCCCTCCAACTCGTCCATCCACCCCGCGTGTTCGGCCGAGCCGCCTACGGTCCTGTCCCAGGCCCCGTGCTGGTCACGGTCCCAGGCGCCTATCACTGGCTTCCTAATGCGGCAGAGCAGCACATAACTGAAATTGAGCAGGGCGATGGGCCTCAAGCCTCCATCCTCCTTGTCCAGCAAAGCGATGAGGTTGAACAGCTCTTGAAAAGGCACCGTGGCCTCACGCTCGATGGCAGTCAAAAGGGCCGCGAGCGCGGCGATAGCTGCATGCGGCGCATCCTTGACCAGGCGAGGCGGCATCATGTCAATCCCCCTCCCCCGACGATCAGGAACGGTCTTTAACGCGTCCCTCACCTGGCCAGGAGAAACAGGCTCGGAGCAGGCTGACGACAAAGCAGCACGGCGGATCCTAGCGAGGGCCTCCAGCGCCTCGGGCCGCGAGTGCTTGCACCAGATGGCATGCCACGAGGCCCCTTCCGCCTCCAGAACGGCAGAAGGCGTGGAGGCAGGCTCTCCATCCCAGACAGGCTCGGCGCGACAGGGCGGGGGCGAATCGCGGAGGAGCCTATGTGCCTTGCTAGCGGAGCCCGCCAAAGCATCGGACAGCCAGGAGCGCCAGCGCGCACGGGCCGCCGCAGCCGCGCGCTGGGCGGCCTGGTCTCCCTGCTCCTTAGCCTCCTCCGCGATTTGCTGAAGGCTGTCGAGCGACAGCGAGCGAAGCTGACGGAGCCAAGAGATCCAACGCCCAAGGATCGCTTCCTCCACCGCATCGCTCGGATCGATAGGCGGGGGCAGCTGCAGGGCCTCCAGCCCGCGCATCGTGCTCCAAAACTGCTCGCCACAGCGGGCGCGCGGCGTGGGCGGCTCGGAGGGGTCCGCCTCAGGATCAGCCAGACGCAGAAGCAAAGAGGCCTGCACAGCGAGGGCCTGCCAAAAACGGGCATGGCGATCTGCGAGAGGAGGGCCGTCGCTAGCACGCGGCACAATGGGAGCGTACTTGAGGCGTGGCTGCTGGCACCGTCCTACGTACAGGGGCCACTGCGAGCGGGGGATTCCTTTTTTAGCACAGTGCACGAACTCAAGAGCTAAGGCCCACTCCCCAAGCTGGCTACCGAGCGAGAGGGCAGTCTGCGGCACATCGTGGTCGGCAATGGCGAGGCTGGCCGCCTCAAAATTAGAAGTAAAACGGGCAGAGAAGCGCTGGCGAAAAGCTCGAGCCTCAGAGAGGGCGTCGTCCCAGTCCAGGACGTAGCCCGCGTTGGAGTCGCCAAAGATGTCCAGCGCCTTCGGCATGACCACGCACCAGCCCATGAACGACCGCGGGTTGGCCAGGATGTTGTAGGAGAGCGCGAGGTGAGTGCCCCACGGGGCCGAGGCGTCGACCCCTGCGAACTGCACAGCCGACGCGAAAGAGGACGAGACCAAGGCGTAGTCGATGGCACGCCCCGCGCCCCTGCCACTAGTACACGTGACCTGCAAACCCGACTGCACCTCGACCAGGCCAAGCGCCGCCATGAAGCCTGTCGTCGCTAACTCGCTGGACAAAGACTGCCAGTCACCGACGATGAAGAGAGGGCCCGCCAGCTGGCCGAGCCGAGCGCCCACTTGAGAAAGCAACTTGAGGTTGCGGCCGCCCAGCTCCTCGCCCGAGACCGCGTAGATCGGAACGATGGTGAGCGTGACGTGGCGCAGCCTGAGGGTGGCCACGCACCAGCGCGAGCAGGAACTCGCAGTCCAGCCTCCGTTCGCCTCGAGAGGAGGAGGAGGCGGAGGAGGAGAAGGAGGAGGAGGAGGAGGAGGAGGAGGAGGAGGAGGGGAGGAGGAGGAGGAGGAGGAGGAGGAGGAGGCGGAGGAGGAGGAGGAGGAGGGGGGATAAGCCGCCTGCCCGAGCGATCGTCGCGAGTGCGCCCGCTCGCGGCGGCGGCCAGGCGCGGCGTCCGGCAAGGGTGGCCGAGGAGCCAGCGATGTTTCCTGCGGCCACGAGGTGCTGCCAGCGCACCCCTGGCGCCTCCTGCCAGGTCGCCGAGGGCTGCCCGACCGCGTGGCAGCCCAGGACATCGGCATCCTCATCAGCCCTCCGTGCGAGGGAGATCGCTACCTTTGGGCCCACGGCGGCCAGGAGGGCGGCTCGGCGCAGCAGAGGCGCAGCGTGCGAGGCGGCTTTGAACAACCACATGAGAAGTCTCACCACCAGAGAGGGGATGAGCGCCGACACCAAGTGCATTGTCATAGAGATCCCCACCAGCAGGAGCTCGACACCGACCCCGTCCCGTCCACCGGGCAACTGGGCCAGCAACGTGTGCGACAACACCACGCTCCCCGACGGCAGGAGCGACCGTGCCGTCTTCCCGCTGCACTGCGAGCCGCCACCGCCGCTGCCCCTGTGCCCCCACATCATGCTGCGCTGGGCCAGGCGGAGGAGCATCAGGTCGAGCACCACGGCGCCGCCTCGTGCACCGACCGCCGGAGCGGGGCCGAGCTCTCAGCGGAGGCCGACCGCCAGGGGCGAGGCGGGGGGCCAGGCGGAGGAGGAGGCCGAGCGCCAGGCCGAGCCGCTCCGCCACAAGTGTGGCAGCGGGCTCCGGCGAACCCCTGTCGGCCGGACCTGCCCAGCACCGGCCCGGGCGATGCGCTCCCTTGGCCCCCACTGGGCATGCAAGGCTGCTGCTGCGCCGTCGGGATGTGGCCAAAGCCGCTGCCGCTGGGTCGTGCTCCGAGGGCTCCTCGAGATCTCAGGGCACGGCTCTGGAGCGGCGGGCGTGGGCAGAAGCTGGCGATGGAGCCGCAGGCGGCCATGGCCGCGCTTCCAGTCGGAGCCGCGCGGCGGTCCCACCCGCGCCCGGGACGCTGTCCTCGGCGGTGGCGCCTGGGGCGGCGGCGGCGGGAGCGGTGGCGGCGGGGGGGGGCCGCGTCGGCGACGGCGGCTGGAGCGGCATATGCTGGGAGGACCGCGCGGGCGGCGGCGGCGGCGGCGGCGGCGGCGGCGGCGGCGGCGGCGGCTGGGGCGGCGGCGGCTTCAGCATCGAAGCCAGCGTTAAGTTGGCCATGTCCCTCTGCAGGCGGAATATTTCACGAATAGTCAGAACATGGTGCGGGGACGACTTAGTCGAGCAATTTCCAAGCATTTCGACTTCGACATGGACTATCTCGACTATGTTCGAATGCTTGTTCTGGACTTGTTGAAAAAATGGCTGTTCCAAGATGAGGAGTAGGAGGAGGAGGAGGAGGAGGAGGAGAAGGAGGAGCATGAGGAGGAGGAGGAGGAGGAGGAGGAGGAGAAGGTGGAGGAGGAGGAGGAGGAGGAGGAGGAGGGGGGTGAGGGGGAGGAGTAGGAGGAGGAGAAGGAGGAGAAGGAGGAGGAGGAGGAGGAGGAGGAGGAGGAAAAGAAGGAGGATGAGGAAGGGGACAAGGAGGAGGTGGTGGATCAAGCGACGAGGTCGAGCAGAGGTCGAGGAGGGCCGCCTCGCGGCGCCTCTGCAATCAGGGGCCACAGGTTGGAGAGGCTGCGTGCGGGGGCGGAGGAAGGGAGGGAGGGAGCTGGGGCTTGGATTCAAGTCGGGCATGCCCCTCCACAGGGGAAACATCCAAGAATGGTGAAAAATAGTCAGTGGACGATAGCTCGACTACTTTTGACAATGTTTGCGTCTCAGAACAACTATGTTAAAACTGTCGCCCAACACCCCCTGGAGGGGGACAAGCCCACTTCCTGGGTTGCTGCTGTACATTCAGCCACCGGTCATTCTCTGCCTCGTATCGCCGCGGAGTGCCTGGGCTACTCGAGAGATGTTGCGGTCGTCCTCTCTCTCTCGTGCCCCTCCCTTGGCGTATCTCCGCCACCCCATCCAGAAATGAAGGAGCAAACATAGATAGAGAGAGAGACATAACTTCAGAGAGAGAGAGAGACAGAAAGAGAGAGAGAGAGAGAGACAGAGACAGAGACAGAGAAAGAGAGAGGGATAGAGAGAACGAGTTGCAGCTGGGGGTGGGATTGCCGCACCGCCAAGTTTGTATCCTTGCAGTGGCAGCAGCACCACAGTGAGTGGTGAGTCGGCGTGCTCCAGCCTACAGTTTTTGTCGCCGTCGTCCCTTCTCCAGGCAAGTGGTGGCAGGAACCACCCCCTTTGCATCCGGTGAGACCCGCCCGCCGAGGCCTAAGTACAGGCGAGTCTGGGTGGCAGCCTGCTCTGTTGCGCTGTTCCCCTCTCCTCTGCCTTTTTCTGCCCTCCTCATCCGCATCGCCACACACACTGTCCGTGCTCTTCTTGCCGCTCTCTCGTCTCCCTCCTCCATTCGAGAAGCAGGGGCCAACGAGCAGGGGACGTTGCCAGGTCACCTTCGCCTCCAGCGGAGTGCATCGGCGCAACCTACATTGTGTGCTGGTCGCATGGCGTTACGCTGGAGAATAATGCGGTGAATCACCTGGTCGACATCGGCACTTTTGCAATCAGCGGCCCCTACGGAGACTATTCGGTCGAGTGTTTCATTGGGCAGATCTGCGCCCGTCCCTCAGGAGACCACGGCGGAGTGAGTAAACTCCATGTGGCCCATGGTTTGATGGATACGCCGATGGATCGGGACTGGGGTGGTCTGTCAGTCCGCGTTTTGGGACTTGGTTCGGCCAGATGGGCCAGGATCAGAATCGGGCCGAGGATCACGTGGCGGATCGCATTGGATGGTGGGGGTGTTTCCAAGGCCTTCTCTCTCTATGGTGCGGAGCTGGGTTCGAGCAACCAGGTGCGCGTGATCGAGAGCCAGTATTCTTGCGGCGACGCGTCAGCAGGAGAGCCCTTTTGCATATGTCGAGCGCAGTCGGGTGGACGGGCAGCGTCGGTGAGTGGATCGAGTGGCAGTTCTGGGGAGTGCGAGAGGCTTTGAAGAGCAGCCGCTGGTCTCCGATGGGAGTCTTGCGGTATACCCCGTGTCTGGCTCTCGGTCGTGGTGAGCACCTCTGGATGTTCTGCTCTCCCGGCTGGGTCTGGAGTCTCGCAGGACATGGCAGGCTTCCACACGCCTGGCCCGAACCATGTGGCCGACCCCAGAGGCCCTGTGAAATTGCGCCGGCGTTGGCCATTCTTTCGGGAGGACGTCGGCCACGCGCAGGGGAGGGGGGGAAGGCGTCTCAGAAGGAGGCCGCTTCGCAGAGAGCGCGGGCCTTGCCTATAGATGTGAGGGTGACGCTTTCCAAGACCGGGGAGACGTAGTACTCGAGTAAGCCGCAACGCGGGTTTGCCGTCGTTTTCTGACGAGCCCGGCCCTGGATTTGTACGGTCCAGTCTTCGGGGGAGCTTTGCTGCGGGAGCTCGCGTCGAGTTTCAGATGGGGTCTCGTCGTTTTCATGGTGGCCCCATCGGGCCAACCCGAGTCCCCCGTACAGTGCCGTTTTTAAACATGCGCCGCGTGCGGATCATGTATTACAAGTGCAGGGATTCAGTATCCAAAACAACGATGAGGTCATGCATAAATTTATTCAGACATTAATCATGTATTAACAAACCATATGTTGAAAAATCATATGTATGAAAACCTGCCCTGTATGTACCCGAGTCTTACGTCTCCCCGATGAGAAGCAGCCTCCTCCCACGAAGCCTTCCTTCCCCCTTTTCCCTCCCCCCCACCGGCGCGCGCCGCCCAGGGAGGTTGGCGCTCCTGCCTGCGCACGCCGAGCCGCCGGCGCCTGCCGGGGAAGAGGGCCGCCCTCGTGCGGCCCTCCGCGGCGCTCTCCCCGCTGGCCTGCGCGGAGGGAAGCGAGGCTCACGGCGGCTCGGTCTTCGTCGGGGGCGAGGTACGACTCGAGGTGTTGCGCTATATGTTCGGCCTCCAAAGGGCCCCTGCCGGGCCCAGGGACCGTCAGAAAAGCTCAACCCCCAGTTTTGGGGCATGCAGGCAGCACCTGTCGCACCGATCTGGGGCATGCAAGCAGCGCCTGTCATTCCAGTCGTTGTCCTCCTCCTCTTCCTTTCTCCTTCTGACCGTCTTTGCGAGAGCTGCCTGAAGCAAAGCCTCGCCGACGCTTGGTGCCCAAATGGTGTACAGCTTTGCTGCGATCGATGGACAACAAAAGATTTGGGATGAAGCAACCGTCCCGGGAAAGAGTCGAGACATCTGGGATCGGTAGCAAATCATGGGAGTCTGGTATACCCTTTGAATCCAATTCCTCGATTCGCGTCGACTCGCGCCTGAGAGTCGATGAGAAGTGCCGATGTAGCGTCGGCTAGCGTCGATTAGCGTCAATCTAGCGTCAACTTAGCGTCGATTAGCGTCGACTAGCGTCGACTAGCGTCGATTCGTAAGAGCCGACAAGATAGTATGGGAGGCTTCCATGAATTGCCACCGAATCTGGGGTCGACGTTTTAAACTAATCATGATGTCGGGGGTCTGGGTCTGAGGCTGCGCGACCTGAGCAGGCGCAGGCTGGCGCGCGACCTGTCAGAGCGCCCTCGCCTCCTCCTCCTCCTCCTCCTCCTCCTCCTCCTCCGCCTCCTCCTCCTCCTCCTCCTCCTCCTCGCCCCCCCTCCCCTCCGCCTCCTCCTCCTCCTCCCTCCCCTCCGCCTCCGCCTCCTCCTCCTCCTCTGCCTCCTCCTTCTCTCCGCCTCCTCCTCCTCCTCCTCCTCCCTCCTCCTCTCTCCTCCCCTCCTCCTCCGCCTTCTCCTCCTCCTCCTCCTCCTCCTCCTCCTCCTCCGTTCTCATCCTCCTTCTCTCCGCCCCCCCCCCCCCCCCACACTCCCCGCAGGTGCTGTCAAGCTGCCTGGCCTGCGGAACCCGATGAGGGCATCGGACGTCCTGGGCACCAGCGCAACGTTCCGCCTCGGCACATCAGGGAAGCTTCGTCGCCTGTCCCCGCCGCTGCCCCCGCCGCCGCCGCCCATCCCTCCAGCGGCAAGCTGGAAGTCAGTCACCCTCGGGGCTCCCAGATATCTGCGCCTTGCGCCTCGTGGCCTGGGCCGAGGACACTCTATTCTCCAGGGGGGCCGCGCGAGAACACGAAGCCTGCCGCGCTTCGCACGCAGGGAAACGCGAAGGGGGGGGAGCTCTGTACCAGATGGCCAAGCAAGCTCGTGCACGATTGGGTTTCATGAGCTGGAGCACGCGGAGGATGGCGAGGCGGATGACGAGGGCGAGATCGTATGCATCGACATAAGCCGTGGCATGGCATTCCCCGCGGTGTTGGGGGAGCGTGCCCGGCGTGCGACGCTGCCCCCCGCCCCGAACTTCTGCTTGGCTTGTGCGCTTGCTGTCCAGGTGCAGTTTTCGTAGATATGATTTGCAACAGTGATGTTTACCTCCTTCTGCTTATCCTACTCCCCATCGCAACTGGAGGTGCGACATCGGACATCTGGGGCAAGCGCAGACATGACACAACCGTTGGCGCTCCCGCCTGATTTGCAACGTTTGAGCTCAGATTCCGCCGATTCGACTTCTCCCGACTCGGCTGCCGATTTCCGCCGATCCGATTCATTTCGACCGCCGATCCGGCTTATCGATTCGGTTCTGGGCTCTAGGGGGGGGGTCACCTCGTGAGGGAGGGGTGGGAAGAGGCGGCGGTGAGGGGTGCGCAGGCATACGAGGAGTACAGTCAACCCGCTTACCAGGAGATGCGCGGCAAAGATGCAAGGGCTCTCGAAGGCCACGCCGACACCTTTCGAGCGGGGCGCGGCCAGCGAAAGTTGCCGAGGGTGGGCCGAAGGGGAAGGATGCTTCGGATGCAAGTCCGGGGAGGTCAAATTCTGATGTTGCCCTGGTCCGAAGTCCGGCTGAATCCGGCATATAATCCAGCTTAACCCCGCTTAATCCGGCTTAATCCCGCTTAATCCCATTTAATCCCGCTTAATCCCGCTGAATCCGAGGCCCATTCCGGCGTAACAGCTCCCAAATGGGGCTTAAGCTTCCTCAGTCTTTCCGACGAAAACCTCCCAGCAGTTGCCTCTTAAGGATGCACGGGTAACCTTGGGACGTCGTTCATCCTTACATTGCGGGTTGATTGCAACATGCCCTCAGGAAGGGAACCGCTGCCCCTCGTCCTGGCCGTTCCTCCCTGCCGCCCAGCCTCCCCATCCACCATTCTCCTCCGTATCCATCTCCTCGTTTCTCCACTTCCTCTTCCGCCTCCGCCTCCTCCCGCTGCGCGTCCGCGCCCGGCGAGGCAGTAGCACCATCATCATCACCATCACACTCACCACCATAATACCACCACCACCATCACCAGTACCATCAATATTATCATCATCATCATCAGATTAGCATTATCGTCATCAGTATCACCATCAACATTATCATCATCAGTATCATCATCATCCTTGTCTTCCTCCTCGTCAGCATCACCATCATCACGATGATCATCATACTCATCATGATCACCACATCCATCACCATCACCATCTTGATCATCGAAGTCATCATCATCCTCATCATCATCATCATCAACAATTCAATAATCATCATAATCATCATCACACTCACCATCTGCTTTATTGTCTTCACCATCACCATCAAACCAGCATTACCAGCATCATTATCAGCATCATCATCCTCAAAAGCATCATCATCTTCTTCATCATCATCATCGTCATTATCATCATAACCGTCATTCGCATCACCGTTTCCACCGCCATCATCATCATCATCATCATCATCATCATCATCATCATCATCATCATCATCATCATCATCATCATCATCATCGTCATCGTCATCTTCATCACCATCATGACCATGATCATCTTCATCATCATCATCACCACCCTCATCATATTCACCATCATCATCATCACCATCATCATCATCATCACCATCATCATCATCATGACCACCATAATCCGCATCATCAGCATCATCATCACCATCGTCATCGTCATCGTCATCATCATCACCATCATCATCACGATCACCATCATCACCCACCATCACCATCACCACGCTATCATTCTTCGACGGCTTCGACCGCACCTGCGAGCTCGCCACCGGGCCGCACAGCATCCGTTTTTCTGCGCAGTCGCCCGCCCGGCCGGCCGCAGCCTCGACGGCGGAGCCGCTGTGCGGGCAGACCCTTCAGGGATCGCGCGCCCTCCTCGGCGGCGTGCTCCTCTTCCCGCCTGTCTGTATGTAGCTCTCTCTGTCCTTCCATTTTTCCACACGTGCGAATCATCTTCCACTACGCCCGGTTGCCGGGACTGCGTGTCCCATACGCCTACCCTCTTAGAGGACCGCCCCATAGGGGCTGGAATGTGGGTCGCATCGCATCGCATCGCATCCTCGGCGGCGAGCCCGGGGGGCGGTGAGAAGGTGCGGGCCTTCTCAGAAGGCTCTGTGAAGTCCCCTCGGCCTAAATGAGAAGTGTTCGAAGCGCTCCCCCCGAGGACACAGAGCACCTTTCAGAAAGCCAAGAAGGCCCTTTGAGCAGTGTCGCCGCCTCCTCAGAAGGCCTTCTCTTCCCATTTCCCCCCCCCCTCTCTACTCGCCGCCAGCCTCCCTCCCCCCCCCCCCGAGGGGGGGGCGGGGAGGGGGAGGGGGGGGCCGCTGGGACCTCCGGGGGCCTCCCAGGGACGGGCGGCCGCGCGAGAGCGGCCGCGTCTTCCCCCAGAGCGCCTCCGTGCCTCGCGGGGTCCGGCGGACTGACCGGAGGCAGGGTGACGGAGCACAGGCTGCCCCGTGTCTCGCCGTCCCGCAGCAGGAGGAGAAGCGGGAGGAAGAGCAGGAGAAGGAGTGGGCGCAGGGGGGTGGGGGAGACTCGGGGGCGGACAGACCTCCTACCCCGACGCGTCGATTCCAGAATTGGCCGTTTGCGGTTCGCGAGAGGGCGGCGCGGCCGTCATTTTTGCGGGTCCAGGTCCGTCGGTTTCGGTCCCGGGCCGTTTTCACTAAGGGGAGGTTTACTAAAGGGAGGTTGGTCCACCGCCGAGAGAAGGAACAGGAGCAGGCATGGGCAGAGGGTGAGGAAGAGAAGGAGGAGGAGGAAGATAATGCGGAAAGGGGTGCAATGAGGCGGAGAAGCTGAAGTGAGATGAGGCGGTGTCCATTCATGAGAAGGGCGAGCACAATGAGAAGGAGATGGGGAGGAGGAGGGGAAGGAGGAGGAGGAGGGCGAGGAGGGCGAGGAGGGCTCCTCCTCCTCCTCCTCCTCCTCCTCCTCCTCCTCCTCCTCCTCCATACCGTCTCCTTATAGATAACTCTTCCCTGTCGCACCCCCAGGCCAGTTTTTAGGGCGGGCAGGGCGTTTCGTCTGAGACTTCCTCACAATTTCTGATTACGAAGCTTACGAAGTGACAACAGCTTCACAGATGGAGGGCGGGTGGTTTTCGAAATGTAGCTCTCGCCTTAGCGCCGCGCACATTCGCTGTAAACATTTGCAAGAGTTTCACGGATTGAGGGCGGGTCGTTTTCAAAATGTGGCTCTCGCCTTAGCGCCGAGCACACATGTTGCAACAAATTGGCAACAGCTTCACAGATGGAGGGCGGGTGGTTTTCGAAATGTAGCTCTCGCCTTAGTGCCGCGCACATTCGCTGTAAACATTTGCAAGAGTTTCACGGATTGAGGGCGGGTCGTGTTCAAGATGTGGCTCTCACCTTAGCGCCGCGCACATTTGTTTCAAACATTTGCAAGCGTTTCACGGATTGAGGGTGGCTCCTTTTCAAACTTCTGTTCTCGCTTTATCGCCGCGCACATTCGTTTTAAACATTTGCAAGAGCTTCACGGATTTTTCAGAATGTGGCTCTCGCCGTAGCGCCGCGCACATTTGTTGCAACAACTTGACAACAGCTTCACAGATGGAGGGCGGGTGGTTTTCGAAATGTATCCCTCGCCTTAGCGCCGCGCACACTCGCTGTAATCATTTGCAAGAGCTTCACGGATTGAGGGCGGGTCGTTGTCAAAATGCGGCTCTCACTTCAGCGCCGCGCACATTTGTTTCAAACATTTGCAAGAGCTTCACGGACTGAGGGTGGTTCCTTTTCAAAATGTGGTTTTCGCCTTAGCGCCGCGCACATTCGTTTTCAAATGTTGCAAGAGTTTCACGGGCTCCCAGGGTCAACGTACCAGAAATAATATGCTGGAAAGATTCAGGATTATGCAGGTGCAACAGTTCTGTGGATTCGCGGTGTGGAAGTCCCAAAGATGGCACTCGGGAGCGATTCCGGATCGTCAAGACGCAGCAGTCAGGTTGATACGTGGCGTTGAAATCCCGAGAACAATTTTTGGCATGCTTCAGGATCTTCAAGCGGTGTTGTCTTCCAACGAGGCAGCTCCCTCAATGGAAATAAACCGTTGTGGGGGCCTATGAAGAGGAAGCTTGGAGGAAGGGTTAACTCCACCATCGTTGATGGCTCTTGGTTTTGCACTGGTCCTTCTCCTCCTCCTCCTCCTCCTCCTCCTCGTCCTTCTCTCCTCCTCCTCCTCCTCCTCCTCCCCCTCCCCCTCCTCCTCTCCTCCTTCTCCTCCTCTCCTCCTCCTCCTCCTCCTCCTCTCCTCCTCGTCCTCTCCTCCTCTCCTCCTCCTCCTCTCCTCCTCCTCCTCCTCCGCCTCTCCTCCTCCTCCTCCTCTCCTCCTCCTCCTCCCCCTCCCCCCTCCCCTCCTCCTCCTCCTCCTCCTCCTCCTCCTCCTCCTCCTCCTCCTCCTCCTCCTCCTCCTCCTCCTCCTCCTCCTCCTCCTCCTCCTCCCCCTGCTTGCTTCTCTGCGCCTTGCACCGCGGCTCGGCCAAGATCTGGCGACGGGTCCTCGCCCCTGCACGGCACCCTGCCCAGGGGCCCCCCGGCCCGGCCTCCGGGGGGGCCCTCGTGGGCGCCGCCGCTCGGCCGGTGGGGGCTGAGCTGCGTCTCGGCGCCCACGTGCGGTGGAGGCCCACGCTAAGACACGTCCCGCTCGCCTCCCGAGTGCCCCGGGCTTCTCGTGCTTCGATGGCTCCGCGATGGAAAAAGCGTGACGTTCCCACACCAAGCATCCATGGGCGTCCTGGGGTCTCAGGGCCTGGGTTTCTGGTGGAAGGTCTGTTGTGGACTGGCATCCGCTGTAGGCCACGCGAGTCGCACGGAGTTCAGTCGGGCACGTCCCTCCACAGGAGGAAGATCCAGAAATAATCAATTATCCCGGCAAAGCAACCTAACAGCGATGTGTAGGAGCATATCTGGAAGCATTCCCCTTAAGATTCAGATGAGAATCCAGTTGTAGAATTCTGCTGTTCTCGCAGTCGTAGTCGCGTTCGCGATGAAAGTCGCAGTGGCAACGGCAGTCGCAGTCACAGCCTCAGCCTCAGCCTGCCTCAGCCTCAGCCTCAGCCTGCCTCAGCCTCAGCCTCAGCCTCAGCCTGCTTCAGCCTCAGCATCAGTCTGGCTTCGGCCTCAGCCTCAGCCTGCCTCAGCCTCAGCCTGCATCAGCCTCAGCCTCAGCCTCAGCCTGCCTCAGCATCAGCCTGCCTCAGCCTCAGTCTCAGCCTGCCTCAGCCTCAGCCTCAGCCTGCTTCAGCCTCAGCCTCAGTCTGCCTTCAGCCTCGGCCTCAGCCTCAGCCCTCAGCCTCAGCCTCAGGCCTCAGCCTCAGCTGCCTCAGCCTCAGCCTGCATCAGCCTCAGCCTCAGCCTCAGCCTGCCTCAGCATCAGCCTGCCAGCTCAGCCTGCCTCAGCCTCAGCCTCAGCCTCAGCCTCAGCCTCAGAGCCTCAGCCTGCATCAGCCTGCAGCCTCAGGCCTCAGCCTGCAGGCCTCAGCCTCAGCCTCAGCCTCAGCCTCCTCAGCCTCAGCCTTCAGCCTCAGCCTCAGTCCCTTCAGCCTCGGCCTCAGCCTCAGCCTCAGCCTGCAGCCTCAGCCTCAGCCTCAGCCTGCCTCAGCCTCAGCCTCAGCCTGCCTCAGCCTCAGCCTCAGCCTGCAGCCTCAGCCCTCAGCCTCAGCCTGCAGCCTCAGCCTGCCTCAGCATTCAAAATGTGGCCCGGGAATGGAGTTCTGGGAACTCGAAGAACACGAAGTGGCCTACAGTTGGCTCCGGGCATTCAAAATCATGCCCAGGAATGGAGTTCTGGGAACTCGAAGACCACGAAGTGGCCTACAGTTGGCTCGGGGAATCCAAAATGTAGCCCGGGAATGAAGTTCTGGGAGCTCGAAGAGCACGAAGTGGCCTACTGTTGGCTCCGGGCACTCAAAATGTGGCCCGGGAATGGAGTTCTGGAAACTCGAAGAGCTCTTCGAGTTCCCAGAACTGGCCTACAGTTGGCTCCGGGCATTCAGAATGTGGCCCGGGAATGGAGTTCTGGGACCTCGAAGACCACGAAGTGTGCAACTGTTTGCTTAAAACGACTTCCGCGGTTTCTCCCCGGCACCCGCCCAGACCCCCCTGGGGAGTCAAGATGCTCTCTTTTGACACTATTAGAAACTTATCAGTCTTCGCTGTTAGGTAAAAAACAGTCTGGGACGATTTGCCGAATATGTTTGACTCAGTTTGCGTTGTTGTTGGCTATGTTTTAGCTTTCGTCCAAAATCCGCATGTAGAAGGACATGCCCGACCTGAGCATAGGTACTCGTGGCCTGGCTGACCGCGGGCCGGCAGCAGTCCCCTTGGGGACTCTGTTCCTCGGAAGACCACCGCGCACGAGCGGCCCGCCCCGGTCTCTCAGCCGACCTCTCTCCTCAGACAGGAGGACGCCCGCTGTCCACCTGCACAGGTCAGGGCTCGACTACAACAGTGATTCACACGAAGAGCTATTCCTGCGCATATAAACCTACAAACAATGACTCGAACTCTCGCACACGATACGTATGTTCCGTAGCTTCGACAACTCAACTCTCCTCATCCTCCCTCGTCCCCACTTCGCTCTCCTCTCGCTTCCGCACCTTCCCGTCCCCCCGTTCCCCTTCCCTCCTCGATCTCTTGCGGACCTCCCGCCCGCTTCTCGCGTTCGCCGGCTTGCGGCTACGCCCTCGGGCCAACCTGCACCCCGTGACTCTCTGGGCGCTCGCTCAGCCTCTCGTGACCCCGACCTCCTCGGCCTTCGAAGCTCCTCCTCCTTTCTCCCGTACGTGGACATTGCATTCGAACCCTGTGGCCCAAGACGCCCCCCCCCCCAGACCCCCCGAAATGAATGTTGATGGCGTGGCGACGGGAGGGGCGTGAGTGGGCAGAAATACTCGAACCCCAAAGAACACGCCCTTCCTGAGATCCACACTGAGGTCGGGGGCGCGGGGGTGCTTTAGAATCTCCCTCGAATGTGTAAGGCCTCGAATCTATATTGTCCATCTGCTGTCCCCCCCTCCTGCTGCTGACCCCCTGCCTCGGCGCCCTGCTGCCGCGCTCGCCCCGAGGGAGTGCTGCCTCCCTCCGTGCCCGCCTGCGCGGGCGCTGCCCCTCCGGGGAGGCCCGACACGCCGCGCGCGCCCCTGTAGCCCTCCGTGTGGCCGGGCGCGCGCGCGGCGCCCTTGCGGAGCCGCCGTGCCTGCCTGCGGGTGCCGGCGTGCTGCTCCTGCGGCGCCCGCGCGGGCTCCGGGGGCGACGCCTCGCCCCTGTGTGCACGAACGAAATGGGCACGGAAAGAATGGGTACAATGCCAAACAGCAGTTCCTGTTCATTTTGAACAGGACTCGCTGTCCGCGCCGCCGCGGCCTGTGTCCATTTGAGATAGAAGCCCGCCTGCCCAACAGCGGCCGCTGATGGTTTGGGACAACATTTGTTGTTGGGCATTGTACCCATTCTTTCCGTACCCATTTCGGGCGTCCAAACCCTGGGATGCCGCACAGCTCGGGGGCGGCAAAGAGGAGGGTGATGACTCTAGGGGGGGGTGGATATCCTGGCGGGGGCCATGGTATTTCCCCAGGTTTCATGGCGCCTCTTCTCATTTCATGACGTCCCTGGCCCCCCCGCTGGGCCGCGCACATGCCGCCGGTCATGATTTGCACCCCCCCCCTCTTGGACACCCCCCTCTTGGCCGCTCCAGAATGCCGCACAGCTGGCTGCCCGATTTGGGGCTTCGGGGGTCTCCGAGGTGAGGTCTCGTTGGGGCGGTGCCTGCTGCTTTTTCTGCCTCTGCACGGTGGCGGCCTCGTGCCCGTCATCACCGGTGCAGCAGGGTGAGCTCGGCCTCGCTCGGACGTGGGCGCGCTGCTCCTGCTGCTGCTGCTGCTGCTGCTGCTGCTGCTGCTGCTGCTGCTGCTGCCGCCAGCGCGGGCCGGAGGCGACAAGGGCGCATGGCGCGCGGCCCTGCGCGCCCGCCAGGTCGCGCGCGCGGGCGCGCCGGAGGCGCCGAGCTGGTGCAGCGTCTTTCTCGCGTGCCCCTCGCTCACTCACTCCTCCCCCCCGCCAGGGCTCCTCTCGCGCGTGTTCTTGCACAGCGCACCTCTTTCGGCGGCAAGTCATGGGAGCCTGGCCTGCCCTCTTACGTCCGTCTTTGGCGTCGGCTAGCGTCGGTCAGCGTCTGGAGTCAATGGGATAGCGCTGATTTAGCGTCGGCTAGCGTCGATTAGCGTCGATCTAGCGCCGACTAGCGTCGACTAGCGTCGATTTACCGTCGGTTAGCGTCGATTCGGCGTCCATTCGCGTCGATTCGCAAGAACCGGCAAGATGGCATGAGAGGCTTCCATGAGTTGCCACTGGACTCGGGCCGGACGAAAGGGGGGGATTGGGAGGAAAGTGGGGGTACGAAATTTGCTGCATGCAGCTGGTTTCGGCCTCGCCGAGGGGCCCATTCCTCGATACATGGCCGCCTCCGGCGCCGGGAGGCGCCGGGAAAATCAGCTGCGTGAGCTGATTCTCAAAGCCCCCTTTGATATCCCCCCCTGTCGCCCGACCCGACGGACGCTCTTGGAGCGTCCTGGGGATCTCCTCGAGAAGAGCATGCGCGAGGCCAGATCATGCACGTGCGTACAGTGCCGTTTTGAATACATGCTCCGCGTGCGGATCATGTTTTTAAAATGCAGGGATTTAGTACTGAAAACAACGATGAGCTCATGCAAATTTATTCATAAATTAATCATGCATTAAAAATCATATATGTTAAAAAGTCCCATGTATTGAAAACTGCCCTGTAGGTTGGCGTCCGAGCGATGGCGAGCGAGGTGCTCCAGGATCGGGGGGGGCAGCGTGCTTCCCGCGCGCCCTCGTGGCTGCGTGCGGGGCAGGGCGCTCTGCGACCAGAGGCGTGACCGCCCACCGAGGAGGATCGGGAAGGTGCTGAGGGAAGCGGATGATGTTGATGAGGATGGGGATGTGGACGTGGACGACGATGATGATGATGATGATGATGATGATGATGATGTTGATAAGGATGTGGGTGATGATGATGATGATGCTGATGATTATGCTTATGCTGAGGATGATGATGATGATGATTATGCCGATGATGATGAGGATGATGAGGATCAGGATACTGATTATTATGCTGGTGATGGTGATGGTGCTGATGAGTATGTTGCAAATGATGTTGACGATGCGGCTGACGATTACCCTGGTGATCATCATCTGATGATGATGCCAATGACGATGAGGCTGACCATTGTCCTGGTGATGATCTATGACACTGGTGGTAGTGTCGGTGATGATGGAGATGAAGATTCACATGAACATGATTATGATTATGACGATGATGATGATAATGATTAGGATGATGACGATGAGCAGGATTAGAAGGGTGATGATCTCGATGAGCCTGACGATTATTTTGGTGACGGTCGAGATTTTCATGACCTTGAGTGTGACAGTGTGACGATTGTTCTGGTGATGACCTTGTGATGTTGAGGACGACGATGCTGAGGATGAGGATGATGAGGATGAGGGTGAGGATGAGGATGATGGGGATGATGAAGATGATGTTGAGGACGAGGATAGGATGATGAGTGATAATGACGATGAGGTTGACGATTATCGTGGTGATGATATTTCGAAGATCATGACGATGAGGCTGACCATTGTTCTGGTCGTATTTTTTTATCGTGATGATGGTGACGAAGAAGATGGAGCTAAGGATGATTCTGAACTGAAGATGCTGGTAATGCGGACGAGGATCCTGATGATGATGATGCTGATGATGATGATGGGGATGGTTTGGATGGTGATGATGACGATGAGGCTGACGATTATGCTGGTGATGATCTTGTGGCACTGGTCATGGCGATTTCGAGGAGGCCGACGATTATCATGGCGATGATCTTCTGATGATGACAATGCGGATGATGATGATGCTGATGATAGAAATGGTGATGATGAGGACGATGACGGTGATTATGATGATTATGATGATGACGATGTGGCTGACGTTTATCCTTGTGATGATCCTGTGACGATGACGGTGATGATGAAAGTGCAGATGCGGATGATGATGTTGATGATGATGCCGATGATGATGACGATGATGATGATGGTTATGCTGTTGAGGATGATGGTTACGACAAGGCTGAGCATTATCATGGTGATGATATTATGGTGATGGTGATGATCACGGTGAGTATGACTATGAATATGAAAATGTTGTTGATGATGATGATGCTGCTGTTGGTGATGATGATCATGCTGCTGGTGATGATGATTATGATGGTCAGGGTATGAGGAGGAGGATAAGGAATTATGATGGTACTGAAGTGGGTGATGATGATTTCGACGACGTTGCTGCTGCTGCTGCTGAAGATAATCATTATGTTGACGATGATGCTGGTGATGATGGCGTTGATGATGATGACGAGGCTGGTGATGTTGATGGTGATTGTGATGGTGATCATGGTTGTGCTTGTGGTAGGGACGATGATGATGCTGAGGAGGAAGAGGAGGATGAGGAGGAGGAGAAGGAGGAGGAGGACGACAGCTGATTACGATGATATCGATTGTGGGGACGCCTATGCTAGAGACGGTGATGATGGTGATGAGGAGGAGGAGGCGGGTTAGGAGCAGGGGTAGGAAGAGGGCGACGACCAGGAAGGTCTCTGCGCCCTTGGGCAGAATGAGCTGGGGAGAGAAGAGTGGGAGGAGCAGTAGCAGCTGCAGCAGGGACGCAGCCGAGCAGAGCCAGCAGGCAGGCCAGCGGCAGGCCTCCGCGCGGTCGGCCCCGCAGCAGGCTGTGCTGGGGCGGCAGCCCGCGGGTCGCCGCGCACTACAACGTGGAGATCGGCCCCTTCCGCGTTCGGGAGACGCCCCACGGCTGCGAGGCGACGCCCCCCGCCCCCCCCCCGATGGGCACTACGGCTCCGCGGAGAGAAACGGCGCCCATGCCGCTACCCTTCCCTCGTTCTCCCCTTTGTGCGGGCCTCCTCGGAGGCCCTCGTCGACACCGCCGGATTCGCCTCGAAGTCCGGGTCAGAACGCACCCTGGGAGAGGTCCGGGGACTAGCGGTATCGGCACCTTGTGGTGTCCCCAACGGCAGCAGGTTCGTGCGGCGACGGAGCGCCGGCGAGGCCAGCGAAGGCGTCCAGGGTGGGCGTCCGCACGATGCTGTCAGAACGGCGCGGAAGCACCGAGGGGCACGGTGGCGCCGCACGGCCCGATGGAGCGATCGGGGCGGCGTCGAAAATCCACTGCGCGCGCCGACGCCGCACGAGCCTGCCGCAGGAGGAGGAGGAGGAGGAGGAGGAGGAGGAGGAGGAGGAGGAGGAGGAGGAGGAGGAGGAGGAGGAGGAGGAGGAGGAGGAGGGAGGGAGGAGGAGGAGCAGGAGGAGGGGAGGGAGGAGGAGGAGGCGGAGGAGGGAGGAGCGTGCCCGACGGGCGGGCGGAGTGCCGCGCCGGGCGGTCGACCGCGCGCCCTAGAGCGCCCCGCCGGCCGCTCGCTCGGCCGGTCTCCGCGGGCCGCGGGGGCGGTCGGCCGGGCGCGCCCCGCGTCGTCGGCGCGGGGCGCCCCGCGCGCCGGGGGGGGGGGGGTCGGCCAGGCTCGGGCGCAGGCCCAGCCCTTTTTTTGAGTATGTTTGGGCTTCTCTTCTTTTGAGTAGTTATGTTTGGGGTCTATTCTATGTTTCGTCGAAGATCGGCCTCTAGGGGGACACGCCCGACTTAAATATAGGCCTGGCTCGCAGTGGCGAAGCGTCCTGGCTCGCCGATAGCCCTACCAGACAATGTTCCAATACCCTTTTGTGTTGTGGGGGGGGGGTCGGCCATGCTCGGGCGCAGGCCCCAGCCCGGAGGTTGGCAGGCCCCAGCCCAGGGACGTTTATGTCGGCCTGAGAGCGATGGGGGAGGAGGGAGAAGGAGCATACAGGCGTAAGTCGGGCTTGTCCCTCTACAGGAGGAATCTTCAAGAATGGTCACAAAGTAGTCTGGGGACGATTTTTTAGTATTTGGGGATATTTTGGGGCATCGTTGGAGCATTTTTGGGGTATTTGTTTGTTTTTCGTTCAAAATCCCCCTGTAGGGGGACAGGCCCGACATGAGGTTGGCAGGCCCCAGCCGGGGACGTTTCTGTCGGCGGAGAGCGAGGGGGGAGGAGCGAGAAGGAGTATATAGGCTTGAGTCGGGCCTGTTCCTCTACAGAAGGACGGTTCAAGAAAAATCGCAAAGTAGTCCAGGGACGATTGTTTGAGGAGTATGTTTGGGCTTCTTTTGAATATGTTTGGGGTAATTTTTTATTTTTCGTCGAAAATCGGCCTCTAGGGGACACGCCCGACTTAAATTTAGGCCTGGCTCGCAGTGGCGAAGCTTCCTGGCTCGCCTATACCAGTACCAAACAATGTTCTAAGAACCCTGTGTGGTTTCCACGAAGTGTTCTTCGAACATGTATGGCGATGTCTGTCTTGCTTTATCACATCGGGTTTCTGTTCTGAGGACATTGCTGTTGTTATGAGGACATCTCGGGGTTCTGAGAGCATTTTGTGGTAGGGCTAGAGGAAGGCCGGACGGTCGGTCCCTGCTCAGTGGAATGCCCCAGCCAGTGACGCTTCTGTCGGCGGAGAGCGAGGGGGGGGAGAGCGAGAAGGAGTACAGGCCTTCCCAGAAGGCGGCGGGACTTCTCAGACGCCCTCGCGCCCCCTCTGCCCCCCCCGGATGCGTTCACCCCGATGCCAGTGCCCCCCCCCTCTCCGAGTCGACAGGACCAGGCTCCCGGGGGAGGGGTTTGGCGAGGGGGGAACATCTCACACGCCGATGAACCCCAAGAGGTCGGCGGATTTTTCTCTCGCTGACAGGCTTGAGGAGGGTGCAGGGAAATTGGACGACGGAGACAACGACTGATGGAGACGAGGACTGGAACAGACAAGCCAATCACACGCGCCGACAGGGTCGGGGACTTTTCCATTCGCAGTCCCCAGAAATCCCGACCTTTTCCCCGGTGCCGGCTTTTCACCCTGAGTAGTTTTGTTGACGGTCCTTGGGCCTGGTAAGGGCTCCCCAAATCCGAAAATGGGGAAGAATTTTCCGTCCTGATTTTTTCCACGACGGGAGTATGTCTCTAGGCCTCCCAGATGGGGTCCGAGCAGATGGGGTCGAAGGATCGCTCCGCATCGACGATGCATCAGCGATGTGGCCCGATGTGGAGCCCAATCCTCTCCACGCCCGCGGCGCCGATGCGTCGCCGACGTCGCCAGGTGCATCGCCGATGCATCGCCGATGCGTCAGCGATGCGACGCGATCCTCCGACCCCGTCCACTCCGACCCCATCTGGGAGGCCTCTCATGTCTGGGCCCTCCTCCCCGAGACCCCTCCCTCCCCCTCCTCCTCCTCCTCCTTCTCCTCCTCCTTCTCCTCCTCCTCCTCCCCGTCCTCCTCCTCCTACTCCTCCTCCTCCTCCTCCTCCCCCTCCTCCTCCTCCTCCTCCTCCTGCCGACAGGTGCGGGATCGAGGCCTCACCGTGTCCTGCGACGTGGGCTGAGGCGCGGCCCCGGTGGGCGGCTGCTGCAGAAATCTTGCGGCGCGCACCCGAAACCGGACCCCGCCGCTCTGTCTCTGCTCGGGCGTGGCGTCTTGCCGGCGGCAGGCGAGGGGGGCAGTGAGAAGGTGAAGGCTTTCTCAGAAAGCGGCGGGGCTTCTAACAAGCCCTCGCGCCATCTGAGGGTTTTCTGCGTCTTCGGGGAAGGCTTAGAAACTTCTCAGCAGGCTCGGGGACTTCTGGGCCTTCTGAGAAGGCTTCTCAATGCCCCCCGGGCTCGCCGCGCCAAATTTCAGAAATGTTCGCGTCGTGAAAAAATCAGGACGAGAGGTTTTTCACCGTTTTCGGCCTCTGGAGGCCCCCACCAGGGCCCGCCACCGTCAAACAACGGTTCAGGATGAAAAGCTGGTCCTGCGGAAAGAATACGGATTCTTGGAGACCCCGTGCTGTAAAGAATCTGGACGTCGCATGTCTGGGAAGCAGGGCATGGGGGGGGGGAAACGTGCACCTCTTCGTGCTCTTGTTGGGACCCAGGGGTCCCCCTTCGAGCGAGAGCACAGCAGGTGCACCCTGCTCTCCTCCCCCCTCCCAGTCGTCGCCCCCCCGTTGCGCCACGCCCGATCTGGCTCACGCCGCCCGACCCTTCTGCTCGCACCGGGGCGCGGGGGGGTCCTGGCCGCCGTCGCCCGGTGCGCTTCGGCGCGCCCGCCGGGGCGCCGGCGAGGGTCCACAGGGTCCATCGGGCGGCTGTCGAGGAGGGCGGGGCTGCGGCGGGAGGAGGCGGAGCCGCGCGCGCGGGGAGGGCAGCGAGAACGACGGCTAGATCAGAGGCCCCTCGCTCTTGCCACCACCATGGCTATCGATTCTACAATGCGGTCGGGCATATCCTTCTACAGGAGGGATATTCCTAATTATCCCAGTGCGACCCTACCCAGGAGTTGGAGCCCCTAGGAAAGCAGCATTAGTAGTAACGGTAAAGCTAAGCTAAAGCTGAGCTAAAGCTAAGCTAAAGCTAAGCTCCAGTTAAGCTAAACCTAAACTAACGCTAAGCTACAGCTAAGCTGAAGCTAAGCTACAGCTAAGCTAAAGCTAAGCTAAAGCTAAGCTACAGCTAAGCTAAAACTAAGCTAAAGCTAAGCTAAAGCTAAAGCTAACGCTAAGCTAAAGCTAAGCTAAAGCTAAGCTAAAGCTAAGCTAAAGCTAAGCTAAAGCTAAGCTAAAGCTAAGCTAAAGCTAAGCTAAAGCTGACGCTGAAGCTAAAGCTAAAGCTAAAGCTAAAGCTAAAGCTGAAGCTAAAGCTAAAGCTAAAGCTAGGGGGCGCAGATGGGGGAACCGCGGGGCGAGGACCGGGGGAACCGCCTGGGGCGGCCTACACTGCCCGGCCTCTTTAAGCAAACCAAGTAAGAATCCTCTAGGCAGAGCCTACGTAGGGAATAAAACTGAGGTAAGATGAAGCTAAGCTAAGGTAAGATGAACTAAGCTAAGCTAAGATGAGATAAGCAACGCGAAGCTAAGGGAACGTCACTGGGGGAACCGCGGGGCGGATGCCAGGGGAACCGCCCGGGGCGAGCCCCACTGCCTGGCCCTTTAAGTTTAGCTATGCTATGATAAACTGCGCTATGCGATGCTATGCTATGCTATGCTATGCTATGCTGCGCTAAGCTATGCTATGCTTGGCTAATGTATGCTATGCTATATTATGCTAATGCAGCGCTGCGCTATACTAAGTTATGCTAAACTAAGCTAAGCTAACCCTCTAAGCAGAGCCTGGGTAAGGAATTACACCCATGCTATGATATGCGATGCTGCGCTATGCTATGCTACGCTATGCTATGCTATGCTGTGCTCTGCTATGCTAAAGCTCAGCGAAGCTAAGATGAAGGTAAGCTAAGCTCAGACAAACCTGGGCTAAGATGAAGCAAAGCTAAGCTAAGATGAACTAAGCTAAGCTAAGATGAGATAAGCAACGCTGAGCTAAGGGGACGTAACTGGGGGAACCGCGGGGCGGATACTGGGGGAACCGCCCAGGGCGAGTTGCACTGCCCGGCCCTTTAAGCATACCGAGTAAGAACCCTTCTAGGCAGAGCCTGGGTAGGGAAATAGTTTTAGAAATTGTCAGGGGACGATGGTTCGACTATATTCGGGTACTTTCAAATATTAGGTGGTTGATTCTATTTTTTCGTCCCAAATCTGCCTGTCGGGGGACGTGCCCGACCTAATTCTACAGTGCCTCAGGCCAGTCGGCGGTCCCAGAAAGAAGGGCAGCCGAGCGCCGATATATATATATATATATACACACATATATATACACATATGCACACACATACATACGTAGATACATAAATACATACATACATGCATACACACATACATACATACAAACATACCTACATACATACATGCATACATACATACACACATACAAACATACGTACATACATACATATACATACACATACACATACACACACATACATATACATATACATATACATACATACATATATGCATACATGCATACATACATACATACATACATGCATGCATGCATACATACATACATACACACATATACATACACACATACATACATACGCACATACATACATACACACATACATACACACATACATGCATACATGCATACATGCATACATGCATACATACATACATACATACATACACACATATACATACATACATACATACATACATACATACATACATGCATACATACATACATACATACATACATACATACATACATTCATACATACTCACATACATACATACATACATACGTACATACACATACACATATACACATACATACATACATACATACATACATACACACATACATACGCATATATACAAACATACATACATAAATACATACACATGCATGCATGCATGCATGCATGCATGCATGCATGCATACATACATACATACAAACATATGTATAACCACGTATATACATGCATCGTATATATGTATATACAAGTACAAACATATACACCTTTGCGATTCTATATATATATATATATGCGTATACATGTTTCAAACATCTATGCTTATATATGTATATATATATACAGACACACACTGAAAACCGCCTCCGAGGGCCTGGCATGCTCCTGTGCACCTCTCTCGGGGCGTCGCCCTGCCCCTCCCTCCCCCGGTGCCCCTCCCCCCGCGCGACCCTGCTGGCTCGAGCGGGGCGCCGCCACCGCTCGGGCGCCCGCGGGGGCGCCCGCCGAGCGGGCCCCTCGGCTCCGGGCCATGCCCTCCGCCGTGCGGCCGGCGCGGTGCCCCAGGCCCGGACCCCCGACGTCGGTATTGCTATCATCAGGAGGGGAAGAAGCACACAGACACAAGGAATCCTCGACTCCCTAGGAACGTGCGGGAAAATTTATGGGAGGACAGGAGCCCCGGACATATAGGAACATAGGGGGAATCCTGCTACCTTTGTGCAGTTCTTTGTGTGTCCCAGGGCCCCTTTCCTAGAAGGCCTTGGGCGACCGGTGCCGCCTACCCTGCAGGGCCTCGGCCCCGCGGAGGCCTCGGGCCCTCGAGGGCAGCGGGAGGGAGAGAAGGCGGGCCATGGGGCCCCGGGAGGGAGGTGTGCTGCTGACTCCCGGCGTCACCATTCCCGGCGCCGTCCTGTGGCGTGGGGTCCTCGTTCCGAGGAGCTCAGCGCCCCGCGTGCACTCCCGCTCCCACTGCCCCCTCCAGCCCTCCTCCTCGTCATCATCGTTGTCGTCGTCTTCCTCCTCATCCTCCTCCTCCTCACCCTCCTCTCCTCCTCCTCCTCCTCCACCTCCTCCTCCTCATCCTTCTCCCACTGCCCCCTCCAGCCCTCCTCCTCCTCCTCCTCATCATCGTCGTCGTCGCCACCCGTTCCAGCACACCTCTCGCACGCTTCGTGGCCTCATAGGAGGGAGCTGCACCGAAGGTCCCAGTGCTGCCGCCCGCTTGCGCCCCCTCCACCCAGTACAGCGTTTCGTGGCCCCAGAGGGAGCTCCACCGAAGGTCCCAGAGCTACTGCCCGCATGCGCCCCCCCCACCCAGTAAAGCGCTTCGTGGCCCCATAGGGAGCTCTACCGACGGCCCCAGTGCTACCGCCCGCATGCGCCCCCCCCCACCCAGTGCAGCGCCTCGTGGCCCTATACGGAGCTCCACCGACGGCCCCAGCGCTACCGCCCGCATGCGTTCCCCCCCCACCCAGTGCAGCGCTTCGTGGCCCCATAGGGAGCTCCACCAATTGCGGCATTCACAACTGCATACGGTTGGGTCCTTCGCCAAGATAAGGCTTGCCCAGCTCCGGCCCTCAGAGGTCTCGACCCATCCCCCTTGGACCGGACTTTCCTCCCGAGCCGCTTTTTGAGGCTCTTCCCCCAGAGGCCAAGAGTCAGGAGGGAAAGAAACACACAGACACGATGAATCGTCGATTCCCCAGAAAATATGGGAACATATGGGAAGTGATGGGAAGACGAAGACCGAGAGAATATGGGAAAAGATGGGGAATCCCGTTATTTGTGTGTATTTATTTGTGTGTCTCAGGGCCCCTTCAGAGAGTACGGAAAAACCTCCCGGTGCCCGCAGGCTGGACCCCGGCGCGCCGCCGCCGAGCAGGTCGAGCGCCGCAGGCCCCGCGCCGCCGCGGCCCGGCAGCTCCGCCGGCGGCGCCGCCGCGGCCGGCGGGCCGCGCGGGGGCGCCTCGGCCGGCGGCCGCGGCGAGCCCCTCTCCGCGCGGGGTGGCCCCGGCCGCCGCGCGGAGGTGCAGGCCCCAAGACTTGGCATCGCTCGGACGTGTGCATTTTTTTTTCCGGCGAGGACCATCGAGGAGCATCCTGGATCATGTGGCGAAAAAGCCACGCACGAAACCGAAGACAAGCACAGGGAATGGACGTCCGAGCGATGGCGAGCGGGCCCCAAGAAGATGCACCACCACCACGTCGATTCGCCCTCCCTTCTCCACCCCGGCATCTTCCTTTCTCTCCTCGTCTCCTTGGGGAGAGGGAGATGGCTGAGGGTCAAGTCGGGCCTCTCCTGTTGCAGGGGGAAGATTCGATTCCCCTGGCGACGTACCCAACCCTTTGCGCAATGCGGGGCAGAATAAGTACATCAGGATTGCTACAACGGGGGCGATGACGTAACATGGACGCATGTGGTTCTGCGAGCAGCAATCGGAAGGCTCGCAGGCACCCGATCAAGATATAAGGGCGTCGTAGTGGTTACTAACGCAGCCCTCCACATGGACGGCGAGGTCTCGCTCAGGTCCCCGCGGTGCCTCACTCCGCTGGACCCAACAGCAGCCCTCGAAAGTGGCGACAGTGTCGCAGATCGCAGCCCCCCAGGGACGACGAGGTCTCGCTCAGGTCCCCGCGGTGCCTCACACCGCTGGAACCGCCAGCAGCCCTCGAAAGTGGCGACAGTGTCGCAGATCGCAGCCCCCCAGGGACGGCGAGGTCTCGCTCAGATCCCCGCGGTGCCTCATTCCGCAGGACCCACCAGCAGCCCTCGGAAGTGGCGACAGTGTCGCAGATCGCAGCCCCCCAGGGACGGCGAGGTCCCGCTCAGATCCCCGCGGTGTCTCAGTCCGCAGGACCCGCCAGCAGCCCTCGAAGGTGGCGACAGTGTCGCAGATCGCAGCCCCCCAGGGACGGCGTGGTCCCGCTCAGATCCCCGCGGTGCCCACCAGCAGCCCTCGAAAGTGGCGACAGCGTCGCTGATCGCAACCCCCCTGGGACGGCGAGGTCCCGCCCAGATCCTCGCGGTGCCTCAGTGCGCAGGACCCACCAGCAGCCCTCGAAGGTGGCGACAGTGTCGCAGATCGCAGCCCCCCAAGGACGGCGAGGTCTCGCTCAGATCACCGCGGTGCCTCAGTCCGCATGACCCACTAGCAGCCCTCGAAAGTGTTGACAGCGTCGTCGATCGCAGCCCCCCAGGAACGCCGAGGTCCCGCTCAGATCCCCGCGGTGCCTAGTCCGCAGGACCCGCCAGCAGCCCTCGAAAGTGGCGACAGTGTCGCGGATCGCAGCCCCCCAGGGACGGCGAGGTCCCGCTCAGATCCCCGCGGTGCCTCAGTCCGTAGGACCCGCCGGCAGCCCTCGAAGGTGGCGACAGTGTCGCAGATCGCAGCCCCCCAGGGACGGCGAGGTCCCGCTCAGATCACCGCGGTGCCTCAGTCCGCAGGACCCGCCAGCAGCCTTCGAAAGTGGCGACAGTGTCGCGGATCGCAGCCCCCCAAGGACGGCGAGGTCCCGCTCAGATCCCTGCGGTGCTTCAGTCCGCAGGACCCACCAACAGCCCTCGAAAGTGGCGACAGTGTCGCAGATCGCAGCCCCCCAGGGACGGTGCACACACACACACACTCACACACACAAACACACACACACAGAAACACACACACACACACAGAAGCACACACACACACGCGCGCGCACACACGCACACACACACACACACACGCATGCACGCACGCACGCACGCGCATACGCTCATACGCACATACGCACATACGCACATATTCACATACACACATATACGCACATACACGCACATACACACTCATACACACATACACACATACACACAAACACATATACACATATACACACATACACACATACACAGATACACATACACACATACACACATACACACATACACACATACACACATACACACATACACACATACACACATACACACATACACACATACACACATTTACACATACACACATACACACATACCCACATACACACATACAAACATACAGACATACACACAGACACACAGACACACAGACACACAGACACACAAACACACATACACACAGACAGACAGACAGACAGACAGACAGGCAGACACACAGACACACACACACACACGCATACACGCATACGCACACGCACACGCACACGCACACGCACACGCACACGCACAGACACGCACAGACACACACAGACACAAACAGACACATTCACACACACATTCACACACACACATTTACACACACATTCACACACAGACACACACAGACACACACACAGACACACACACACAGACACACACACACAGACACACACAACACACAACACACAACACACAACACACAACACAAAACACACAACACACAGCACACAACACACAACACACAACACACAACACACAACAGACAACACACAACACACAATACACAACACACAACACACAACACACAACACACAACACACAACACACAACACACAACACACAACACACAACACACAACACACAACACACACCACACACACACGCACGCACGCACGCACGCACGCATGCACACGCACACGCACACGCACACGCACACGCACACGCACACGCGCACACGCACACGCACACGCTCACGCTCACGCACACGCACGCGCACACGCGCACGCGCACGCACACGCGCACGCACACGCACACGGGCACACGCGCACACGCGCACACGCGCACACGCGCACACGCGCACACACGCACACGCGCACACGCGCACACGCGTACACGCGTACACGCGCACGCGCACCCATGCAGCTGCGCACACACGCACACACGCACATACGCACTCGCGCACACGCGCACACACGCACACACGCACACACACGCACACACGTACACACGCACACACGCACACCCGCACACACGCACACACACACACACACGCACACACACACACACGCACACACACACACACACGCACACACACGCACGCACACGCACACGCACGCACGCACGCACCGCACGCACCGGCACACGCACCAGCACACGCACCGGCACACGCACCGGCACACGCACCGGCACACGCACCGGCACACGCACCCGCACGCACCGGCACACGCACCGGCACACGCACCGGCACACGCACCCGCACACGTACAGGCACACGCACAGGCACACGCACAGGCACACGCACAGGCACACGCACAGGCACACGCACAGGCACACGCACAGGCACAGGCACAGGCACACGCACAGGCACAGGCACAGGCACACGTTCACGCACAGGCACACGCACAGGCACACGTTCACGCACAGGCACAGGCACAGCACAGCACAGCACAGGCACAGCACAGCACAGCACACGCACACGGCACAGGCGCACGCGCACGCGCACGCGCACGCGCACGCGCACGCGCACGCGCACGCGCACGCGCACGCGCACGCGCACGCGCACGCGCACGCGCACGCGCACGCGCACGCGCACGCGCACGCGCACGCGCACGCGCACGCGCACGCGCACGCGCACGCGCACGCGCACGCACACGCACACGCACGCGCGCACGCACATGCGCACGCACACTCACACGCACACGCACACGCACACGCACACGCACACGCACACGCACACGCACATACAAACACACACACACACACACACACACGACGGAAGCGTGAGACGGGAGGCGGGAGAAGGAGGAGGAGGAGGAGGAGGAGGAGGAGGAGGAGGACTGGAGACCGCAGTGCTCCCTATTCTAAACGAACACCCTACCAAGGATGGTTGGGGAAGCTAGTATTTTGAGTATTTTTTGAATTTTCTGTAAGTCTTTTGTGCGTATTTGGGGGGTATTTTTGTTGGTATCTTTGGAGCATTAATAGGGGGGACGTGCCCGACTTGCGCTGAGGGAGGTGGTGGTGCCTACCTCGCTCCCTGGGAGGGAGGGAGGGAAAGGCTCAGGGAGGTGGTGGTGTCTACCTCGCTTCCTGGGAGGGAGGGAGAGGCTCAGGGAGGTGGTGGTGGCGCATGCCTTCTTAATGGCCCCCGTACAGGAGGGGCCCGAAGCCCTGGGCGCCGCGCGCACGGCGCACGGCGGCCGCGGCGCCGGCGAGCCGCGCGGCGCCCCGCGGGTCCCCGCCGCGGGCGGCGGGGGCGGCGGCGCAGCGGGGGCGCGGCCGCAGGGCCCGCGCCCGGCCTGGGGGCCTGCGGGCCGCCGGGTCTGCCTGGAGGCCGCGAGCAGGGCCCTCTCGCTGAGGAGCCGATCGGTGGCGAAGCCTGGCCACGCGCAGAAGGGGGCAGGGGGAGGGGGGAAGGCTTCTTAAAAGCACCCCTGCTTCTTAGAAGGCGCGGGCCTTCTTCGTAGATGTAAGGCCGGCGCCTTCTAAGAAGCAGCCTCCTTCTAAGAAGCCCTCCCCCCTCCCCCTACCCTCTTGTGCGCGCCGCCAAGAAGCGTCCTGGCGTGCCTAGAGCCCCTGCCGAAGAATGTTCTGAGAACCTTTTTTTTGTGGCTCCCACGACACGTTCTCAGAACAGTTCTGGCCGGGACTCTCCTGTTTCAACACACCGGGTGCATGTTCTAAGAACTTTGTCTTTGTTCTTGGAACATTTCTGGGTTCTAAGAACTCTTCATGGTAGGACTATAGGAATGCCGGGACGGTCGGTCCCTGCTCAAGAGGAGGCCGCCCGCCGCGCTGGAGCTGGACGAGCATCGAAGAAGAAACAGCGCCATAAACGTACAGCCGGGGCTGATGAGTAGGTCGACCCTGCCAAGTCAAGGGTATGCCCTGGTGTCCTGTGCTTCGCGACCCGTGCCTTCTGCAGTCCTGTGGCAATGTGGCCCTCGGAAGGGTCTCGTGTCCTCTCGCGTGTCCTCTCCAACTCACCCCGACTGTCAACATACACTTTTAGCGCTCCGCGCGGATTTCTTGGTTCCGCGCTGGGCCCCCACGGCGGCGCCTCTGGCGCCGCCCCTGGCGCTCTCCGCGCGCCTGGGGAGTCCAGCGCAGATCCAAGAACTCCGCGCGGAGCGCCAAACGTTTCTCTTTATGCCGTGTTTTCTTCTTCTAGAGCAGGCCACATTGCCCGGACCACCGTGGCCCTCCTCGCCCTCGTGGGCCGCTGGTGCGCAGGCGCTGAGCGACGGTGATGTGTGCCATGCAGGTGCCGCGTCTGCGTCAGCGCCAGCTTCGCCGAGCGGATGGTGGCTCGGCCACGCGCAGAGGGGGTAGGGCAAGCTAGGTGCGCTCGCGTCATATCTGACGTCCTACCCCTCCCTCCCATCCCTTACCATGGCGCTGATTTTCTCTATCCGCGGACGCGTGTCGTAGCGGACCTGTGGCTCCGCGCGCGCGTGCGTAGTGGGTGGTGGTGCACGTGCGTGCGTGCGTGCGTGTGTGCGTGGTTGTCGGTGGTGGTGGTGGTGGTGGTGGTGGTGGTGGTGGTGGGTGGTGGTGTGGTGGTGGTGGTGGTGGTGGTGGTGGTGGTGGTGGTGGTGGTGGTGGTGGTGGTGTTGGTGTGGTGGGTGCTGGTGGTGGTGTGGTGGTGGTGGTGGTGGGTGGTGGTGGTGGCGGTGCGGCGCGGTGGTGGCGGGCGGATGGGCGCGCGAGAAAAAGGCCCGCGCTGGGGCGAGAACGCCATCCTGAACGACGGAGGCCAAACACCGATCCGAAAATGAGGCCCACGCTGCAGCGGGAGCACGATTCGGAACGATTCGGGAGCAGAAATGAGGCCGGCGCCTCAACGAGAGCAGCATTTTGGGAAAAAATGACGCCGGCGCCTCAGCGAGAGTCGTTTCCCGGGATTTCCCGGGAATCCTGTGTGTTAAAAAACAGTACGCGGAGGGTGCGCGGCCATCACCCGGACGCCATCAGGGGAAGAGGGAGAGTATTTTTCATATTGAGTAATTGTGGAGGGGGGAAGGCTTCTCAGAAGCACCCCTGCTTCTCAGAAGTTGCTGGCCCTTACATCTGCAGACGTGAGGCCTGCGCCTCCTGAGAAGTGTGGGTGCTCCTAAGAAGCCTCAGACCCCGACGTCATGATTTTTTCCGAACGTCGACATTGAGATGTCTCGACCCATTCCTCGGGACCGTTTCTTCCTCCCGAGTCGCTTCCCGGCGGTCCCGAGGGCCGGCGAGGGCCTCCATAGAGGGTCGAGAATCATACCTCCCGCCCCGATTTTTGTTGCCTGGCCCGACGGGGTCGCGTGGCCAGGTGGCAGCCGTGCGGCGCGGGCCCGGAAGCCGGGGCCCCCTCTCGGGCCGGACGAAAGGGGGGGGTTGGGAAAGGGGGGGTTACGAAATGTGCTGCATGCAGCTGGTTTCGGCCTCACCGAGGGCCCATTCCTCGATGCATAGCTCCCTCCGGCGCCGGGAGGCGCCGGGAAAGTTAGCTAATTACGTGAGTTGATTCTCAAACCCCCCCTTTGCTATCCCCCCCTTTCGCCCGACCCGACCCTCGGCCCAGACGCCGCCCGGCGCTGGGCGGCGGAGCGCGCGCCACAGGCAGCCGCGAGGCCCGCCCGGCCGGGCCCGCACGCCTCCTGCGGGCGCCGCGGAGCCCGCCCGGCGGCCCCTCTAGGGGGCCACATGCGAACCCTACCCCTACCCCACACACGATTTCTGAGGGGGAGGGTGGGGTTCACTTCGCTCGGGGTTCACTTCGCTCGGGAGCTCCCGAACGAAGTGAACCCCACCCTCCCCCTCAGAAACCGTGGGCGGTAGGGGCAGGGTTCGCGTGTGGCCCCCTGCTCTCCCCAGCCAGGGGAGCGAAGCATATGGCATGAGGCATGAAGGCTCGGAGGGCCGCGCGGAGTTCTCGGAGATCGGCGCTGGGGCCCCCCGCCCTGGCGCGCGGAGCGCGCCAGGGGGCGGCGCCGGAGGCGCCGCCGGAGGGGGGCCCAGCGCGGATCCACGACATCCGCGCGGGCCTCCGAGGTTTTATGTTCATGCCATGCTTCGTTCCACGACTAGCCTCGCGGAGCTCTCCGGTTCCTCGAGCGGGGCCTTCCAGTACTCGAGAGGCTTCTATGCGCCGCGCCGCGGTGTCCACGGGAGAGTTGAGAGACGCGCGGCGTCCCGCTTTCGTGTATATCTGTGCTGACGAACGAACAACACGCACTCATACCCATAGGGAGGACGGAGGGGGCTATGGGTGCGTGTTGTCGGACGGGAGTCCCCGCTCGAACGGGAGCCTCCCCCGCGGTCCGACAACCTGCACCCATACCCATAGCAAGTCCTCCTCCCGCCGCCTCCCGCCGACCCCCCCATGGGTATGGGTGTGTGTTGTCCGTTCGTCATGTGCGTCGTTTTGGCCGCGTTCCGTCGTGCTGCCCGCGTCTAACATTGTGTCTTGTTCTGTGCCCCCTTCCTCCGCGTCTGCTGCGGGGCTTCCTCGGGGCTTCCCATGGGGGCCTCTCGGGGGCCTCTCGGGGGCGAGCGAGTCCTTTCAGGGCTCCTGTGGGTACCTTCGGGGGGCCCTCTGGGGCTTCTCGTAGGCCTCTTGGGGGCATTCGGGGGGGGCATGGCTGGGCGTCCTGGGGGACCATCTTGTCATGGCCTCCGCGGCCCCATGCGCGTTCCCGCTCTGGGGCCTCCCTGCAGCCCCTCTTGGGGCCCACTGGGCGTCTTCCGTGCCTGTATTGAGCCGTACGGAGGACATTTTTTCAGGAGGGCAAAAAACACACAGACACAATGAATCGTCGATTCCCCGGAAAATATAGGAAAATAGGGGAAGTGGGGGGGACGACAAAAACCGAAAAAAGATGGGGAAAAGATGGGGAAATTTGCGGAATCTGTTTATTTGTGTGTATTTATTTGTGTGTCCTGGGGCCCCTTCAATCTTGAGTGCCCTTAAGAGGCCTCTCCGGCACGCGGGAGCCCCCCCGCTTCCGCACTGCGCGGGGGCAGCTTGGAGGCCGCGGCGGTAGGATGTTTTTTTGGAGGCTCCGATGGCCTGGGAGGCGCGCCAGGAAGTTCGAGGCCCCTCCCCCTCCAAACTTAGGCCGGGCCTGTCTCCCCCTGCAGGGGGATTTTCGACGAAACATAAAAAATACCCCAAACATAATCAAAACATAGTCCAACAATATTTGGATTATTTTTTGGCCTTCCTGGAGTATGTTGGGGGTATCTGGTATTTTTCGTCGAAAATTCCCCCTGTAGGGGGACGCCCGACATAACTCTAACCGGCATCTTCGACCCATGGGGAGGGGGGGAGGGAGGCAGCCAGATGCCCCTCCCACGCGACTTGCCCCTGGCAAGCGGGGGTCGGCGGATTCATCGACGGGGCGGTCCCTCCCGTCGGTGCCGTCGCCGTCAGGGGCCTCGGGGCGCTCGAAGAGCTCGGTCCGCAGAAAAGTGCTCGGCGAAGAGCCTCGGTCCAAGAGCTTCGACGTCCAGTACCTCGAAGGGAGCCGGGCGCAGCAGCCAGAGGTCCTGCAGCAAGAAGTCAAGACACTGACGAAGGATCTGCAGCGGAGCATGGTGGCCTCGTTCGAGCAGGAGTCGGGGAAACGCAAGACTCGAGCGCGCCGGAGCTCGGGTTTGCCGACGCTCTCTGACGAGCGCGTCCTGGACTTTAGCGGTCCAGTCTCTTGGGGCGTCTGCAGCGGGAACTCGCGTCAAGTTGCAGACTGTGCCTCGTCATCCGCGTGACGACCCCGTCAAGCCAACCCGAGCCCCCCGAGCCCGAGGCCTGCGTCTCCCCGAAGGAGGTCTGGGAGGAGTGCGAGGTCAGGGCTGGACCTAAACGCTGTTTTGCTGGACCGTTCGGCCGTCTGTTATGCTTCCTTTTGGCAGGGAGGTGCAGGAACATAGGTAGAGCAATACGAACCACAAAACGAACACAACACGAACAACACAACGAAGCAACAAAGCAACAACGGACACATACATCGCCGTGACAAAAGTTTCTTTCAATTTGCCTTTTGGAGTGACGCGCTCGTGCGGAGTAGTTCGGAGTAGTTTTACTCCGCGCGCCATCGCATCCCGCTCGATAATCGGGCCGGGCGAACGGGGGGGATTGGGAAAGGGGGGGGTACGAAATTTGCTGCATGCAGCTGGTTTCGGCCTCACCGTGGGGGCCATTTCTCGATACATAGCCGCCTCTGGCGCCGGGAGGCGCCGGGAAAATCAGCTACGTGAGCTGATTCTCAAACCCCCCCTTTGCTATCCCCCCCTTTCGCCCGACCCGAGATAAGTTATTGGTTTGGCGCGGTGTAGTTTGATTCTCAAACCCCCCCTTTGCTATCCCCCCCTTTCGCCCGACCCGAGATAAGTTATTGGTTTGGCGCGGTGTAGTTTCCGATCCCGTTTTGGGATGTCAGCGTTATTAACGTCTCCGGGATCGGAACCTACTCCGCCGATTGACCCGGAATCATGTCACGTTAGGAATCAAGAGAGGGACGGGAGAGATCTTCATCATAGCAAATTGAAGAAATTGTTGTCGCGGCTCTGTGTGTGTATATATATAGATACATATCTATATAGATACATATATATATAGGCAGAGCAGAATGGAAAACAACAGCAAAACGAGAACAGAGCGAGCACGACACGAGAAGCAGCGCTTTTGGGCCCAGCCCCGCGCGAGGTGCCACACCCCCTGGCGGAGCAGCGGCGGCGGGAGGCGCGGCGGCGGGAGGCGCGGCGGAGGGAGGCGCGGGCGGAGCAGGAGGTCCTGCGCAGGCTCTCGGAGGCACAGGCCGGCGGCCAGCCTGGGCGCTTGGCATCGCTCGGGCGTGTGCATTTTTGCGTCGGCGAGGACCCTCGAGGAGCATCCTTGACCATGTGGCGAGAAGGCCGCGCACAGGGAATGGACGCCCGAGCGATGGCCAGCGGGAGGGAACTTGTGTCGGGCCCGTCCTTCCATACGGCAGGAATCTCCCAAAAATGGTGCAGAACTGGTCAGGGGACGATTTTGTTCCGTAGTTTTTTTTTTTTTTGTTTGTTCTCTCATTTTTGTGGAGCAGTTGGTCCGGACGGGGCGAGGGCGAGGCTGCACCCGTCCCGGGGCGTGCCGGAGCGCTCTCCGCCGAAGGGGGGAAACCGTACCTAATCTCTTGGCGCTCTGCGCGGATGTCTTGGATCCGCGCCGGGGCCCCTCTGGCGGCGCCTCCCGCGCCGCCCCTGGCGCGCTCCGCGCACCCGGGAGGGGGGGTCCAGCGCGAACGCGAGAGCTCCGCGCGGAGCGCCAACAGTTTCTGTCCATGGCGTTTGTCTCCTCTTCGAGGTACGCTCTGGAGAGGCCGCGGCGTCCGAGACGTCCTTCAGAGCCGCTGGATCTCCGAGATCCCTGATCTAGCCTCACCCGATGTGTGATCCTCGTCCTGGCCTCGTCTTGGAATTGAGAGGGGGCGGGCTTTTTCAGGAGTCTCGGAAGTCCCCCAGCCTCCTGAGAAGTCTTCTGAGCCTTCCCCAAAGACGCAGAAAACTTCGCAGGAGGCCAGGGCTTCTGAGAAGCCTCGCCGCCTTCTGAGAAGGCCTTCTCCTTCTCACTTCCCCCTCGCTCGCCGCCGGAAAGGGGTGGGGCTCGGAGAAGATCAGCACGTCCGCGGGCATCAGTACAGACACAGAGGCCCTCTTGGAAGGGCGCGCTTTCATGGAAATGGCCCACTCTGGGCGGCTCACGTTGCTCGACGTCGAGGAAATCCGAGACGTCTTCGAGAAGCATTGCCCTAGCGGCCGCCTGAAGCTCCATGAAGATACCAGTGCGTTCAGCGGGATGTGCCAGCAGCTTTACGTCAACGCGACGACGAACGAGATGAGGCACATCCTCCACATCCTCGGGACGGTTCACAAGAAGCGAATCAATCGCGACGAAGGTTCGCAGAAAGCTTACGGAGAGGACGCGAACATGTACACGCTGTCCGACTTTGTCATTGCATTCGGAAAGTGGCTCAGCCACCAGCAGACGACGGACAATCTGAAACGTTGCACCCTGACCACCTTCAAGCTCACAGCTGTCGAGAGTTTCACGCGGGACCTCAACGCAGCCTCCCCAGACGAGACCAAGCGCATGATTAATGAGCTCTGCAAGGAGATACCCGAACGCAGGGACTTCCTGACAATCAACACCCTACAGGCGGAGAGTCTGCTGAAGCTGCACTTATCACTGACGGGCAGCGCAGGAGTGCGTTCGGATTCGGATTCGGACTCCAGCCCGGAGAGACCTTCGCACCAGGGTTCTCAGTCCACGTCGATCTCCCCAAGCGTCCGTCGGAATATGGGTTGCTTCGTGCAGCTGCGGGACATGTGGCGGCGCGGGCAGTCCCACCGGGAGGAGATGCCAGAGGTGCAGGAGATCCAGGGGCGCCCTCGAGGGCGCGAAGTTGTTCGCGCTTCGCGCTTCGCGCTTCGGCTCCAGTTCCTCCTCCTCCTCCTCCTCCTCCTCCTCCTCCTCCTCCTCCTCCTCCTCTGCTCCCCTGGGAGGCGGCGCGAGAGCGCGAAAGTGATTCGCAC
>CAUYUJ010002692.1:187500-227500 GCA_963575745.1 Prorocentrum cordatum
GGAGGCCGACACCGTCACGGATAGAGGCCTCGCTCGGGGACCACCCCCTGCGCACCCCCTATGGACGACTGGCACGGGTAGCGGCCGCGCTCAGGGACCACCCCCTGCGCACCCCCTATGGTGTCGGGACGGTGCCACGCCTCCTATGCCTGGACGACTGGCACGGATAGCGGCCGCGCTCAGGGACCACCCCCTGCGCACCCCCTATGGTGTCGGGAAAGTGCCACGCCTGCTATGCCTGGACGACCGGCACGGATAGCGGCCGCGCTCAGGGACCACCCCCTGCGCACCCCCTAAGGTGCCGAGAAAGTGCCACGCCTGCTATGCCTACACGACTGGCACGGATAGCGGCCGCCCCCCTTCTCTTGTCGATAAACTACCACGCCCGCCGCGCTTTGCAAGCGCGCGACGGAACTGAGCTGAGCTGAGCTGAGCTGAGCTGTGCTGAGCGGCGCTGTGTTGTGCTGCGCTGCGCTGTGTTGTGAAGTGTGCTACGCCGTGCACGTGGGTGAGGGAGTGTATGTGTCTGTGTGTGTGTGTTTGTGTATGTGTGTGTATGTGTGTCTGTGTGTATGTGTCTCTGTCGGTGTGCCGTATTCTGCACGCCTGTCTCAGGTGGGTGCCCATGATGCGTGTGCGGCTGTATGTGAGCGTGCGTATCATGTGTATGTGGGCATGTGGGCGCGAGACGAGGCGGGAAAAACATAAGGAGGATAAGCGCGGGTGAGACGCGGCAGAGAAGAAAACCATAACCCCACGAAACATGTGGGGGAAAACCAAACCCCCACGAAGCATGTGGGGAAGAAAACCATAGCCCCATTAAGCATGTGGGGAAAAGGAGAAGGGGAGGGGGGATGTGTGAGACGCGGGTGCGGCGCGGCAGGGAAGAAAACCAAAACCCCACGAAACATGTGGGGGGAACACAGAAAATACTGGAACATATGAGGAATCCTTTCATTTGTGTGTATTTATTTGTGTGTCCCAGGGCCCCTTCAGCAATGTGGGTGGGTTCTGGGCGGGTGGCGCCGACGGTGACAAGCCATGGCGCGTATCAAAACCGAGCCAAACCAGTTGCCGCAGGCGCACATGTTCCTCGAAGAGTGCCCGCACCAGGGGTTCCTACTTCGGGGTTGGACAGACCTCCTACCCTGACACGTCGATTAAGGAATTGGCCATTCTCGGTTCGCGACAGGGCGTCGCGGCCGTCATTTTTGCGGGTCCAGGTCCGTCGGTTTCGGTCCCAGGGCGTTTTCATTAAGGGGAGGTCTACTAAAGGAAGGTTTGTCCACCGCCGACTACTTGGCTTGAAGGGAGCTGGGAATCATACGTGTGTTCTCGTTTCTGCTCTGGCGCTCGATGGGTGATGCTTCTATGGCTGGCGTCCTGTGGGTCGTGCTCTCTGGCTGCTGCTCTTTGGTGCCTTAGGGTTTGCAGGTTCTCGCTGTCGCCTTGGTACCCCGTGGGTAGTGCTTTAGGGCATGTGCCCTAAGATGCGCTACCGATTGCGAGTTGCCGTTGTTGTCTTCCTGCCTTTGGTGTGCCGCTGTGTGGCTTATGTTTTACGGTGTTGTGGTTTCTTGCTCCTTGCCTAGTGCCTTACGGGTGGTGCTAATTGCTTGGTGCCCTATGGTCCTTATGGTACCTTAGCAGTCGCGTGTTCTCGGTTTTGCCTTGGTGTTCTATGGGTGCCGCTGCGTGGCTGGTGCCATAGGCTGGGCGCTCTTAGGGCAATCTTTAGCGCCTTCCTGGACCCCTCTTGGGGCTCTCTTGGGCGATCTTGGGGACACCTTGATACCTCACACGCTCACCGGAAGCAAGCTGGCGAGAGTGCACAACTCATTGACGTCTTTGCGTTTGTGAATGAGGCTGGCTTCTCGGGGGCGTCCTGGGGGGGGGGCTCCGTAGCAACCTGGAACCGTCGTCTGGCGGTGTTGAAGCATGTTGGGATTTGGGGCCAGCTTGAGCTGTATTGTGCGATCTTGGAGTCCATGTTGGGCGGGGCCATATTGTTATATCTTGGGCCCTCTGGCATCTTCCCCCCCCGTCCAGACCCAGGGGTACGGGGATGGGGAGGGATCAATCCCTTCCAGGAGGGAAGAATAGGGGTTCGTATGGGGAAGGTTCGAAGCCACCTGCACCCAGCTGGCTAGTGAGATTATCAGAGCTGTGCTTGCATTGGGAGGTTCGTGATAGTGTCAACAGGTCTTGGTGTATTCGACGTGATTTCTGGCTGTCGCCCTGGTGCCATGAAAGTGTTGCACTATATGGGCGGTGCGTTATGATGCCGCATATGCTGACTTGTGAAGTTACCGCCATACAATGCTGGTGCGCTACGATGTTTCCGGTTGCCGTGATTTGAGGTTGCCGCCTTGCTGACCTATGGGATGATGTCTTGCCGAGGTGGTATGGTGCTACAGTTGCTGCGATGTTTTGTGGACGCCCTGGCGTTCTATGGTGTGTTAGTTTGTTGGGGCGCTGTGATGTTCCTGTGCGATGACGCCTGGTGGCTGCCCAAGTGCTCTGTGGGTTGTGCATTATGGTTGGCGAGCCGTTGACAGGTGGAAGATCGAGACGCAAATAATGAAGCCAGGGTGCCAACAGTGGAGGCGCGTGCGTTGTGGGTGGTGCATTCTGGCTGGCGCCCTGCGATGCCTCAATGGTTGTGTGTTTTGGTTGTCGCCCTGGTACCCTCTCGTGTGGTGCTGAATGACTGGCTTCCCATGTGTTGTGCTCATTGGCGTGTGCACTGTGCATCTCTTGTGGCTGAGGCCCCACCACTCCCCGACCAGCTCTTGCACGAACGAAGGGGTCCTTGCTCGGGCTGTGTGGAATTGGAAGTCACTGTTGTGATTTCTGGTCGCCGCCCTGGCGCCTTCTGGTGACTGCTACATGATGCGCCCTGTGTTGCGCTTCCTCGACACCTCTGCGATGCCCTACGAGTGCTGCCCCAAGGCTGGTGCGCCACAATACCCCCTTTGTTGCGATCTTTGGCTGCCGCGGTGCTCTATGGCTGAGCGCATGACTGGTTATGAAGTTCGTGGTGGCCGCCCGGGTGCCCTACTGGCGGCGCGTTGCACGATGTTCCCATGTGCTGCGATTTCTGGTTGGCCCACGCCTGCTCTGTGGTTCGTGTCCCGTGGCTGGTGCGCTGCGATGCCCCGTTTGCAGCGATTTCTGGATGGCGCACTCGGGCCCTGTGGCTGGTGCGCTGCGGCTGGTGCGCGATATCCTAGTCGTTACGATGGCTGATTGCCGCCCTGGCGCACCATGGGTGGTGCTCTATGGCCAGCCCAGTGGTGCCCCAACTGCCGCGAGTTCAGGTCGCCGCTCTGGTGGTGATCTGGATGGTGCACCACTGCTGCTGCGCCATGCGGCTCGAGTTGTCGCGGTTTCTGATTGCCGCCCTGGTGCGCTGCGGGTGGCGACTTGATGGCTGGAGTGCCATGGTGCCCCATTTGCTGCTATTTCGGGTTGCCGCCATGGTGCCCTGGGCAGACCGCGGGTGGGTTGCACGGAGGGTTGCGGGTGGGTCGCGTGGCGGGCCGCGGGCGGGTCGCGGGCGGGTTGCGGAATGGGCCGCGGGGAGGGACGCGGCGCGACGGCGACGGGAGCAGGAGCAGGACCAGCGACGGCCCGCACCGCGGAAAGCCCCTCTACAGCTGCGCACCCAGGGACGGTGGAAGACCGCTCGGCCCTCGCCACTCGGAGCCCCTCCTGGAAAGCTCCACCTCCGCCTGCTCCTCCTCCCCCTCCTACTCCTCCTCCGCCTCCTCCTCCTCCTTCTCCTCCCTCCTCCTCCTCCTCCTCCTCCTCCTCCTTCTCCTCCCTCCTCCTCCTCCTCCTCCTCCTCCTCCTCCTCCCTCCTCCTCCCTCCGCCTCCTCCTCCTCCTCCTCCTCCGCCTCCTCCTGCCGCACGCCGTGGCCATATGGCCATGGCCCGGGAGGGGCCGGCGCGAGACTGGAGCACACAGCAGAGCGCCGCCGACCGCGGTCTGCCGAGGGCCGCAGGCGGTCTGCCGAGGGGACGTCCCGCACCGCGGCGCAGCTCCCCAGGGATCCAGCGTATCGAACAGCATCAAGACGGGCGTCTTGCACCACTTTCGGCCTCCATCGCTGGGCCCAGGGGCCGTCAAAGAACGACTCGGGATGAGAAACCGGCTCCGGGGAACGGGTCGAGACTTCCCTTGGCATCGCTCGGACGTGTGTGTTTTTCCTTCGGCGAGGACCATCGAGGAGCATCCTTGATCATTTGGCGAAAAAAAAAACCACGCACGAAACCGACAAAAGCACAGACGTCCGAGCGATGGCCAGGAATGGGTCGAGACTTCCGGGGACCGCGCACTGAAAAAAGCACGGCATCGGATCCCTGGGTCTGTTGCTCCCGGCAGTCGAGTCCGACTGGCTGCTCCCTCGGCCAGGAGAGGGTGGCTTGCGAGGGTTGGGGGAAAGGATGGGGGCGCAGTCAGGAGCGACATGATGACGTGCACGTGTACAGGAGTCCACGTCGGTTTCGGGAGTACGTTTTGCGCGAACGTTTGTATCACGCGGCGGGTCTCGCGGATTGGAGGGCCGTGTTCACGTACGTGGTTGGGCGCGTACGTCATTGGTGGCTTCTTGCGTAGGGCGGCGTGCTCTCCTTCTCTCTTTGTGCCCGATTGCTCCCGCCACGAGGAGGTGTTGAAGGGGGTGCGGGCTTTGGGAGTTTGGGTCGCAGGTTCTCCCTTCAGCCCCCGTTGCACCAGATGCGGGAGGTTCATTCATCATTCATTGACGCCGATGGTCTGAGCTCACGCAACCTGCCTCAGCACGAGCATGACCAGGGAAGTTGAAACACGGTGCTGCACTCATAGCGGCGCCAAAAAAAAACAGCCATGCGGTGGTCTGGCAGCCGACGGACTCGAGAAGGTCCCGGCCTGAGACCCACGACCTCCGACGTGTAGAGACTTCGGGGGAATCACTACAGAGGACGACCAGGTATCAGATCTCTCCCCGTGCCACACTCTGAGGTGCGGGAGGCGGGAGCAGGCTCCGGTTGTGGACCGGGGCGGGCTATCGACAGCGCACCGCGGCCCGAGCTGCACACTCGGGATGGCGCTGCCCAGAGTCTCCAAGGGGCGCCGTGCGGCCCGACGAGGCCGTGTGGCAGCAGAGCGAGGGAGGAGGAGAGGTCGGAAGGGGAGGAGGAGGACCAGGAGTGAGAGGAAGGCCGTCTTGGGCAACGACAAGGGGGGGGGACAGGCCCAAGGGGGGACGCATCGACCCCCCTTTGCCCACGGATCGCCGGCAGTGTGCCGATAGCCCCACCCCGCCCAGGAATGCGCAGAGGGGCCTATCGGCGATGTATGTTTCCCCCATGAGCTGGTCCCCCCTGTGTCGCTGCCCCTCAGAGGATGGGGGGAGGGAAGGGTGGCTCTCCCTGGCCGTTATGGCTCAAGGACGCGCGCATGCCTCGAGTTCAATGTAGCACCTCTTATGAGCCAGGTCAAACATGCCTCGAGCCACGCGGCGCGATTCGCCCCCACTGCAGTTGCCAGGGGGCGCCTGGGGATCTGGGGTCGGCCCTGTTGCTCCTAAGATAATCAAGAGGCTCACGCCATTCCGTCGACCTCCGCGCGAAAAATGGTGAGCGCATGGACGTCGCTTGCTGTGGCCTCTGAGACGCCCATGGGGGCCACTTTTTGAGGATTCCTGCGGGCGCTCCGTGGGCCTCTTGCGGGAGCTCTTGGGCCCGCGGTGGGGGGGAACGGCGCGGGATGCCAGCTCGTGTTGCCCCTCGTGGGCGCCTCGTGCAGCCCTCGTGGGGGCTCTCGTGGGCCGTCTTGCGGGCCCCTGGGGCCGTCCTGGAGTCCTCTTGGGGTCCTCTCGGGCCGTCGTGGAGCTCTCTTGGGGGCCTCATGGGCCGTCTTGGGGCTATCTTGGGGGCCCCTGGGGCCGTCTCGGACGCTGTGAAGACGAAGAAGACGCGTATGCGGAAGATGTTCGTTTTGCCAGGGTATGGCTCGTTGGAGCTCTCGCGGCGGTCCTCTGGGATCACTTTTTGGCTGTCGTGGGGGCCATGCGAGCCGTCCTGAAGACGTCTGGGACCGTCATGGCGCTACCTTGGACCATCGCGACGCTCATGTGGACTGTCCCAGCGCTTTGTTCGGGCCCTCTGGGGCCGTCTTGGGGCTCCGGAGAGGTTTCGGAGGCGCCAGGTGTGCAGTTGTCGCTATCCTGGGGGCGAGGCTTGTCTGCAGGATTTTGACCAGGGCTGTACTGTCTGCTGGTCGCCAGCCGCCATGGTCGGTGCCAGCGAGTTCCGCGGCGGAGGCCGCCGGCGTCGTCGCCGCCGCCGCCGTGGTCGTCATCGTCGCTCTCGCCGCCGTCGCCCTCGTGGCCCTCCTCGTCGTCCTCGTCGTCCTCCTCCCGCCGCTGTCGTCGTCCTCGTGGCCGTCCTCGCCGTCCTCGTCCGCCGTGGTCGCCGTCGCGGTCCCCTCCGCGACCGCCGTCGACTCGGCGCCGCCCTCTCCTCCGCAGCCGCCGTCGGCGTCCTCGCAGGGCGTGGCCGCCGCCGCCCTCGCCGCACGCCGCTCGCAGGCCGCCTCGCCGCGCTCGGGGCCCTGCTGCTCGCCGGCGTGCGCCCCGCCGGCGCCGACCTGCCGGTGCACTGCCTGCTGCGGGACGCCGCCGGCGAGTGGGACTTCCACGTCGGCCCCTCGCCGCCGCCGCCGCCGCCGCCGCCGCCATCGCCGCCGCCGCCGCCGCCGTCGCCGCCGTCGTCGTCGTCGTCGTCGTCGTCGCCGTCGCCGTCGTCGTCGTCGTCGTCGTCGCCGTCGTCGCCGTCGTCGTCGTCGTCGTCGTCGTCGTCGTCGTCGCCGTCGTCGTCGCCGTCGTCGTCGTCGTCGTCGTCGTCGTCGCCGTCGTCGTCGTCGTCGTCGCCGTCGTCGTCGTCGTCGCCGTCGTCGCCGTCGGCTGTGCTGCGCTCTCCTCCTGCGGGGATCGGGCGAGGGAGGCGGGCGGGGGGGTGCTGGGGCAAGAGTGCAGTCGGGCCTGTCCCCCTACAGGCCGATCTTAAACGACAAATCAAGAATAGCCAAAACATACCCTAAAATATCCCAAATTGGTCAAAACATACCCTAAACTATACCCTAAAACATACCCTAAAACATACCATATAATAGCCAAAACATACCCTAAAACGACAAACTAAGACAAGTCAACACCTACCCTAAAATATCCAAACATGGTCCAGAAAATCGCCCCCTGACTATGAGGCCGATCGCAAACGACAAATGAATAATCATCAAGACGTGCCCTGAAATACCCAAACATGGTACGGAAAAACACCGCCCCCGGACTCGTTCTTGACTACTTTTGAACACCCCTCCTGTAGAGGGACAGGCCCGACTTCGGTCGGGTATGGCCAGGACCCCAGTTAAGGGGACCCGGTTAGTGGTAGGGCCCAGGAGCCTGGAGTGGCCAGAATCACTAAACCAGGTTCGCCATAGCTGGTGTTTTTTTTCGGGTGACGGCAGTTCCTCTTCGCGGAGATGGGACGGGGGGGCGCCCCCGGTACAGATCACTAAACCAGGTTCCACTAAACCCAGTTCTGCCAACGTCCGACTTAGGGCAAGGTTCCACTGAACCCAGTTCTGCCAACCCACTAAACCAGGTTCCACTAAACCCATGGTCCAGAAAATCGTCCCCTGACTATGAGGCCGATCGCAAACGACAAATGAAGAATCATCAAGACGTGCCCTGAAATACCCAAACATGGTACGGAAAGACATCGCCCCCGGACTATAGTTCTTTACTACTCTTGAATGCTCCTCCTGCAGAGGGACAGGCCCGACTTAGGTCGGGTATGGCCAGGACCCCAGGTAAGGTGACCCGGTTAGTGGTAGGGCCCCGGAGCCTTTGGAGTGGCCAGAATCGCTAAACCAGGTCTGCCATAGCTGGTGTTTTTTTTCGGGTGACGGCAGTCCCGGTTCGCGGGAATGGGCCGGGGGGGCGCCCCCGGTACAACTGAACCAGGTACCATTCAGCCCAGTTCTGCCAACGCCCGATTAGGGCGTTGGCAGAACTGGGTTTAGTGGAACCTGATCGCAAACGACAAATCAAGAATCATCCATACGCGCCCTAGCATACCCAAACATGGCACGAGCAAACATCGCCCCCGGACAATAGTTCTTGACTGCTTTTGAGTACTCCTCCTGCAGAGGGGCAGGCCCGACTCAGGGCAAGGGGGGGGGGGCGGGGGCCCGGAGCCTGCGGCGCGTGCCGCCGGGTGCCGGCCCCGCCGCGGGGCGCGGGGGGGGGGGGGCGCCGGGAGCAGCACCTGCGCTTGAAGAGTCGGGCCTGTGCCTCTAGGCCTCCTGGATGGGGTCGGAGCAGATGGGGTCGGGGGATTGCGCCGCATCGCCGATGCATCGCCGATGCGGCTCGATGTGGAGCCCGATTTGCCTCACGCGGACGGCGCCGGTGCATCGCCGATGCATCGCCGATACATCGCCGATGCATCGCCGATGCGGCGCGACCCTCCGACCCCATCTACTCCGACCCCATCTAGGAGGCCTCTAGTGCCTCTGCAGGAGGAATATTTACCCTCGGGGGGGGAACCAAAACACACAGACACAATGAATCGTCGACTCCCAGGAAGATTCGGAAAAAGATGGGAAGTGGAGGGGGAGACAAAACCCAGGCGGTGGGGTTGAGAGTCGGGCCTGTCCCTCTGCAGGAGGAATACAGTCGGGGCGTTGACCTAAGGAGCCCTAAATAAGGAACGAGGCCCCTGCTTCCCATAAGTTAAGCTTCGATTTCCCATGGGAAACCTCGGGAAGACCCAGGGCAAACTGCAACACAATCAAGGAACACCGAGCCCCTCCCCAGCGAAAAGGGTTCCTTCTTCAGCGCCCCGATTGTATTCTCGGGAGGGGAAAAAAACAGACACAATGAATCGTCGACTCCCAGACAGATATGGAAAAAGATGGGAAGTGGAGGGGAAGACAAAAACCCAGCAGCTGCGCTTGAGAGTCGGGCCTGTCCCTCTGCAGGAGGAATATTCTCGGGAGGGGAACAAACACAGACACAAGTAATCGTCGACTCCCAGGAAAATGTAGAAAAATATGGGGAGTGGAGGGGGGGACAAAAGCCTAGAGAAAGTATGGAAACGTATGGGGAATCCGGTTATTTGTGTGTATTTATTTGTGTGTTCCAGGGCCCCTTCATATTCAAAAACAGTGTGAAAATAGTCTGGGTACGATTTTGGGACCATTTTTGCATCTTCGAGTATTATTTGTGTATCTTTTTATCTTTCGTCCAAAAGCGGCCTGTAGGGGGACAGGCCCGACCTAAAGCTACGCAAGCTTGTTCGCACCCCGTCCCCTGTACCAAGTCCGCCCCTGAGTCGCCGGCGATGTTTCTCCCCCAATCCGCGAGCTCCGCCCGAAAAGTTTGGCCATTCAGCAAAAGGGTGGGACCTCCATGGAAAGCGACCCCTCATAAATCCAAGATCCCATGACTTGGGGGAGAAGGTGGAGGAGGAAGCGAAGGATGAGGAGGATGAGGATCAGGACGAGGAGGAAGAGGAGGACGGGGGTGAGGATGAGGATGCGGAGGACTAGGAACAGTAGAGAGAGACAGGAGGAATTAGCAGGAGGACAGGGGTGATTTAGAATCTCCCTCGAATGTGTAAGAGGGTTCGAATATATTGTCCACCTACGGGAGCTCTGGGAGCCCCCCCCCGAGGGGGGCTGTTCGGGCGCACCCCTGGCGAGGACGACGGGCGCCCCGCCCCCATTCGTGCATCCCAGGGTGGGACCCCCAAACTCTCGGCCCGGTCGGAGAACCCTATCATTAAGTCGGGCCTGCCCCCCTACAGGGGGAATATATATATATACATATATATATATATATCCAAAAACCATATATTGGAGCATTTTATATAACCATTCTATATAACCATTTGGGGGCATTTTTGGACTATGTTTCATTTTTCGTTGAGAACCCCCCTGTAGGGGGACACGCCCGACTTAACTCAGGAGGGGAAAAACACACAGACACAATTCATCGTCGATCCCCCGGAAAATATGGGAAAATATGAGAAGTGGGGGGGAAGACAGAAACCCAGAAAATATAGGAAAATATAAGGAATATTTTTGTTTGTGTGTATTTATTTGTGTGTCCTGGGGCCCCTTCAGACGCCCGACGTAACGTTACTCTCGTCCGACCCGTCGCCTCCCGGCTGCCCCCTCCCCGCAGTCTCCCCCGCGGCTCGGGGGGGCGGCGTGCCGGGAGGGGCGCGCGCCGGCCCCCGAAATGCCCACCGAAGGGCACGCTCGCCTCGAAGGGGGGCTCGCGAGGCCCCCCTCTTCGAGGCCAGGAGTCAAGCAGTGGCGAAGCGTCCCGGCTCGCCTATAGCCGCACCAAACCGGCCGACTCGCGAAGCGTCCCGGCCCCTGAAATGCCCACCGCTCGCCTCGAAGGGGGGCCCGCGAGGCCCCCCTCTTCGAGGCGAGGATTAAGTCGGGCCTGTCCCCCTACAGGGGGACTTTCGACGAAAAATAAGAAATACTCCCAAAATGGTTAAAAACAAAATCAGAAAAATAGTCCGGGGATTATTTTTTGAGTATTTTTGGACCTTCGAGGTCAGGAGTCAAGCAGTGGCGAAGCGTCCCGGCTCGCCTATAGCCCTACCAAACAATGTTCTAAGAACCTCTTGTGGATCACACGGAATGTTCTTAGAACGTTTCTGGCGGAGTCTGTCTGGTTTCAGCACATCGGGTTTACGTTCTAAGAACATTGTTTTGTTCTTAGACCTTTTTTGGGTTCGAAGAACATGTCGTGGTAGGACTATAGGAATGCCGGGACGGTCGGTCCCTGCTCAAAGGAGCGCACCCACAGGTCACCGACCTCATTTCAGGAGGAGAAAAACACAGACACAATGAATCGTCGATTCCCCAGAAGAAATGTGTAAAAATAGGGGCGTTGGGGGGAAGACAGAAGCCCAGAAAGTATGGGGAAAGTATGGGGGATCCTTTTTATTTGTGTGTGCTTATATTTATATTTATATATATAGGTGTGTGTGTGTGTGTGTGTGTCCCAGGGCCCCTTCATTATCGGCGACGTACATTGCCGATTCCTGGTCGAGGTGGCCCATCGAGTCAAACCGTGTGAGAAGGACGCACGATGAGCATGCACGATGAGGACGTGGCACAAGCAACCCGTACAGTAGGGACGCCCGCTGAGGATGCAGAAGGGCCTCTGGAGGCCGCGCCGACACTTTTTGCAAGCGCGGCGCGGCCAGCGGAAGCGGCCCAGCATGGGCCGAGGGGGGGGATGCAAGGGCAACCCTGGAAAGCTGCTCCCCCTCACACTGTGCGGGCGGACTGCAGCTTCCCCCTCACCAACCGCCCCTATCCCCCTCCCCTGCCCCCCTCCTTCCCCCCCAACGTTCCCCCTCCACCCCTCCCTCCCTTCCCCTCCCTGCAGCCCTCCCTCCCTGACCCTTCCCCCCCTTTCCTCCTCCCTCCCCCTCCTCGGCCCCGCCGAGCCGCCTGCCTTCCCCGACGCCGCGGCGACGCTGCCGGCCTGCGGCCACCACGTCCCGAACACGGCGCTCTCCATGCTGTCCCTGGACAGGCCGCGCCTCCCGCGGCGGGAGACTAGAAGCGGGGCGGGGCCCTCCGCCGCGGCGGGCCAAGACCTCTGGCGCTGCCAGAAGTCGGCGCCGAGCCCATGGCGGGGAGGAGGAGGAGGAGGAGGAGGAGGAGGAGGAGGATGAGGAGGAGGAGGAGGAGGAGGCGGGCATTCTCAGCAGGCTCGAAGGTGCCCCGGCCTTTGAGCAGTGCTCTGGGCCCTCCCCGAAAGACGCAGGCAGTTTCTCAGGATGCGCGAGCGCTTCTGGAAAGTCCCGCCGCCTTCAGAGCGGGCCGTCTCCTTCTCATTTCCCCTCCTCGCTCGCCGCCGACGAGAGGCAGCGGCGGCCAGTTCTTCAAAGCCTGGGGGAGGAAGAGGTGCCCTCGCCGCCACCCCTCCCCCGGCTTTGCTCTTTTTGGGGGGGCCTCCTGGGGGGCCCTCGTCCCCACTGCTGGCTTCGCCGCGACACCCTGGACAGAACGCACCCCGGGAGAGGTCTGGGGAGTAGCGTTAAATCGGGCCTGTCCCTCTCTACAGAGCGAATATTCAAAAATACTGAAAAATAGTAGGGGGACTATTTTTGGCGTATTGTTTGACCATGTTTGCATATGTTTTATTTATTTTATTTTTCGTCGAAAATCCCTCGGTAGGGGGACACGCCCGACTTGAGAACAGCGGTATTACTGGTGCCTATTGGTCTCCCCACGTGCCGGCGGCCCGCGGCAAAGAGCAGCAGCTGCGGGGAGAGGGCCGAGAGGTCCATGGGGCCCCGGCCGCGAAAGAGCACCATCCGGGTGGAGAAGCCGGGGGCCACGTGCAGATGTCGGGGGCGGCAAAGAGGGGGGTGATGACTAGGGGGGGGCGGATATCATGGCGGGGGCCATGATATTTCCCCTGATTTCATGGCGCCTCTTCTCATTTAATCACGTCCCTGGCCCCCCCCCCCTGGGCCGCGCACGTGCCGCCGGTCATGATTTGCACCCCCCCCTCTTTGCCGCCCCCGATCAAGGAGCCAGGGGCCACGTGGAGTTGTGAGTGCCGGAGTTGTGAATATCGCCCTCTGTGGAGTTCTCCATTCGGGGGTGGACAGAAGCCCCCCCTCCTGACCCCCGCCAGGTTTGGGCCCGAGGTCGTTTTCACGAAGCCACGTTTTTCTAAAGGGAGGTCTGTCCATCCCCGATCTAGATGGGGCCACGGAACATGTGTCGCCGCGCCGTTTGTTCCGGCGCGCGGCCTCACTCCGCCTTAGACGCAAGGCTTTTCAGTGGGTTTGCCGTGCTGTCGGCGGCGTCCACTCGGGCGCGTCGAGATTAAACGGCGTGGCGACATGTGAGGGGTGTGCCGAAATGGAGGAGGAGCCGCGCGCTGCCGCACCCCCTGGGGCCCTCGGTGGAGCTGCAAGTCGGGCCCGTCCCCCTACAGGGGGCATATGCAGAAATGTCAAAAAATCGTCTGGGGACGATTGTTTTACTATTTTTGAGCATTTTGGATGCATTTTTTTTTCGTATTTTTTATTTGTCGCCCAAATCCCCCTGTAGGGAAACAGGCCCGCCTTAAGTAGAGCTCCTGATGGGGCCGTGAGGCGTGCGAGCGGTGTGCCGAAGCGGGCACGCGGTGGGGGCAGGGAGCCAGGCCCTGCCACAGGGGCCTTGGGTGGAGCTCCCTCTGGGGCCACGAAGCGTGTACACGCCGGTCGTTGAAAGTAGGTACGGTAGGTTTGTGTCGTGTCGACCAGCGGCGACCCCGCCAGCGGCGTTCAACGTTGAACGCCGCGGGGGACCCAGAATCGTTCGATGTGGAGCGATTGGGACGTTTCGGAAACGGCCGATCGTTCAAGGTTGAACGATCCAGCGCGGTGTCAGGAACCAACGCCGGGGTCGACACGACACGAACCTGCCGTATTTCTGGATGCCCAGATCCCAGTCTACTTCAAGCGCCTTCCTACCTCAAGAATCGACCTGATGGTGCTGCGTTTCGTTGCTCTCTGGGAGGGCCCGGGCCCAATCCGCTGTATCCGCCTTCCTGGTTCATGTGTTTGCCTACTTCTTCCGGCCGACGTGTGAGGCTTCGTGCCGACGTGGACATGCGCGGCAACCGAGGAGCCGCGTGTGGCCGCGCCCGCTGGGGCCTTCGGCCCGGCTCCCCATGGGGCCACGGAGCGCGCGGGTGGGCGTGCAGAGACACGGACGCGCGGCGGGCAGGGCCAGGGACCGGCAGCGGGGGAGGGGCAGCGGGACACGAGGTGAGGCTCGGGGCACTGCCTCTTTCTTCAAAACGAGAACCCGACACCACAGGATGGTTGGGAGCGCACATTACGTCCGAACGTCTGAACTGAGTGCATATATCGACCACAGTGAATTTTAACACAACGTACTCTCTAGACAAATAGTTGTGAGACGCCACACAATAGAATATGTATCAGCAACATATGTAGATAAGCATGAGTAGTTGTTCTACTTCAGTTCCACCATGATAATTTGTTCGATACTACTGAGATAACGTCGGAGGTCTGCGTACCCAGGCCCCCCTACGTCATGATGTTTTCATCGCGTCGCCCCCCAGAGGCCTCGACCTATGCCCCGGGACCCGTTCGTCATCCTGCTTGGTCCTCGGACGGTCCCGGGGCCCGGCGAGTGCCCTCAGGGGCAGAAAAGACAGCGAAGAATCTCCCGTCATGTGTTGTCACGACGAACCAACAACACACACACACCCATACCTATAGGGGGATCGGAGAGGGCTATGGATGGGGGTCCCCGCTCGAACGGGAGCGTTCCCCAGGGTCCGACAACCCGCACCCATACCCATAGCCAGTCCTCCTCCCAACGACCCCCCTATGGGTATGGGTGTGTGTTGCTCGTTCGTCATTTTCACGACCCGAAGGGGTTCTGGGGAGGGCGTCCCTTCCTGGGCGGCCACAGACGGCATATCCCTGGGCACCGTGGGACGGACGCCTCGGTTCGGGTGGGGCTCTCCTCCTCCTCCTCCTCCTCCTCCTCCTCCTCGAGGATAAATTCGTTCCAGAGCGTTCCAGGACGCTCTCAGAGCGTTCCGGAACGCTCTGAGAAGGCCGCGGCGTCCGAGACATCCTCCAGAGCCGCCGGATCTCAGAGATCCCCGATCTATCCTCATCCTCGTCCGCTTTACCCTCGTCCGCTTTTAGCTTCTATCCTGACTCAGCCTCGTCCGCTTTTGTCCTCTTCCTGGCTTCGTCTTGATATCACCGGGCACCTTGGGACTAACGTTAAGTCGGGCCTGTCCCCCTACAGGGGGATCTTCGACGAAGCATACAAGATACCCCAAAACTAATCCAAAAATAGTCCAAAATAGTATGGGGACTATTTAATCGCTTCGCTCATGCCGCCGGCCCTGGAGCCCTCTTTAGGGCCTCTTGGGGGCCTCTTGGGGACCTCTTGGGAGTCTCTTGGGGCTCCTTGGCGGCGTTTTGGAGGCCCCCAGGGCCTCTTGGGGGGCTCTTGGGGGTAGTCGATTGCGGCTCCCCCCTCGGAGGCCACGATCCTCGTGAGGGGTGTCGAAAAATACCCTCCCCTGGAGTGGTCTGGTGGCTTCTCCCGGGCTTCTCTCGGGACCTTGCCGGGGTACTTTTCGTCCGGGGGCCCCCAGGGGCCGCTCCGCGCGCGCGAACTAGAAATATTGTTAACAAGTTACCGGAGATCTTAGCACGCCTCTGGCCCGTTGGGCCGGCGAATTTTTTAAATTTTTGTTTGACCTCTTTGGGGTATCTTTGGGGTATCTTTTCACTTTCGTCGAAAATCCCCCTGTAGGGGGACACGCCCGACAGAAGACCAACGCCCTGGTCGGCAAAAGGCTTGCAGTCTCTCCGTCCGTCGGCCAGGGCCCGCGCCGTGCACGGCGCTGGAGAGACCGTGTCCATCCGGCTCACCGAGGCCATCAAGGAGCCCCGGGCTCTCCCAGAGCCGGGCGCTGCTGACCACTGGCGGCGAGCGAGGGAGGGGGTGCAGGGCTCGTTTTTGGCTCCTCCGATTCGGTTCGCTTCGATCTCGATGGCTTCCCACTCCCATGTGGTTCGACTTGGGATGCCGATCCGGCATCCGATTTCTCACCGGGGGCCTACAAGCCTGCCGATGTCTGCCGATCCGGCTTTTCCCGACTCGGCTGCCGATTTTTCCGTCGATCCGCTTCGTGTCGTTTTGCCGGTCCGACTTGTCGATTCGATTCTGGGTGCTCCTGGGGGGAAGTTCACAGGCGACGTGTCTCCCCCAATCCCCGAGCTCCGCCCGAAGAGTTCGGCCGCGGAGGAAAAGAGGGACACCCTGGGATACACCCCCACGGGAGGCTATTCGGATACGCACCCTTAATCGAGGATGAGCCCCAAATTTTTGGTCCGCTCGAACATCCAACGAAGCTTGGGATTGGGGTCGACACATCCCCTGTTAACAGTGAGAAGGATAAGGCCTTCTCAGGAGGCCCCGAAGTCCTCTGGCCTTCCAAGAAGTCTTCCCAGTGCTCCCCGAAGGGACGGCCACCCTCCTGGGAGGCGCGAAGGCTTCCGAGCAGCCCCGCCGCTTTCTGAGAAGGCCTCCTGCATCGAAGGAGAACAAAAAAGGCATACAGTCGGCCTTGATTAGAAGGTCGACCCTGCACAATCAAGGGTTACCCTTGTGTCCATCATGAGGGTACCCTTGTGTCCTGTGCCTCGCGGCCATCACGAGGGTGTACCCTTGTGTCCTGTGCCTCGCGACCCATGCTTCTTGCATTCCTATGGCGCTGTGGTCCTCGGAAGGGTCTTGTGTCCTGTCGCGTGTCCTGTCCCATCAAGGCCGACTGTAGTTAAACATACACTTTCGACGCTCCGCGCGGGCTGCTTGCATCGGCGCTGTCCCCCCCTCCCCCCCCCCGGCGGCGCCTCCTTCGCCGCCCCTCTGGCGCGCTCCGCGCGCCAACTTCTCGACCCCCACGGCTGCAGTGCGCTCTCTCGGGCGCGCCAGTGTCTAAGTCGGGCCTCTCCCTCCACAGGAGGAAATTCAAAAATAGTAAAAAATAATATGGGGCCGATTTTCCGATTCTTTTTTTTGAGAACTAATTTTGAGTATTTTGTTAGTCCCTTACATTTGTCGTTGAAAATCCGCCTGTATGGGGACATGCCCGACCTAAGTTTACCAGAAAGTATCCGTTTGCGCAGGGGGCCCTGAAGGAGCAACCGGACAGGCACTTGCAGGCAGTGTCCAGCGAAGGCGAGGAAGGTCGGTGGACCATGGTGTTCGACGAGGGCTTCGAGGTCCGCATGAGCGGAGGCCTGTCGTTCTTCGCGCACTTCAGGTTCGAGGCTCTCCAGGGCACCTCCCCGGAGAACGGCGACCGATGGTCCGACATCGCCAGGTACTTCGGCCGCAGCCCCGAGGGTATAAAGATAGAGCCCCAGGGCGACACCTACGCGTCCTATTGCAACGAGACCTCATCTGGCTGGTGGCATCGGCGAGGGACATGTCGGCACCACCGCAACATACCAATGCTACGTGTTTGTGTGCCGTCCCCCCTGGGGCGACGCGCGCACCGAGAAATCTCAGGGTACATGCGTCGCGGCGGGCGCTTTCTGGCCACGCCGCTCGGGAAGCGATGCACTGCGAGATGGGTAGTACTGTATGCTCGAGTCGCCCGCGCGCCTCCGAGGAGGCCACGTCGTATTGGTCTGTCCCTCTGCGTCCCAGGACCGGGGGCGAGCTGGAGAGCGGCTGCTTCTGGGCGGCGAAGCGGCAGGAGGGCGGCGGCGCGGCCCCGCCCGTGAGCGTGGTGCGCCTGGCCGGCCCCGGGGGCCCCAAGGCGGCGTCCATGGCCGTCCGGGCCTCCAGGGCGCACGCGGCCGCGGGCGTCTGGGAGATCGCGGACCTGCGCGGCCCCGATGCCAAGGCCAAGGATTAAATTAAATCGGGCGTGTCCCCCACGCAGGGGGATCTTCGGCGAAAACTAGAAAAATGCTCCAGAGATATCCCAAATTATCAAAAAATAGTCAAAACATAGTCCCCGGACTATTCTTTTACCTGTTTTGAATATCCGACTATGTTTTATGTTTTGGCTATTTTATCGGCTGTTTGTTTTGCTTTTTTTTTATGTTTTTTTGATTTGTACGATTATTTGTAGAGGGACGGGCCCGGGTCCAAGGCCAAGGAGGTCCTGCGCCTCGAGCCCGCTGAGCCCCGAGTGGCGCCCGTGCGCTCCGGCCCCGCGGGGCCCGGCCGCCCGCCGGCGGTGGCGCTGCGCGGCACGGCGCCCAGGAGCGCCGCCGCAGGGGAGGAGGAGGAAAGTGCCGCCGCTGCGCCGCGGCCCTCCTCCTCCTCGCCCTCCTCCTCCCTCCTGCTCCTCCTTCCTCCTGCTCCTCCTCCTCCCTCCTCCTCCTCCTCCTCCTCCTCCTCCTCCTCCTCGTCCTCCTCCTCCTCCTCCTCCTCCTCTTCCTCCTCCTCCTCCTCCTCCTCCTCCCCCCTCCTCCTCCTCCTCCTCCCCCTCCTCCTCCTCTCTCCTCCTCCTCCTCCTCCTCCCTCCTCCTCCTCCCTCCTCCTCCCTCCTCCTCGTCCTCCTCCTCCTCGTCCTCCTCCTCCTCCGCCCTTCTCCGCGAGGAAGCTGTCTTCGGGGTCCTCTCTCGCTTCGGGGGGACTGTCCCGCGGCGGGGCTGCGGCCGTGCGAGCGCCGTGCCACTCCCGGCTCTTCTCTTGGGGGGGGGGTCCTTTCGACGCGCGCTCGCCTGGGCCTCCTCAGGAGCAATGACAACGCTCAAAAAGTGGCGAAGCGTCCTGGCTTGCCTATAGCCCTACCAAACAATGTTCTCAGAACTTGTTGTGGTTTCCACGAAATGTTCTTAGAACATTTCTGGTTGATGCTGTCTTGTTTTAGCACAGCGGGATAATATTCTAAGAACATTGTTGGTTTGTAGAACATTATTGGGTTCTAAGAGCATTTCGTGGTAGCACTTTAGGAATGCCAGGACGGTCGGACCCTGCTCAAAATAACACCACTAGGTTGCTTTTCGAGCGAGCTCCACCGAAGCCCTCGGCGTTTGTTCCAGAGTCTGGTGCTGTTCGCTGCTGTGGCCAGCCCGAGCGCGGCGCGCAGGTCGCGTCTGTAATCAAACGCGAGAGGCCATGAATGATTCGGTCGCTGCTGGGCTGCGTACTCCATCATGTTATGTTCGGTTATGTTCCGTTCTGCTCGTCTGTGATTTACTCCTGTGGCCAGCCGTACGTCGCCTCGCGTGTTGTTGCATCATCCGTAATTCAACCATGATGTTCAGTCATGTTATCTTACAATATACTCTATCATGTTCTTTTATGTTATATTTTCGACGGGCTGGAGTTACGTCGTGACGCCTGTCACGTTTGATACGTCGTCCAATCTGTCGTTGTTGGACCTCTTTGTTCCTGTGGTCAGCCTGGCCTCGGCGCGCACGTCGCGTTTGATAGAAAGCCGCTAATTAATCGGCCGCTGAATTGTTTCATGCTTGTTTTATGCAGCAAGCCTCGATTCTGGACTGTTTGGGTCTATCAGATCATGTTAAGTTCTGCTTGGCGTTATGTATTAATATTCCACTATGTCCTGCTTTGTGCTGTTACGCTGATTTTTTTTCATACGCTGCTAACCAGTATAATGTTATGCTGTGCGGTCTGACATATCCTTTATGTTATGATAAGCTTGATTGTGCCCCGATCGTTCATGATCTCTTGCTATTGCTCCCACACCGACGCTCTTACGCATAGTGCCTCTATGGCATCGCGCTTAGATTAGGACATCGCACTCAAGTTATATACAGCTCTACAGTTGCAACCTTGCTTACACGTCCATGGCTTTGCTGCATACTTTGTGAATTGTCTGTTATGTATGGTCAGTATGTGGTTCCATGTTCTATGCAATCTTCAGAGCTACTATGTTTCAATTGTTGTTCTATAACATATTCAGTGCTATTGTCGTATACTACTTTCTATTATGCTGGGATGCGTTGCGTGCGATTCGTTCTGCATGGCAGTGCAGTGTGCCATGATCTGTTTGGCTAAGGTGTCGTTTTTCAATTCTGGTATGTCCTAGTGCGCTCTAGTATAGTCGTTGGTGTAGTGGTCGCAGTGACGAACGCTTCTGCCATGTTTTGGTATGTTCTACTCTGGCTGGCCCCCTTTCTGTCACATCATGGTATGCCACGTTGTGCTGCTGTGATAGGTTATGTGGTGCTACGTTGTTCCCGACCATCCTGTGGTGTTGGGTCCTCGTTTTGAAGAGAGCGCCCCGCGTTTCACTCATCCTCCTTCCTCCTCCCCCTCCTCCCTCCTCCCATTCCTGCCTCCTCTCTCCGCGTGCCGTCATCATCACCATCGTCATCGCCATCGCCATTGCCACTATCCATCTGCAGCCCGCCCCTCACTCATTTCGTGGCCCCGTAGGGGACTCCACCGAAGGCCCCAGTGGCTGCGCTCGCATGGCACCACCGCACCCAGTTCGGCACACCCCTCACGCGGTTCGTGGCCCCTTGGAGGGCTCCGCCGGAGGCCCCAGCGGGAGGGTCCGCATGGCACCGCCGCTTCATGTTGGCACACCCCTCACACGGTTCGTGACCCCATAGGGAGCTCCACCGACGGCCCCAGTGGGAGGGTCCGCATGGCACTGCCGCCGCATTTCGGCGCACCCTGGCGCACCCTTCACGATTCGCGGGTCCATCAGGGAGCTCCACCGAAGGCCCCAGTGGGAGGGTCCGCATGGCACCGCCATTTCATTTTAACACACCCCTCACATTACCTCACACAGTTTGTGGCCTCATAGGGAGCTCCACCGAAGGCCCCAGTGGGAAGGGTCCGCATGGCACCGCCGCCCCATGTTGGCGCACCGCTCACACGTTTCGTGGCCCCACAGAGGGTTCCGGCGAAGGCCCCACTGGGAGGGTCCGCATGGCACCGCCGCCTTATTTTGGCGCACCCCTCACACGGCTCGCGGGTCCGATATGGAGTTTCACCGAAGGCCCCAGTGGGAGGATCCGCATGGCACCGCCGCTTTATCCTGGCGCACCCTTCACACGGTTCGTGGCCCCATGGGGAGCTCCACCGAAGGCCCCCGTGGGATGTCCGCATGGCACCGCCACACGGTTCGTAGCCTCATCGGGAGTTCCGCCGAAGGCCCTAGTGACAAGGTTCGCATGCGCCCGACGCCCATTTTGGCGCACCCCTCACACGGTTCGTGGCCCCTTAGGGAGCGTCACCGAAAGGCCCCAGTGGCAGGGTTCGCATGCGCCCGATTCCCATTTGGGCACACCCATCACAAGGTTCGTGGCCCCATAGGGAGCTCCACAGAAGGCCCCAGCGGCAGGGTTCGCATGCGCCCGACGTCCGGTTTGGCACACTCTTCGCACGGTTCGTAGCACCATGGGCACCGAGGGCCTGAGTGGCAGGGTCCGCATTCGCCCGACGCCAATCTTGGCACATCACTCGCACGATTCGTGGCCTTATAGGGCGCTCCACCGACGGCCCCAGTGGCAAGGTCCGCACGCGCCTGACGCCTATTTCGGCACACCTCCGCCCCTCACACGCTTCGTGGCCCCATAGGGAGCTCCACCGAAGGCCCCAGTGGCTGCGCTCGCACGGCACCACCGCACCCACTTCGGCACACCCCTCACACGTCTCGTTGCCCCAGAGGGAGCTCCACCGAAGGCCCCAGTGGCTGCGCTCGTACGGCACCACCGCACCCACTTCGGCACACCCCTCACACGTTTCGTGGCCCCAGAGGGAGCTCCACCGAAGGCCCCAGTGGCTGCGCTCGTACGGCATCACCGCACCCATTTCGGCACACCCCTCACACGTTTCGTGGCCCCAGAGGGAGCTCCACCGAAGGCCCCAGTGGCTGCGCTCGTACGGCACCACCGCACCCATTTCGGCACACCCCTCACACGCTTCGTGGCCCCATAGGGAGCTCCACCGAAGGCCCCAGTGGCTGCGCTCGTACGGCATCACCGCACCAATTTCGGCACACCCCTCACACGTTTCGTGGCCCCAGAGGGAGCTCCACCGAAGGCCCCAGTGGCTGCGCTCGTACGGCACCACCGCACCCACTTCGGCACACCCCTCACACGTCTCGTTGCCCCATAGGGAGCTCCACCGCATGCCCACGTGGCTGCGCTCGCATGAAAACCACTGCACCACGGTTCGTGGCCCCATAGGGAGCTCCACATATGTAAGGTGCCAGTGGAGCTGTCCGCATGGCGGCGCAGCTCCATTCCGGCACACCCCTGACACGTTTCGTTGCACCACAGCGCCGTCCGCATGGCGGCACCGCCCCATTTCGGCACACCCCTCACACGGTTCGTGGCCCCTCAGGGAGCTCCACCCACGGGCCCAGTGGCGCAGTCCGCATGGTGACTACTCCACCGACGGCCCCAGCGGCTACGTTCGTATGCTCCCACCGCACCTACTTCGGCTCACCCCTCACACGTTTCGTGGCCCCGTGGGGATTCCACCGGCGGCCCCAGTGGCTGCTTCGGCATGCACCCACCCCACAATGTTTGGCACACCCCTCACACGTTTCGTGTCACTATAGGGCGTTCCTCCGAATGCGTTGCATACAACGGCGGTATTTACAACTGCAAAAGGTTGGGTCCTTCGCCAGGCCAATGTCATGATTCGCCCTGTCATGTTATGGTATTGTGTGCTCTTTCATGATGCGCGAGGTTGTTCAAAGTTGCGATGTGTGTGTGTGTGTCATTGTGTTGTTTGTTTTGTGGTGGTACGAAAATATTCGTCACATATGTTGTGTGCAACCGTTGTTGTCGTGGTCGCAGAAGTAGAACACGCATTGTGTCCTCTACTGTGTCGTGTGATGTGTTTGATGCTTGCTGTGCCGTAGTGGTACCAGTCGTGCAACTGTTATGGTGTGATGTTATGGCCTGATATGCGTTGCCCTGACATGCCCCGTTCTGCCGCAGTCTGTTGTGCTATGGTATGATAAGGTGTGCTAGTTCATGCCGTAGTATGCTAAGTTCTGTTGTGACGTGTTTTGGCATGATGCGATGGAGGTTCTGCAGTGGCATGGGATGTCATGCGATGCTCGATTACTAACAATATCCTATGCTATCGTGCGATAGGCTGCTGCAGTTATGCTGTTACGGTAGATTGCGGTTGCTGCGGTAGTGGGAGCAGTCGTAGAATATTATTGTCATCGTCTGGAATGTTGGATTTTTTTTACAATTGGGTGACCCGCTCTGTCATCGTACGATCTGCTCTAGTCCGTGTTACTATGCGAGTGGGTGCAATGGTCTGCTCTGCCATGCCATGTTGTGTTCGCGTTTTGAGATGTTATGTTCCATGTCTGGTTATGTTTTTGGTCCAGCAGGGCCATGTCATGCTCTGCTCTGTGATTTCTTCGTGCCGCTCTGCTCACGCGTCGTGGCGCCTCCACGGCGCGACGCTTCGACGCGTCCCTCGGGGCTGTCGCTGTCTGCAGGGTGTCGCCGCTCGTTGAGGACGCGAGGCGGGACGCTCGGGGCTCCCCGGGATGCCCTGGGGCCTGGCGGCCGCGGTCTGGTGTCTCGGGGGCGGGAAAGAAGGGGGTGACGACTAGGGGGGGGGGGATCTCATGGCGGGGGCCGTGATATTTCCCCAGATTTCGTGGCGCCTCTTCTTATTTCATTACGTCCCTGGCCCCCCCGCGGGGCGCCGCGCACATGCCGCCGGTCATGATCTGCACCCCCCCCTCTTGGACACCCCCCTCTGTGCCGCCCCCGAGTGTCGCCATGCGTCGGGGACGCGAGGCGGGACCCTCCAGGAACTCTCTGGGTCTCGTGGGGTCCGGCGAGCGCGGGCTTCGGGCTGGGCAGACGGGAGTTGTTGTGTCTCACCATCTAAGAGTACCAATTTTGCCGGGTGGGGAACAATCAGGAGAGGAAAAAACACACAGACACAATTAATCCTCGATTCCCCAGAAAATATGGGAAAATATGGGAAGTGGGGGGGAAGACAGAAACCCAGAAAATATAAGAAAATATTGGGAATATTTGTATTTGTGTGTATTTATTTGTGTGTCCCAGTTTCCCTTCAAACAAGACGTCAGACATGAAACAAAAGAGGAACGTCTCCGCGGGCGACGCGGGGGCCCTGCCGAAGTCCTGGGACTGGCGGAAGGAGCTGGCGGGCATGCACGCGGGCGAGGCGGACGACCTGTCCGAGCAGTTCAGCCAGGGCAACTGCGGTTCGTGCTACGCCTTCTCGGGCGCCCAGGTCCTACAGATGCGCTTCCGCATCCGACTGCTGCGGGAGCACGGGGTCCTGTACCCGCTGGAGCTCTCCTGGCGGAGCGCGACGCGGTGCAGCCCCTACACCGAGGGCTGCAACGGGGGGTTCGCCTACCTCGCGTTCAAGCAGGCGGCCGAGACCGGCTTGCCGCTGGCGGAGTGCGATGCGAGCATCCCTCCCGAGAAGCTGGACGACTCTTGTGACTGGTCCTGCTACAGGAACAACGACATGCTCTTCTACGCGAAAGACTATGGGCAGACGGGGGGGTTCGCGCAAGGCGCGACGGAGGAGGCAATCATGCGCGAGATCTACCTGAACGGCCCTGTAATCATGTCGTTCTCGACCTCGGCCGCGCTCGAGTTCATCTACAACAACGGCGTGAGCTACCGCAACACCACCGAGGTCATGACGCTCTTCAAGAACGAGAAGGTCCCCCAGGAGCCAGCCTCGTCGAACCCGCGGATCCTCCCCTGGCGGTACACGACCCACTCGATCCTGTGCGTCGGCTTCGGCGAGGAGGCGGACGCGCGGAGCGGCCACGTGCAGAAGTACTGGATCGTGCGGAACAGCTGGGGGCAGGACTGGGGCCTCCAGGGCTACGCGCTCATGCGGCGCGGCAACAACGATCTGATGGGCCTGTCTTCCACCACCACCACCAGAAGTTGGAGGAGGGAAGCAGGTGGAGGACGAGGAGGAGGAGGAGGAGGAGAAGGAGGAGGAGGGGGAGGAGGAGGAGGAGGGAGGAGGAGGAGGAGGAGGAGGAGGAGGAGGACCCCCTCCCCCTCCAACTCATGGTGGTGGTGGTGGAAAACAAGCCCACCAACGATGCCGCCATCGAGACCTCGTCCCCGTGGGTCGAGCCAGACATGGACCGCCTGCCCCGAGGACCCCGCCCGGCGCGCTTGTTGCGGGCACCGCCGCTCGGCTCGGCGCGGCGCGGCGCCTCGCCCCGGCCTCGCCATCGTGGCGATGGCGCCCACTTCCTCCTCCTCCTCCTCCCTCCTCCTCCTCCTCCTCCTCCTCCTCCTCCTCCTCCGCCTCCTCCTCCTCCTCCCCCCTGTGATCACCGGCTGCACGCGCGAGTGGCCTTTCGCCGGAGTGACCTTTGGTGCGCGCCCACTTGGGCCCCCCCCCCGATCACCGAGTGCGGTGCGCTAGTAGCGTCCTGCGCGCATGTGTTGGGCCCCCCAAAGAGCCGCGCGCCAAAGGTCACTCTTACCCAGGGTCGCTCTTGCGTGTGGCCGAAATCAGGAGGCAGGAAGCAGAGGGGAAGTCGGGTTTTGCCAGGGTTGGCCCTGGGGCCCTGGAGGCCGCCTGGGCCCCCGTGGGAACGCTGGGCCCGCCTGGGGCATCGGACTCCAGAGCCGGGGGAGGCGCCTCAAGTTCTCGGTGTCGGTTCTCTCCGCAAGCGAGTGCCGTCAGAAGCTCCCATGTTCATATCTGTTTCTGCCCCTCTCCTCCTAGTCTCTTTCCTCATCCGCAGTTAACCTCAAGTACTGGCGCGAAGGAGCTACTAGTATCGTTATTCTTATTAGTATCATTATCATTATGAGTGTGACTATTATTATGATTAATTTCACCCTTATGGTTATCATCATTATGCTTATTGTTATTGCGACTAACAGTACCATCGCGATACTAAGACTTAGTAGTTGTTTCGTATTATTAGTATGTGTAGTCGTACTACGACCGCTACTACTACTATTACTACTACTAGTACTCCTACTACTACACTTGTTGCTGCTGCTACTACAACTACGAGCACGATTATCATTACTACTATTACTACTACAACTATGTCTACGACGACGACGACGACTACTACTACTACTACCACTACTACTACTACTACTACTACTACTACTACTACTACTACTACTACTACTAACAGTGATACTACGACAACGACTATTACGACTACGGCTACTACTACCACTACCACTACTACTACTACGACTACTACTACTACTACTACCACTACTATTACTACTACTACTACTACTACCACTACTACTGCTACTACTACTACTACTACTACTACGACTACTACTACTACTACGGCTACTACTGCTACTACTACTACTACTACTACGACTACTACTACGACGACTACTACTACTACTACTACTACCACTTCTATTACTAGTTCTACTACGGCGACGACGAAGACGACGACGACGACGACTACTACTACTACTACTACTACTTCTACGACTACTACGAGTAGGATTATTATTATTACTGCTACTATTACTATTATACGTTCTACCACTACAACTACCACTGCGACTACTACTACTGTTACGCCCACTACTAATACTACTACGAATACCATACGGACTCCATACTACTACCATACGGAAACCCCACGATTACCACACGAAAGCAGTACGGCTACCATACGAATACCACAGGCGTATTACACGAAAACCATCTTAAATTACCTTACGAAAGCCATACTATCACCATACGAAAACCTTAAGATTACCATCCGACAACCACACGATTACCATGTGGAAACCATAGGAGCACACCATATTAATACCACAAAGGTTACCATATGAACACCATAAGAGTACCATGTGAAAACCATAAGAGTCCCATGCCAACGCCATACGGTTACCATACGGCATCCTGGAGGCCTTCTTGGGCGTCCAGGACGCCAAAGAAGGCCTCCAGGGCGCCCATAAGAGCCCCAGACCATCAGGAACCCAAAGCAATCCCAGAGGCTCCCTGGGGCAAAAAAGGGTAAGGCCAACCCTACTACTAGTATTACTATTACTACGACTATTACTACTACTACTACTACTACTACTACTACTACTACTACTACTACTACGACTACTACTACTACTACTACTACTACTACTACTAATGCTTCTACTACTACTACTGCTACTACTACTACTACTACTACTACTGCCGCTACTACTACTACTACTACTACTGCTACTGCTACTAGTACTACTAGTACTACTACTACTACTACTACCACCACTACCATTTCTACTACTACTACTACCACTACTACTACTACTACTACTACTACTACTACTACTACTACTACTACTACTACTACGACTACTACTACGACTACTACTACTACTACTACTGCGAGCACTGCTATTACTACTACGACTACTGCTACATCCAGTACCACTACTCCGATTGATGGAAACATCGTGTAGTTAATTCTACAATCGAAACTACTCCCACTACTACTAACTTTGTAGCACGACCACTGCTACTGCTACTGCTTCCAAGTCTACAGCTACTACTATGTCTACTACGCGCACTACCACAATTACTACTAAAACTATTACTACTGCAACTACTACTATCACCTCTTCTACTACCACTACTAGTGCACATACTACGACTACCACTACTACTACTACTACTACTACTACCACCACCAATTCTACGACTACTACTACTACTACTACTATTACTACTACTACTACTACTACTACTACTACTACTACTTCTACTACTACTCCTACTCCTACTACTACGAATACTGCGAGTACTACTGCTACTACGACTTCTACTGCTACTACTACTACTACCACTACTACTAGTACTACTACTACTACTACTACTACTACTACTACTACTACTACTACTACGACTAGTACTACTACTACTACGACTACTACTACTACTACTACTACTACTACTACTACTACTACTACTACTACTACTACTACGACTACCATTACCGTGGGCGATTCATTGATCTATTCTGAAATCTCGCCCGGACTCAGAGAGGTCAGTTTAGCGTGTCGCTCCGCCCGCCGGTTCTGGTCCGCAGGCGTCAGCGCTCCGAACTTTTCCAGCTCCCGTCCCGTGGAGCGGATCGACACGCTATCCGCTTGGAGGTCATGACGTGGCGCAACGGCCACCGCCGCGACAAGCTAAGCAAAAGTTCCTGACCTCACATTGTTGCCACAGCTGATCCGGCTGAGGCTATATTCGAGAGGCTTGCGCTGTCCCGCCGACCCCCAGCGGAGTAGAGAAGTCCAATGCGTTCGGTGGGCTATGTTGGTGCTGGAGTGTCTGGGTATTCTTGTGGCACGCCCGCGAGTGTTCAATCATCGAGAGTAGAAGAGCCCCGAACCCTAATAACAGAGTAAAGGCGTGGCATCACTCGCGTCCCCGCTTTTGCCCTAGGGATAACACGTCTGAATCTGGGCGGTCTGGCTTGATACATTTTGCAGAAAAGAATCCATCCCTGATGATGCTGGCCCTCCTAAGTTCGGCCCCCTCCCAAAGGGTTGGGGGCCCTCCCTCGCCAAACATTCGAGAGGCGTCAGGATCGCTGCTACAGTGCCGTGTTTGATGCACGCTCCGCGAGCGGATCATGTATCAACAAATCCAGGGATTCAGCATGAAAAACAAAGATGAGCTCATGCATACATGCCTTCCTAACTTAATCATGTAATAAAGATCCTACCTTAAAGCATCCTACCTTAAAACATCCTATGTACTACAACATCATATGGATTAAAACATCCTACCTTAAAACATCCTACCTTAAAGCATCCTATGTATTAATGTAATAAAGATCCTACCTTAACGCATCCTGTGTATTGAAAGCTGCCCCGTGGGCTGCGTCGGCCTGCAGCCCGAACGACCCTCGGCGAGCGCAGCGATCGGCCCGCCGAGCGCCGGCGGCGCCCCGCGCCGCGGGGACCCGGAGGAGGAGAAGCACGGCGTGAGCATACATTTTCGGAGCAGTGCTCTCCATCTTCTTCCTTTTCTTCTCCTCCTCCTCCTCCTCCTCCTCCCCTCTCCTCCTCCTCCTCCTCCCCCCCCCTTCTGCTCTTCCTCCTCCTCTTCCTCCTCCTCCTCTTCCTCCTCCTCCTCCTCCTCCTCCCCTCCTCCTCCTCCTCCTCCTCCTCCCCCCTCCTTCTGCTCTTCCTCCTCCTCTTCCTCCTCCTCCTTCTTCCTCCTCCCTCCTCCTCCCTCCTCTCCTCCTCCTCCTCCCTCCTCCTCCTCCCCTCCTCCTCCTCCTTCTCCTCCTCCTCCTCCTCCTCTCCTCCTCCTCCTCCTCCTCCTCCTCCCCCCCCCCCCCCTTCTGCTTCCTCTCCTCTTTTCCTCCTCCTTCTTTCCTCCTCCCTCCTCCCCCTCCTCCCTCCTCCTCCTCCTCCTCCTCCTCCCCCCTCCTCCTCCTCCCCTCCTCCTCCTCCTCCTCCTCCCCCCCCCCTTCTGCTCTCCTCCTCCTCTTCCTCCTCCTCCTTCTTCCTCCTCCTCCTCCTCCCCTCCTCCCTCCTCCTCCTCCTCCTCCTCCCCCCCCCCCTTCTGCTCTTCCTCCTCGTCTTCCTCCTCCTTCTTCTCCTCCTCCCTCCTCCCTCCCTCCTCCTCCTCCTCCTGTCCTCCTCCTCCTCCGCCTCCTCCTCCTCCTGCCTCCTCCTCCTCCTCGCTCCTCCTCCTCCTCCTCCTCCTCCTCCTCCCCCCCTTCTGCTCTTCCTCCTCCTCTTCCTCCTCCTCCTTCTTTCCTCCTCCCTCCTCCTCCTCCTCCTCCTCCTCCTCCTCCTCCTCTCCTCGCTCCTCCTCCTCCTCCTCCTCCTCCTCCTCCTCCTCCTCCTCCCCTTCTCTCCCCCCCCTTGGCGTTGATACCTTTCGGGCCTGGTTCGTCTTGGCTCACTCTGTGCTCCGGACCTTGGAACTGTCGGAGCTCCGCGAGGACGTCTGGGATCGACGCTGGGCCCCCCCCTGGCGGCGCCTCCAGGCGCAGCGCCTGGCACGCTCCGCGCGCCGGGGGGGGCGGGAGGATCAGCGCCAGCCCGGGAAGCCCGCGGGGAGCTCGGAAGGCTTCATGTCCATGCCGTGTTTTCATGTGTATCGATATGTGTATGTATATATATATATATCGAGTGGCTTGCGTCGTTCCGCCGACCCCCAGCGGAGTAGAGACGTGTGGTGCGTTCGGCTGTTTTTCCCAACCATCCTGTGGTGTTGGGTCCTCGTTTTGAAGAGACGGTGCCCCGCGTTCTCCTTCCTTCCTTCCTTCCTCCCGCTGCCTCCCCCCCCCTCCCATCATCATCATCATCACATCAACCCCATTTCGGCACACCCCTCACACGTTTCGTGGCTCCATAGGGAGCTCCACCGAAGGCCCCAGTGCCCGCGGCCGCATGCGTCCCCCACACCCATTCGGCACACCCCTCACACGTTTCGTGGCTCCATAGGGAGCTCCACCGAAGGCCCCAGTGCCCGCGGCCGCATGCGTCCCCCACACCCATTTCGGCACACCCCTCACACGTTTCGTGGCTCCATAGGGAGCTCCACCGAAGGCCCCAGTGCCCGCGGCCGCATGCGTCCCCACACCCATTTCGGCACACCCCTCACACGTTTCGTGGCTCCATAGGGAGCTCCACCGAAGGCCCCAGTGCCCGCGGCCGCATGCGTCCCCCACACCATTTCGGCACACCCCTCACACGTTTCGTGGCTCCATAGGGAGCTCCACCGAAGGCCCCAGTGCCCGCGGCCGCATGCGTCCCCCACACCCATTTCGGCACACCCCTCACACGTTTCGTGGCTCCATAGGGAGCTCCACCGAAGGCCCCAGTGCCCGCGGCCGCATGCGTCCCCCACACCCATTTCGGCACACCCCTCACACGTTTCGTGGCTCCATAGGGAGCTCCACCGAAGGCCCCAGTGCCCGCGGCCGCATGCGTCCCCCACACCCATTTCGGCACACCCCTCACACGTACTCCCGAATGGCCCGGCGGCCTCATGCGTCCCCCACACCCATATTCGGCACACGCCCTCACACTTTTTCGTGGCTCCATAGGGAGCTCCACCGAAGGCCCCAGTGCCCGCGCCGCATGCGTCCCCCACACCCATTTCGGCACACACCCCTCACACGCTTCGTGGCTCCATAGGGAGCTCCACCGAAGGCCCCAGTGCCCGCGGCCGCATGCGTCCCCCACACCCATTTCGGCACACCCCTCACACGTTTCGTGGCTCCATAGGGAGCTCCACCGAAGGCCCCAGTGCCCGCGCCCGCATGCGTCACCCACACCCATTTCGGCACACCCCTCACACGTTTCGTGGCTCCATAGGGAGCTCCACCGAAGGCCCCAGTGCCCGCGGCCGCATGCGTCCCCCACACCCATTTCGGCACACCCCTCACACGTTTCGTGGCTCCATAGGGAGCTCCACCGAAGGCCCCAGTGCCCGCGGCCGCATGCGTCACCCACACCCATTTCGGCACACCCCTCACACGTTTCGTGGCTCCATAGGGAGCTCCACCGAAGGCCTCAGTGCCCGCGGCCGCATGCGTCACCCCCACCGATTTCGGCACACACCCCGCATTTATGCACGGCAGGGTCATCACCACGGTGGCGTGCCAGGGGCGCACCTTGCGCGAAGGCGACGCGGCGGGGGAACGGCGCTCCGGGGGCGGCCAGACCTCCGGGGCGCGAGCAGTCCGCGGCCAGACCATCTCTCGGTCCTGTGGGCTCTCGCCCTGGGCTGTCGGCTGCCCGGCGCGCTGCTCCCTCGGTCGACGTCGCCCAGGCGTGATCCTGGATTGCGGCCGCCACGAGGTAGGGAACGGCAAGAAGGAGGACGACGACTGGTGGCTGGAGCTCTACGTGCTGCTCTCGCGCGCCACGCGCCACGAGGACCTCCTGCTCATGCGGGCGCCGCGCATCGAGTTCTTCCTGGCAGGGCCGCCGCAGGGCTTGCGGAAGCAGCTGGAGCAGTTTGCGGCGCGCACGAAGCGGTGCAGGAGGGAAGCGACGGCCCTCGCCAGGGAGCTCGGCTTCACCGAGTTCATCCGCGAGGCCTGACCTGAGGAGCGTCTCCCCCGAGCCGCGCCTTCTCTCGACTGCCCGACTAATTGTTTGGCCTCGCGCCGCGGACGACCCGCGCGCGTCGCTGGGACCCTCTCGGGGCGACCAGCGCGCGTCGCGGGAACTCCGTGCTGCGGGGGGCCCGGCGCCTCGTTCGCCCGTCGTCGCTCTGCCCAGCGGTCAGAGACTTGCCCGCTATCAGCCAGCCAGTTAGCTAGTCAGCTCTCTCTGCTTCGCGCAGCGGACGACCCGCGCGCGTCGCTGGGACCCCGCCCGGGGCGACCAGCGCGCGTCGCGGGGACTCCGCGCTGCGCTGCGCCCGCAGCCTTGGATTTTGGAGTGCGCGGGCAAAGAGGAAGGAAAAGAAGAGCCGAAAGCGGGCGCGATCCTCGCAAGAGGCGTGCCGACATGGGCGTCGCGACGTGCGGACGCTGCCGTCGGGGTTCCCGCGGAAGCTGCCTGCGGCGGCCACGCCCAGTGTCACGTGTGTTCGGACAGGCATGCTCGACACTTACACTAGGCGGTTCCATGATCGCATTCATGCAAATATATTCACTCGCGCGCAGACCCATTCATACTCAGATTCCCTCGCGCTCTGACTCACCCGCGTTCTTTCTCTCGTAATCAGATCATCGTATTCCTTTGCGTTGTGTACCCCGCCACATTTCGGCACACCCCTCATGCGGTTCGTGGCCCCATAGGGAGCGCCACCGAAGAAGATACTCACAATTGCGATACTCACAACTGCATATGGTTGGGTCCTTCGCCAGGATAATTTCCACGCCCGCGAAGGCGGAGGAGGAGGAGGAGGAGGAGGAGGAGGAGGAGGACCAGTGGAAACCCAAGAGTCATCTACGATGTTGGAATTACGCTCCCTCCAAGCTCCCTCTTCATAGTTCCCTGCAACGATTCATTTCCATTGAGGGGACTGCCTCATTGGAAGACAACGGTTTGAAGATCCTGAAGCGTGCCAAAACATTGCTCTCGGGATTTCAGCGCCATGTATCAACCTGACTGCTGCGTCTTGACGATCCAGAATCGTGCCAGGACGCCTTGTTTGGAATTGGAATACAGCGAATCAACATAACCGGCGCGCCCGTATAACACTGAATCCTCCCAAAACACCATTTCTGGTACGTTGATCATTGGAATCCGTGAAACTCTTACACATTGTGAAAACTAATGTGCGCGGCGCTACGGCGAAAGCCACAATTTGAAAAGGAACCGCCCTCAATCCGTGAAGCTCTTGCTATTTTTAAAAACGAATGTGCGCGGCTCCAAGGCAAGAGCCACATTTTGAAAAGGAGCCGCCCTCAATCCGTGAAGCCCTCGGACTTTTTAAAAACGAATGTGCGCGGCGCTAAGGCGAGAGCCACATTTAGAAAACGACACGCCTTGAATCCGTGAAACTCTTACACATGGTTAAAACGAATGTGCTCGGCGCTAAGGCGAGCGCCACATTTTGAAAACCACCCGCCCTCCATCTGTGAAGCTGTCGTCACTTTGAAAGCTTCAGAGTCATTCGTGGTGAGGAAGTCTCAGGCGAAACGCTCGGCCCGCCCTAGAAACTGGCCTCGGGGTGCGACAGGGAGGAGTTATCTATAAGGAGAAGGAAGGAGGAGGAGGAGGAGGAGGAGGAGGAGGAGGATGGAGGGAGAGGAGGTTGGAGGAGGAGGGGTAGGAGTAGGAGGGGGAGAGGAGAGGAGGAGAGGAGGAGGAGGAGGATGAGGAGGAGAGGAGGAGGAGGAAGTGAGGAGGAGTGTAGGGGAGGAGGAGGAGGACGGAGGAGTAGGAGGGAGAGAGGAGGAGGAGGAGGGGGGAGGTGGCAGGAGGAGGAGGGTAGGAGGAGAGGAGGAGGAGAGAGGATGGAGGAGGGTAGGCAGGAAGTGGAGGAGGGGAGGGGAGGAGGAGGTAGGAGGAAGGAGGAGGGGAGGGAGGAGGAGGGAGGAGGAGGGAGGAGGAGGGAGGAGCGGAGGAGGAGCAGGATGATAGGAGGAGTGGGGAGGCGGAGGAGGAGGAGAGGCGGAGGAGGAGGAGGAGGATCATGCTGGATCATGCTGCGATGCCACACACGTGGCCAGTTCAACCAGGGGCAAAGGAGCGCAAGCAAGCGGCAGGTGACGCCGACTGCACGCGAGCTCTCCACGAAACGACACCGCGTTGGGTGCCGCCCCATGCCTCCCACCAGGCACGGTCCCCAGGCGGCCTACACAAAACGGGCCAAGGAGGAGGAAGGGAGAAGAAGAGAAGCAACTGCAGCCACATGCCACTGTGCCGTCACGGGGGTCTTCAGCCCACCGCAGCAGCAAAACTCCGACCTCCCCCCAACTCGCAGGGCCAGCAAGCTCGCCACCTACCTCACGGTTTTCCGAGCTGCGTCCGCCCCGTAGGGCTCAGATAACGACACTATCGTGCCGGCCCAAGCCGCCCGAGGGGGCGCCACTCCCCACGGGCGACTCCGCACCCCCACGCACGCCAGGGCGGGGCACCCTGGCCGTGGGGGGGATGGGTGCGGGGTCCACCGATGAGCCCCCCGCAGGGGGCCCGCTCCCCCGCCCAGGCGCACGCGGTGTACGTGCCGGGCCACCGCAAGGAGGGAGCTGGCGACGAGGTGCATTTTTCTCTCCCCCTGGCCCCTACGGGCAAGCAGGGGTGACGATCGGGCTGCTACCCGCCTGTTTTCCTCCTGGCCCCTACGGAGGAGGAGGAGGAGGAGGAGGAGGAGGAGGAGGAGGAGGAGGAGTGGAGGAGAGAGGAGGAGGAGCAGGATCGCGCGACCAGGGTGTCAGTGGATAGACGGAGAGGGGAGGAGGAGGGAGGAGGAATTGGAGAGAAGGAGGAGTGAAGGGGGAAGATGAAGGTGGAGGAGGAGAAGGAGCAGGAGGGGCGGAGGAGGAGGAGGAGGAGAGAGCAGTAGGCAAATGTGGGGGGAGGAGGAAGTAGGTAGGAGGTAGGGGAGAGGAGGAGGGGAGGTGGAGGTCGAGCAGATGAGAGGGAGGAGGGAGGAGGAGGAGGAAGGAAAAAAAGGAGGAGCAGGAGGGAGGATGAGAGGAGGAGGAGGGGAGGAGGAGGAGGCGGAGGAGGAGGAGGAGGAGGAGCGGTGGTGGGCAGGAGGAGGAGGAGGCAGGGCGCAGGGAGCCTGTTCCTCTGCCGCTCCGCGGCCCCGCCGCAGGATTCCTGGCGCGCGCGCGCCGCTACTGGCCGGCCCCCGCGCCCGGCGGGCGGCCCGCCGCTCCCGGGAGGCCGAGGGGCGGTCGGCCAGCCTACTGCGAGATGCGCCCGGGCTCGCCCGACTGCCAGTAGCCGCCGCCGAGGGCGGAGCAGCGGCGCAGCGTCCTTCATCCTCCTCCCCCTCCTCCTCCTTCCCTCCTCCTCCTTCTCCTCCTCCTCCTCCTCCTCTTCCTCCTCCTCCCTCCTCCGCCTCCCTCCCCTCCCCCCCTCCTCCTCCGCCTCCTCCTCTTCCTCCTCCTCCTCCTCCTCCTCCTCCCTCCTCCTCCTCCTCCCTCTTCCTCCTCCTCCTCCTCCTTTCTCCCGCCTCCCCCCCCTCCCCCTCCTTCTCCTCCTCCGCTCCTCCTCTTCTCCTCCTCCTCCTCCTCCTCCCCCTCCTCCTCCCTCTCCTCTCCTCCTCCTCCTCCTCCCCTCCTCCTCTCCTCCTCCTCTCCTCCTCCTCCTCCTCCTCCTCCTCCTCCTCCCTCCTCCTCCTCCTCCTCCTCCTCCTCCTCCTCCCCCCTCCTCCACCTCCCTCTCCCTCTCCTCCTCCTCCTCCCTCCTCCTCCTCCCTTCTCCTCTCTCTCCCTCCTCCTCTCCTCCTCCTCCTCCTCTTCCTCCTCCTCCTCCTCTTCCACCTCCTCCTCCTCCTCCGCCTCCTCCTCCTCCTCAGGTCGCCTACGGCTCCGGGGGAAGCCGTGCAGGGAACGGTGCCCGGGCAAGAAGTGTCCACACCCATGGCGGTAAGGCGGTGCAGTATGAGAACAACCACAACCACAGAACGATGCAGTATGCAGTAGGTCGACCCTGCCAGCTCAAGGGTACCTTTGTGTCCTGTGCCTCGCGACACGTGCCTTCTTACACTCCTGTAGCGATGTGGCCCTCGGAAGGGACTTGTGTCCTCTCGCGTGTCCTCTCCAATCGAGTCCGACGGTATGGGCCCACCGGAAAGAGTGTTCTGAGAACCCTCTCTGGTTGTCTGCACGGGATGCCCCGACGCAGAGCGGTCCTGCCTCAGGCCGCCCTGTTTTCATACCCCGGGCCTGTGTTCTAAGACCATGGCTTTGTTCTTAAAACGCGTGGGGTTCTAAGACTTGGCATCGCTCGGACGTGTGCATTGTTCCTTCGGCGGGGGCCATCGAGGAGCATCCCTGATCGTTTGGCGAAACAACCCCGCACGAAACCGACAAAACACAGGAAATGGACGTCCGAGCGACGGCAGGTGTCGTGGCAGGCCTGTAGGGCTGCTGGGGCGGCCGGTCCCCCTGCTCGCGGGGGGGGAGCGCCCTCGCTCGGAGGAGGGGCCGGCCACGCGCAGGGAGCGGCCGCCTCCGCTGGGGCGGCGCGCAGCAACGTCGCCCGAGGGCACCGTCGCCTGGGATACGCGGTGCAGTCTACCAGCTGTGGGCAGTGCTCTCGGGATTGCTCAGAGCCCCGAATCATCAGGGGTAACTCGGGTCAGGGATAACTCGGGTTCGTTTTTCGGGAATCCGAACCCGACTTACCCCGGACCCGACTTACCCCGGATAGTTCGGGCGTCCCGAGCCCCGAATCATCAGGGGTAACTCGGGTCAGGGCTAACTCGGGTTCCTTTTTCGGGAATCCAAACCCGAAATACCCCGGACCCGAGTTACCCCGGATAACTCGGGCGCCCAAATTGCTTCGGGGGGGGGGGGGATCTGTCATCCCGGTGCCGTGCGGTCCATCTCCTCTCCCCCCCCCCAAAAAATACACAAACAAATAAGCAAACCAACAAACAAAATCAAACAAGCAAGCAAGCAAGCAAGCAAGCAATCAAGCAATCAAACAAAAGCAAACAAACAAACAAACAAACAAACAAACAAACAAACACAAACAGACAAACAAACAAACAAACAAAACTTAGCCTGGCGAAGGACCCTACCATATGCAGTTGCGAATACAACAAATATGAATATCGTTTTCGGTGGCGCTACCTCTGGGTAGGGGAGACGCATGCGAACACCCCCACTGGGGCCTCTGCCCTGGGTGGGGGAACCGCATGCGGGCACCCCCACTGGGGCCTCCGGTGGAGCTCCCTATGGGGCTACGAAACGCTGCCCTGGGTAGGGAAACCGCATGTGGACACCCCCACTGGGGCCTTCGGTGGAGCTCCCTATGAGGCTACGAAACGCTGCCCTGGGTGGGGGAACCGCATGTGGACACCCCCACTGGGGCCTTCGGTGGAGCTCCCTATGCGGCTACGAAACGCTGCCATGGGTGGGGAAACCGCATGTGGACACCCCCACTGGGGCCTTCGGTGGAGCTCCCTATTGGGCTACGAAGCGTGTGAGAGGTGTGCCGAGAGCAGAGACAAGGAGGGGGAGGAGGGAGGAGGGGAGGAGGGCGGGAAGGAAGGCGGGGCGCCGTCTCTCCAAAACGAGGACCCAACACCACATGATGGTTGGGAAAAAACAAACAGACAAACAGACAAACAAACAAACAAACAAATAAACAAACAAGCAAACACACAAGCAAGCACGAGCTTCGCGGGAGTGACCTCCGGTGCGGCCCCACGGGGGTCCCCCCAAGCGGAGGCTCGCGCGCGTGGATCCGGCCCCTCCGCAGCCCCCCGGGAGCCGCTCACCGGAGGTCGTTCCTGCCCAGGGCTGCCCTTACCCATCGGTCGTAGAAAGTAGGTATTGGGCTGGCCTCCGGCCAGTGCCGCCGATCCGGGCGGGGTTGAGACTTGGGGACGTCTTGGAGATTTCCGGAACTGTCTTCGGGTCATCCTGGGCGGTTCGAGCGATGTTTCGGCGAGTCGGGGCCCTCTTGCGTTGTCCAGGGGGCCTCTGGGGCGCGTCCCCCCGGAAGCCGCTCACCAGAGGTCGTTCCTGCCTAGGGCTGCTCTTACCCATCGGTCATAGAAAGTAGGTATTTTGGGAATCCCAGATTCTAATCTACTTGAAGCGCCTTCCTACTTCAATGATCGAGTTGCTTTACCTTTTCCGTCCTCCCAGGGGGGAGGACAGAACCCAATCCACGTTCAACGCCTTCCCACTTCATGTTTCTACCCGCTTCTTCCGACTGATCTGGTACGTGTAGGCGAAGGAGCAAGGTCCCATACCGCTGCCCTTGCCTCGTTTTCGCCTTTGTGAGCCTCCCGGATCGACATCGTCTTGGAGTCGCTCCGAGAAGACCCCAGAAGCCCACAAGAGGACCCAAGAAGCCCCCAAGAAGCCCCCAACAGGCCCCAAGACAGCCCCGCGCGGCTCCAGGAGCCCCCAAGGTAGCCCGATGGGGTCACCAGGACCCTCTCCTGATTCAACGTCCTTCTCAAATTGCCTCTTACTGTCCTCCGACGTCGTTGTCGTCGCCGTCATCGTCCTCCGCATTCCTCGTGCTCGCCTTCGTTCTATTCGTCCTCGTCCTTGTGCCCGATGAGGCCATCACAGCGGCGCTTCCCCGTTTTGGCTGATCAGGCTCCTTGCGCACGTGTGTGTGCCAGAGCAGAGGCCTGCTCAGCAGGGAGAAGATGTCGAAGGCGGCCTGCAGTGGAGGCCCATGCCAAGAAACACTCTGCTTGCCTCCAGGGTGCCCTAGGCTTATTGGGTTTCGATGGCTTAGCTATGCAAAGCGTGACGTTCCCACACCAAAAAAAAAAAACAGTGGACGTCCTGGGGTCTCAGGGTTGTGTCTTGCGGAAGGTTTCCTGTGGACTGGCCCCCGTTGTATAATTTCAGCCGCGGAGCCAGGCCGAAGCCCAGGAGTGCCCAGGAGCGCCCAGCATCCCAGGCTGCAGGCCCCTCCTGAAGTGGATGTTGCAGCATCTAGCGCAGAGGCGACTCCAAAAGGCGCGGAAGGACGCTCCACCTCGAGCCTCGTCGTGGCACGGTGGCGGACCAGGAAGAGGGATGAAGCGGGCATAGCGGGGCGAGCTGGTTGGAATGAGAGCCTGGAGAACAAAAACAAGGAGGAGGAGGAGGAGGACCACGAGAGGTGCCACAGGCGGGCGACGAGGGCAGGAGGAGGCCGACGCGGTGCCTTTCTTCGTCCTCGAACCTCTGGGCTTGGCCAGTATTTGCTGCTCCTTGCTCTGGCCTCCTCCGCTGCCTCGGGAGCGGCATGCGTCTGCCTGCACCCTTGCGCGCTTCCTCCCCGCGCCGCGCCGCGCCGCAGCGGGGCATTGCAGTGCCCACGAGCCGCGGCCCGCCTCTCTGCTCGCCCGGCTGCGCCCCGCGGCCCCCCCCTCCTCGGCTCCATCCCCTGCTGCTGCTGCTCCTCCTCGCGCTGCTCCTCCCGGCCCCGCGAGTTCGCTTCTGCTGCTGCCGGTCTTCCTCCCGGCCTCCCTGCCCCCCCGCCATCCTTGTCCCGTGGCTGCCGCTCCTCCTCCTCCTCCTCCTCCTCCTCCTCCTCCTCCTCGTGCTCCTGCTGCGCCTCCTCCTCCTCCTCCTCCTCCTCCTCCTCCTCCTCCTCGTCCTCCTCGTGCTCCTGCTGCTCCTCCTTCGTCCCGCTCCTCCTCCTTCTCCTCCCTCGCCCTCGTTCCCTTCCTCCCTCCTCCCCTGTCGTCATCCTGCTCCTCGTCTTCCCGACCATACTGGTCCATACTTTTCTTTACATGCATGTCCTCCACGTCGCACCTCCACGCGTAGCGGTTGGGCAGGCCGGGCGTTTCGCCCCAGGTTTCTTGACCACTTATGATCTTGAAGTCTGCAATCTGCAGCAGCTCCAGAGATGGAGCGCGGGGGGGTCTTCGAAATAGTGCCGTCGCCTCCGCGCCGCGCGCACTCGTTCTTGAAAAGTTGGCAGCAGCTTCGCGGATGGGGGGGGCTCGTTTCCAAGATGCAGTTCTCGCCCGGGCGCTGTGCACATTCATGTAAAACATGCTCTTGCATCCGTGTCAAAGCAAAGGATGGAAGGGTTCGTTTTCGGAATGCGACTCTCGCCGAAGGGCCTCGCACAGTCGTCTTCACAGCGTGTGCAGATGGGAACGCGCACGTTGGATTCAAACGTTTGAACGCTCCGGCGGATCGAGGGGGTAACTCTTTGATGTGGCTCTCCTCTCGCCTCAGCGCCGCGCGCATCTCTGAAAGTTTGCGGCAGTTTCAGCGATGGAAAGGGCGTGGTTTTGAAAACGAAGCTCTTGCCCTAGCGCCGCGCACTCTCGTTTGAAATATTCGCAGC
>CAUYUJ010002692.1:232500-352500 GCA_963575745.1 Prorocentrum cordatum
CTTCGGTGCGACATCCGCTGGAGGCCGCCGTGGAGCCCGAGAGAGGGCCAACTGGAGACCAGACCAGAGCTCATCAACCGCATCGAGGGCACCTGCGGGGCGATGTTTGTGGAGGCTGGGATCGGGCCTGCGACGAGCGGGGCGGCGCGGCTTCAAGGGGCAGTGGGCGCTGCAACCCCGGCGGCTCCGACGGCTTCTGCAGGCAGTTCCTGGTTGACCTGTGCGACTCCTACTACGACAATGCGGACCCTCTGCCAGCGCCGGCACAGGGGCGACGCGAGGCGCCAGCAGCAGGAGCGGCATATACGCCTGCGGGTTGGGGGGGAAAGGCCAGAGAGGCAAGCGTGCCAGCGGCCCTTCCTGGCCCGCCGGGGACCAGTCCCGCCTGCGGCGCAGCTAGACCCTGGAGTCCACCCCGCGGCCGGGTTGCGCGTCCCGGACTGCGCGCGGGGTGCCTCCCCGCGGCTAGCGGGTGCCCTACCACCCAGCCTGCGACAAAGGTGCATTCCGACCGCAGCCTCAGACGCGACTCACCTGCCCAGACATCCCCGGCCATCTCCCAAGGTGGGCACTCGCAGGGCCTTCGGGCCCAATCTGGCAGTGCCTTCGGGCGCCCGCGACGACTCGCAGGCGGGATGGTCCCCCCAGGTAGGGTCCCAGCCCCTCCAGTCGTGCATGCACCGTTGTGCCTTTTCCCGCGTGCCACCTCCCCGGGTGGCACGCCCTCCCGCTCCTGTCCCGCGGGGGTGTCCACCCCCTCCAGGTGGACTCTCCCCCTCGTTCCTGGCTGGAGCGCCCTCCCCCCCCCCAGGCGGGCGCTTTACGCCCCCCCCTGGCTGGAGCGCCCGCCCCCCGCAGGTGGGTTCTGCCGCAGAAGTGAACGCACCGATCCGGCGCGGCGGTTCCATAATAAGTTGCGTGGGTCACTGGCCTGGTTGCTGCATTCCTGGCGCAGCGTTCTCCTTGGCCAGCCGGGGGTGCCGGGAGGGCCCCGGGCGCGGCCTCCGCGCCGCTCCTGGAGGCGCCTCCCGCCCCCGCCGCCTCCCGTCAGCCAGCCGTGCGCCTCGCCGGTGCCGCCCCCGGGCGGCCGTTGGCTGCGCCGCGAGTTGGGCGAGGCGCCTGCCCGACCCCGCCGGGTCGCGTGCCCCGCTGCTCTCTGCAGTGGGACGCCCGCGCCTGGCCATGGCCCTGCGGCCGGGCGTTCCTGGCTCTCCGGGCTGCGCTGCCCGCGGCGGCCAGTCGGCCGCCCTCCTCCTCCTCCTCCTCCTCCTCCTCCTCCTCCTCCTCCTCCTCCTCCTCCTCCTCCTCCTCCTCCTCCTCCTCCTCTCTGTCCGGCCCTTCCCCGCCCCCCGCCCCGCCGCCGGGCGCTCCCAGTCGGCTGGGGGCCGCCTCGGCCTGCCTCGGCTGTTCGGCCGCCGCAGCTCAGCAGCCTGTGGCGCAGCAGCAGTCGCCGAGCAGTTCTGTTGCTGCAGCCCTGCCTCTCGGCCTCTGGCTGGCGCCTCGACGGCATTTTACTGCATGGCTTGCGGGCGCAGCCCCTTGGCGAAGCCCGCATCCCTCGCGCGCCGTAGCCCTACACGTGACGGTTCCACGGCTACGCGTCGAACGCCAGGGTGATCCCGCTCTCGCTGTCGTGGGTCCGTTCGCTGCTCCTTCCGTGTTGCCTCTACTCACGCCTTCAGCGCCTGCAGCCCCTGCCTCAGCCCCTGGGCGTGGCCGCGATGCCGCTCCGCCACTGCTGCCAGTCTGCTTAGCATGGGCTGGCCGCACCGACCACTCCTGTCGAAGACCTTCACGCAGTGAGCACGCTCCCTCTTTATCTTGGCTCTGCGGCCGCCCTCCGCCCCCTCCCCCCTCGTGCCGCCAGGCAAATCATTTGCCCTCCCCCGGCTGGCTCGAACGCGCGCGCGGATCCCCTCTGCTCTGCCGCGCTGCGACGGGAAAACTTTGAAGAACCAGTGGGTGCTGGGCGTGCGCCGGCCAGGCTTTCTCGGGGTACTTGGTCTTGGTTAATATTAATTGGTTCATTGGTCTTGCTTCCTTGCTGGCGTCCTTGGTTGCCTTAATCTTGGTTCCTTGGTTCTTCCGTATCTGTTCCTTGCTGCGTTGCTTGGGCTCCTTGGGTCCTTAGGTGTTGGTACTTTGGTCCCATGGTCCCTGGATCTTGGATCGTGGCATCGTGGCTAGGTTTCGTGATCACCTCTGGTGATGTTTCGTGTGCTATTTGCATAGTTGTCGGGGTTCCTTGATCATGGTTCTTGCATCGGTTCTGTATAAATCCGCGCAGTGTCAAGCAACGCCAAGGCGCTGCCTGGGCTCGAGGTTTTGACAGGGCTGTTTTCGGTCTTGACCCGGATAACCACGTAAACTCACATGTGACACTCTGCGGTCTGATTGCGCAGCTTACAAGCAGGCTGCCCGTTTTTGATATGTTCGCGCGCTCCCTTGGCATAATAAATAGCAGCGCGGAACTAACGAATGCAAAACACACCAATGCAATGCAAACAATGACATGTTAACCAACGCGAAGCAACGCGAGGCAATGCACAGCAATGCACATCAATGACAACCACTACCAAGCAACGCCAAGCAGTGTACAACAATGCCAAACATGTGTTAGCCAGCATGCGACCCGAACGTTGCGTCGCTAGCAATCGATGTTGTACAAACCGTGTATGTGGTGAAGTAAATGTGGTACGTTGAACCTGGTGCAATGTACGTGGTGCAATCGTTGTGCAACCCACGCGGGGCAATATGTGTGGTGCAACCTTTGTTGCGCCACCAACAGTGTGCAATTTGCGTGGCGCAATATCTAATCTCCCATGTACGTTGTGCAGCATCTCTTGTGCAGTCTAGGTGAACAAATCTATGTGTGCAAGGCATGTGGTGTAATCTATGTTGTGCAATGCGTTTTGTGTGATCTAGGTGGAGCAGACTATGTGGCGCAAGTGGCTTGCCGAACTTGAACTTGTCATCTCCACTGCTCGCGCAATCATCCCACCCGCCCACCCGCAACTTGGTTTGCAAAACGCATGGGGGAGCGATTGCGGTGAGTGCTTAGTGTTGGCTGGTGCATCTCTGCGGCCGCGCTGGCCCGCGCATGCTCGCGCGCGCAGCGGCCAGCTAGTTTGGCGCGACCGACGCGAGCGCGGTGGCGCTGACCGCTCGGCACATCCCAGCGGGCACTTCAGTGCGGGTCGGCGATTTGGGCGGGCGCGGTATCATGGCAACGTCGACAACGATAGACGCGATGATGATAGTAGCGATGCTGGCGGCGATGCTGGCAGCGACGACGGGGCAGCCAGTGACGGCGCCGATGCTGATCGCGCCGGCGACGACGACGGCGTCTTCGCGTCGGTGATGCAGGTGTTGGAAGGAGTCCGAAATGCGCGAACGGCAGACGCGTGAGAGTGGCCCGCATGGTGTTATTTGACACGGGCCGTACCATCCCAGCACGTGCGCAAGGGCGTTCGAACGATTTCGACACGCGCGCGCTAAGCCTGTTTGGTGGCTTGGTGTGAAAACGTTGAAACAAGCCGGCGGTTTTTTCTGAAGCATTCGCAAAAACGCGCGCGCTAGTTTTTCGGTGGAAGTCCGCGTTGCGAAACCATGTTATGTATAGATGTCTATATATATATATATATATATGTATACATACATATATATAGGTATGTATGTATATTTATATATACATATATATATATATATATATATATATATATGGGCAGTCGATTTTGAAACCCTTGCGACACCAAGGGTTCGGGAATGATTATGGCATCGCGCGCGTCGACGCGCGCGCGTGCACTTCGCTTCAACGTTTGCAAGAGAGTCTTGAAAACCCACGAGTATATGTGTAAATATATATATATATATATATATATATATACAAGACCGCATTGGCGCTGCGCGCCATGCACCTCGATCCTCTGAGTTTTGCACGCAAGCGGAATGCGTGCGTGCGTACACGCGCGCATGCATCTATAAACGGTCACGTGCATGCACGTTCCGTATACATGTTTAGGTGTATACAATATACTTACATTGTTGCCTGTGTTCATATATCGTACATGTGCACATATACATTTATGTGTAAGGGTATGAACATACATATGCAAATCGTACGTGCTTTGCTGGTGCACGCCCGTAAGTACATACATATATATATATGTATACAACTATGGGTTCGCATACACATTCGTATCTCAGGCGGTAGTGGCCTGACCAGTTGCTCAGGGCATCTCGCAAATGAAAGGATGAAAGGTGCGAGGGTCTCAGGCGAAAATTGCCAGATTACAATGGGACAATGCATCGCCGAGGTCAGTGTACGAGGATGTCTCAAGCGAAAATGGCTTGAACACTTCCTCTCAGGACATACCGGAACTCAGAGTTGCGAGGATGTCTCAAGCGAAAACGGCCTGAACACCTCACCTCAGGACAGACCGGAACTCAGTGACGCGAGGATGTCTCAAGCGAAAGTGGCGGAATACCATGGGGCAGGGCATCTCGGAACCCAGAGCTGCGAGAACGTTTCTAGCGAAAGTGGCCCGAACATCGCAGCTGAAGGAGCCCTGGAACGTAGAGTTGCGAGAAAGTCTCAAAGCGGAAGTGGCTGGACCACCTTGGGGCAGGGCTTCTCCGAGGTCAGACTTCGGAGAAGGTCTCAGGCCACAGTGGTCTGATTTCCTCAGCTCAGGGCACCTCGGAACCGAAAGTTGCGAGGATGGCTCTGGCGAAAGTGACCGGAACACCGCAGCTAGGACATCCCCGGACGCAGAGTTGCGAGGGTGTCGCATGCGGAAGTGGCCGGACCAGCTTGGGGTAGGGCACCTCCGAGGTCAGAGTTGCGAGGATGTCTTAGGCGCAACTGGCCCGAGCACTATGGGGCGGGGCATCTCCGAAGTCAGCCTTGCGAGGAAGTCTCAAGCGAAGAGTGGTCTGAACACCTCAGCTCAGGGCATCCCGAAATCCAGAGTTGCGAGAAGTCGCAGGCGAAAGTAGGCTAACCACCATGGTGCAGGGCACCTCCGAAGTCAGACTTGCGAGACAGTCTCAGGCGAAATTGGCCTGAACACCTCAGGCCAGGGCGTCTCGGACTCCAGAGTTGCGAGGATGTCTCAGGCGAAAATGGCGGGACCACTGCGAGGCAAAGCGTTTCCGAGGTGGGAGTTGTGAGCATACCCTGGCGAAGCGGATCTGATGACTCCCTCTTCCTCCTCCCCCTCCTCGTTTGGGGTTGTTTTCGGGGCCCTCGTGGGCCGTTTTGGCGCCTTCATGGGCCGTCCTGGGGCCTTCTTGGGCCGTCTTGGGGAGCTTGGGCCCGCTGGGGCCCCCTTTGGACCCATCTTGGGCACTTCCGGGGACCTCCCTTGGCCCTTTTGGGTCTGTGCTGGGAGCCCTTGGGGGGCCTCTTGGTTCCATTATGGGCTGTCTTGGGGCTCTCGTGGGCGATCGTGGGGCCCAGCTCAGCTGTTTTGAAGCTTTCTTGGGGGCGGAGCGTCTTGAGGCGATCTCGGGGGCTTTGAAACCGTTTTGAAAGCTGATGAAATCTGAAAGGCGAATATGCAAAAATTGTACGTTTTACGCAGGGAATGGGACGATTATTGTATTTTTGAAGGCCCCTTGGAAAGCTTTTTGGGGTGCGTTGGGGGTCTTTATGTTGGCATCCGGAAACATCGTGAAGGTGTTTTCGGGGCCCTCGTGGGCCGTTTTGGCGCCTTCATGGGCCGTCCTGGGGCCTTCTTGGGCCGTCTTGGGGAGCTTGGGCCCGCTGGAGTCCTCTTTGGACCCATCTTGGGCACTTCCGGGGACCTCCCATGGCCCTTTTGGGTCTGTGCTGGGAGCCCTTGGGGGGCCTCTTGGTTCCATTATGGGCTGTCTTGGGGCTCTCGTGGGCGACCGTGGGGCCCAGCTCGGCCGTTTTGAAGCTTTCTTGGGGGCCTTTTGGGGTGTCTTGAGGCGATCTCGGGGGCTTTGAAACCATCTTGAAAGCTGATGAAATCCGAAAGGCGAATCTGCTAAAATTGTAAGTTTTACGAAGGGAATGGGACGATTATTGTGTTTTGAAGGCCCCTTGGAAAGGTTTTTGGGGTGCGTTGGGGGTCTTTATGTTGGCATCCCGAAACATCGTGGGGGTGTTTTCGGGGCCCTCGTGGGCCGTTTTGGCGCCTTCATGGGCCGTCCTGGGGCCTTCTTGGGCCGTCTTGGGGAGCTTGGGCCCGCTAGAGCCCCCTTTGGACCCATCTTGGGCACTTCTTGAGGCTCTCGTGGGCGATCGTGGGGCCCGACTCGGCCGTCTTGAAGCTTTCTTTGGGGCCTTTTGGGGCGTCTGGAGGCGATCTCGGGGGCTTTGAAACCGTCTTGAAAGCTGATGAAATCCGAAAGGCGAGTATGCAAAAATTGTACGTTTACAAGGAATGGGATGATTTTTGTGCTTTGAAGGCCCCTTGGAAAGCTTTTTGGAGTGCCTTGGGGGCCCTTCTGGGCCGTCCTGACGCAGTTGGAGTCCCTCGTGGAGCGCTCTTGTGCTGTCTGGAGCCTCCCTTGAGCCTTTTCTGATGACCCCTCGGATCGCTTTGGGTCTGCTGGGAAGGCGTTTGTGGAGACCCGGAAAGCCCGGTGACCTTTTCCAAGGACGTCCAAGGGAGCCCGAGAACCCCAGATCCCGGGGGTCCATTTTGGGGGGGGGGATGGTTTCCCACCGCCCCCGGGCTTGTAAAACTATAGAAAGAGGAATGTATATATATATATATATATATATGTATATACACATATGTCAACGAGCGCGCGCGCCTCGTGTTTTTTTGCAGGATGACGGGGGGGGGGTCGATATCGGCCTGGCTGGGATGGCGCGGGTTCATACTTAAGATGGACGACGGGGCAGAAACACAAGTAAATTGCAACGCGAAAAGGTGGTGGCGACAGTCCTCAAGGGGGAGGGGGGTAAAGTTTAGGACGAAAAATCTATGTGTTGCAATCGATATTGTGTCAATTATGTTGTGTCTTGTGGGGCGAGGCCTGGAGCAGTGTATGTGGTGCAGTCTGTGCGATGCGCAATAGATGTTGCAATCTGGGTGGAGCAATCTACGTGGCGCCGACGGCGTGGTGCAATCTACGTGGTGCAATTCATTTTAACAGACGAGTTGAGACATCCCATGCACTTGCAAACATCCCACCTGCCCACCCGCAACTTGGCTTGCAAAACCCATGCGTTGGCGGCTGCGATGCATGCTTGGCGTTGGCTGGTGCATCTTTGCGGCCGCGCCAGCCCTGGCACGCGCGCGCAGCGGTCAGCTTGATTGGCGCGACCGACGCGGGCGCGGTGGCGCTGACCGCTAGGCGCATCCCAACGGGCACTCCACTGCGAGTCGGCGACTTGAGCGGGCGCGGTATATCATTCAGATGGCAAAGCCGACGACGGTGGACATGATGATAGTAGCGATGCTGGCGACGATGCTCGCACCGACGAATGCGCGGCCAGTGCGGGCGCTGATGCTGACCACGCCGACGACCATGACGGCGCTCTCGCGTTTGCGATAAAGGTTTGGAAACAGTTCGACACGCGCGCGCGGCCGACTCGCGAGAGTGGCCCGCGCGGCATTCATCGACGCGGATCGCGCCCCCCCACCCCCCCAGCACGCGCGCAAGGGCGCGCGAGTGATCCCGGCGTGAGGCGCGAAAGGCCTTTTTGGCATAATACCATGGTGATGTTGGAACACGCATGGTTTTCTGTTCAAGGATTCGCAAGAGCGCAACGCGCTCTTCTTTAAACGCTCTTGTTGGGGAACCAGCTTCTGTTTATATATTTGCAGAGAAAAGAATAGACACTCGGTTGTTACATCGTTACGGCAACGCATATGTTTGGCGGAATTTGGCACGCGCGCGCGACGACGCGCGCGCGTGCACATCGTCTTTTGCGCAAAGGGTTCTCGCGACGTCACGCGCGCATGGGCGTTCGAGCGATTCCGAAATGCGCGCGCGAAGCCCGTTTGGTAGCATTTTATGGACATGCGGGGGAACCCATGGCTTCCTCAAGAATTCGCAAGAGCGCGCGCGATGTTTGATGTTGGGGGGGGGGGAAATCCGCGTTGCTAGTTCATGTGCTTTAATGTGTTTTTGATTGTCGATTTTGCAATCCTTCCGAAATCAAAGGATGTTGAATGATGTCAGCAGGCGCGCGCGACGACGTGCGCGCGTTCACTTCGTTGCATGTGTTGCAAGGGGTTCTTGAACATATATGATTTTTGATATACGCATGCGCGCGTAATTTTCTTTGCAGGGTATGGGGCAGAACCGAGTGTAAGTTGCAATGACAAAATGTGGCCGATATCCCGGGGGGGAGTCTATTCTCTTTCTAGGGAAGGGGAACACAGGTTGTGCAATCTATCGTTGTGGTGGAATGCGTATGAGGCGATTAATGCGGTGCAATGCTTGGGGTGCCAGCCATGTTGCGCGCGATGTACGTTGTGCAGCTATGGTGGGCAATTGTGCGTGGTGCAACATATGTTGAACAGTCGATGGTGTGCAACCCACGTGGAGCAATCTAGGTGGAGCAATCTACGTCGTGCACTTGGTTTGAACAACCGTGCTGACGCATTCCACGCCCTTGAAAGCACCCCACCCACCCACCCGCAGTTTGGTTTGCAAAGCCAGTGCGGTGGCGGCTGCGATTCATGCTTGGCGTTGGCTGGTGCATCTCTGCGGCCGCGCCAACCCTATCACGCGCGCGCAGCGGTCAGCTAGTTTGGCGCCGGTGACGCGGGCTCGGTGGCGCTGACCGTTGGGCGCGTCCCAGCAGCCACTTCACTGCGAGTAGGCGAGTTGGGCGGGCGCGATATCATGGTAACGCCGACAACGGTAGACACGATGATGATAGTAGCGATGCGGGTGACGATGTTCGCTCCGACGATGGCGCGGCCAGTGCGGGCGCCGATGCTGATCGCGCCGACGACGATGACGGCGCCCTCGCGTTGGCGATGAAGGTTTGGGAAAAGTTCGACATGCGTGCGCGGCCGACGCGCGAGACTGGCCATCGTTGTTTTATTTGACACGGATCGTGCCCCCCCCAGCAAGCGCGCAACGGCGCGTGAATTATGTCGGCATGCGGAGCCCGAGGCCCGTTTATGGCAGATGTTCAAGAACACGTTGAACAATCCAGCTGTCGTTTCCTGAGAATTCGCAAGAGCACGCGCGATTTGTTTGAAAACTGATGTTGCGAAACCATGCGTGTTTTCATTGTGTTTGGACATTCGGTTTTGGAGTCGTTACGAAACCGGCGTTTTTTTTGTCGCACGAAAAAATCAACATGCGCGCGCGACGACGAGCGCGTGTGCGCTTCGTCACATTTTTCTGCCAAAGATTCTCGCGACGCGCACGCGCGCAAGGGCGTTCGAACGATTTCGACTTGCGCGTGCGCGAAGCCCGTCTGGTAGCATTTTATGAACATGCTGAGAAACCGATGGTTTTATTTGGAATTCGTCAGAAAGCGGGCGATGTTTTGTTTTGTTGTTTAAAAACCCCGCGTTGCGAAACCATGTGTATTTATACATGTTTTGGACACTCGATTTTGATCTGCTTCCAGAGCCGAAGGCTTGTGACGGATTTCGGCATGCGGGCGCGACGACGCGCACGCGTGCACGTCGTCACATTTTGCGCAAAAAAGGGCTTGCGCAAATTAGCCCTGTTCGATAAACGTGTGCGCGCAGACTTTTGTTTGGCAGGGGATGACGGGGGGGTCGATACCGGCTGGGCTGGGATGGTACGAGTTCATGTTAAGGATGGACGAAAAAGCAGTATCAACAGCAACTCGCAACACGAGAAGGTGTACCGATAAACCAGGCGGGGGGATTTCAGTTCTTTAATGAAAAGGCGAATCTACGTGGCGGCGACGGGCGGCGACGAGGCGGCGACGTGGCGGCGATGGCAACAACATAGCCGCGAGACCGCCACACTGGCCTAGACGAATGGCGCCGACGGGACGGCGACGGCGACAACATAGCCGCCAGACCGCCACACCAGCCCAGCTCCTTGGACAAAACAGAAAGAGACCTTAGCGCGAGCATTGTTGGGGACATGACAGCAATGCAAAGCTTTACCTTCCTTGCCCGGTTACGGTCGTCCCGCCAAGTAAAGACGAGCGTTTTTCCAAGGGTTACCTTGCATTCTTCACCTTCGGCCCATCCTTGGCTGCTTTCGCTGACCGCGCCCCGCTCGCAAAGTGTTGACATGGCCTTCCAAGGCCCTTGCATCCTCAATGTGCGTCCTTATCATACGGGTTGATTGTACTTGCGTAGGAAGTTCTCATCTCGTTGGGGTCGTGCCAGGTTCGTTAGCATTGGCTTTCGAGCCTCGCGCACCGCCGACGCCCCGCTCCGCAACCCAGCCACAGCGCTTTCGGCGCCTGCGGCGGGCGGATTTCATCTGAAAAAATCGGCGCTGCGGCGGCCTTTTTCATTCGGCGGCGAGCCCTGGGGGGAAGTGAGAAGGGGTGGGCCTTCTCAGAAGGCTCGGAAGTCCCCCGGTCTTCTCAAACGCAGAAAACCTTTCAGGAGGACGGAGCCCTTCTGAGGAGGCTTTCTCCTTTTCACTTCCCCCCTCGCTCGCCGCCGATCTATGCACTGGTGCTGAAGCCCCCTCCATGAGACCCACGACGCAGCCCGAGCGCCCCCTGTCTCTTTCCAGCAATGGCTGGGGTTCAATCGGCAAAAAAGCGCTGGCCGCTAACGAGGAGGAGGAGGAGGAGGAGGAGGAGGAGGAGGAGGAGGAGGAGGAGGAGAGTAGGAGGTGGAGGCGGAGGAGGAGGAGGAGGGAGGAGGAGGACGAGAAAGGGAAGAGGAGGAGGAAAAGGAGGAGGAAAGGGAGGAGGAAAGGGGAGGAGGAGGAGGAGGAGGATGGGAAAAGGAGGGGAGGAGGAGGAGGAGGAGGAAAGGGAGGAGGAGGAGGAGGAGGAGCAGGAGGAGCAGGAGGAGCATGTGCAGGGGGCCCGCGCGACGAGCAAGCGATGACGCCCGGCGCCTCAGGTCGGCGGCGGGCGCGGCGGCCCCGCGGCCGAGTGCGCCGGGGGCGACCCCGCGACGGCGCCGCACGGCGGCGGCGCCGCGCCGGCGGCGGCGGGCCGCCCGCTCGCCGCCGGGGGCTCCGCGGGGCGCCCCGCCCGCTCGCCGCCGCGGAGCCCCGGCGGTCGGGGCGGCGCCTCGGCCGAGAGCGAGGCTCGGGGGCCGTTTTCGTTTCGTTGTCGTTTTGCGTTCACGGCGGATTGAGGACAACACGAGGGAAAACGAAAGCAAAATGAAAGCGAGAAACACCGTTTAGGTTCAGCCCTGCATGGTCGCATCTTCTGAGCTTGTTGTGTGTGCATGCCCCCGTCGAGAGGAGCCTTCTGCCGGGAGCACTTGTCGGGGGTGGGCAGACCCCCCAGCAGTGGCACGTCGATTAGTGAGTTGCCCGTTTTCGGTTGTCGAGAGGGCGCCGTGGCCGTTATTTTTTCCAGGCTTGCGCCCGCCAGGTTTGGGCCCGAAGTCGTTTTCGCGAAACCACGTTTTACGAAAGGGGGGTCTGTCCATCCCCGGGTCAAGCAGTGGCGAAGCGTCCTGGCTCGCCTATAGCCATACCAAGCAATGCTCTAAGAACCTTTTTTGTGGTTTCCACGAAATGTTCTTAGAACATGTATGGTTGAGGCTGTCTTGTTTTAACACATCTGGTCACTGTGCTAAGAACATTGTTTTTGTTATTAGAACATTCCGTGGTAGAACTATAGGAATGCCGGGACGGTCGATCCCTGCTCAAAACAGGGGTTTTGGCCTTCCACAGTAGACTTGTTCTCAAACCTATAGCTTCACGAGAGCAGTCCGGGGACGGTGGTTCCAAGATGGTCTTTGTTCTGTCTGTTTCCCTCGGAAGTCTGCCCGTAGGAGGACAGGCTTGACCTAAGACTACAAGTGGAGTCCCATGCCAAGAAACACCCCGCTTGCCCCCAGGGTGCCCTGGGTTTCTTGGCTTTCGCTGGTTTTGCTGTGGGGGGCGCGACGTCCCCACACCAGGAATCGATGGGCGTCCTGGGGTCTCAGGGGTTGGGTTTCCTATGGACGGTTTCCTGTGGTCGGGCCTCCACTTGTAGGCTTAAGTCGGGCCTGTCCCTCTACAGGGGGAATGATCAAACAAACAGTCAGGGGACGAATATTTGAAAATGTTTGGGCAGTTTGTTTTTGTTTACTATTTTCCATTTGTCGTCCAGAATTCCCCTGTGGGGGGACAGACCCGACCTGATTGTAGGGGGGGGGGGGGATGTCCTGGCCAGCGTCCGGAGCTCTCCCCGGATGTCGGGGCGCCGCGGCCGGTGCGTCCTTGCGCCCCGCGCCGCGCCGCGCGCGCGTGCCCCGGGGCCATGCTTCAGGAGGGGACAAAAGGCACACACACAGACACACACACAGACACACACACAGACACACACACACACACACACACAGATACACACACACACACACACGCACACACGCACACGCACGCACGCACGCACGCACGCACGCACGCACGCACGCACGCACGCACGCACGCACGCACGCACGCACGCACACACACACACACAGAGACACACAGACACACAGACACACAGACACACACACACACGCACACGCACACACACACGCACACGCACACGCACACACGCTCACACGCACGCGCACGCACACGCACACGCACACGCACACGCACACGCACACGCACACGCACCGCACACGCACACGCACACGCACACGCACGCACGCACGCACGCACACAACACACTCACACAGACACAATGCATCGGCGACTCCCAGGAGAATGTGGGGAACCTATGGGAAGTGGGAGGGGGAGACGAACACCCAGAAAGGGGGGGGAAAGATGGGGGGATCCTGGGATGTGTGTGTGTGTGTCTATTTGTTTGCGTGTCCCTGGGCCCCCTTTCGAAGGATCTGCGCCCCCCCCCTCTGTCACGACCCCCCTCCCCGGACGCCCCCCCGAGAGGTAAGTCGGGCCTGTCCACATGGTCGAGCCGAGAGTTGAATATTCCCCCTCTACAGGGGGAATATTCAAACATAGTCAAAAATAATATGGGGACGATTTTTTGACCATCTTCAACGTTGTAGGGGGGCATGCCCGACTTCACCCCAGACGCCCCCCCCGAGAGGCGGAGAGCCCCACGCGGAGAGGGGGCTACGAAGTCTGCTGCATGCAGCTGGTTTCGGCCCCGCCGCCCGGGCCCATTCCTGGCGCCGGGAGGCGCCGGGAAAATCCGCTAATACGCGAGCCGATTCTCCACCCCCCCCCTTTGCTATGCCCCCCCTTTCGCCTGGCCCGACCCTCCTTTCCGCGGCCCCCCGCCCCGAGAGGCGGAGAGGCCCCCCTCCCCCTCTTGCACGGCGCCCCTCCCCTCTCCCGCGGCCCCCCGCCCCTCTTCCGCGGCCCCCCGCCCCGGACGCGCCCCCCGAGAGGCGGACAGCTCCACGCAGTGCTCCACCATCAGCCCGGCGCCGGCCCGCGGCCGGTCCGCCGCGGGCCCCGCGGCGGGCCGCCGCCCGTCCGAGAGCCCCCGGCGGCCAGGGGGGCCCGGGGCGCGGTCGGCGTCGCCGCGGCTGGGCTTGGGGCTCCTCGAGGACGGCGGGGCCCGCCAGCGGGAGGGCCGGCCGCCCGTGGGTGCGCGGGGGCACCTCTGCTTGCTCTCTGGGGGGGGGGCCTCGGGGCAGGCCCCCCCCCTCCCCCTGATGTTAGGTCGGGCCTGTCCCTCTGCCGGACGCATCTGCAAAAATGGTTCAAAACATAGTCCAGGGGCGATTTCTGGGGCATTTTTTTGCCGTTTTGGGGGTCTTTTGTAACTATTGTTTTAGTTGTTCGGCCAACGTCCCCCTGGTAGTCTAGGGCAAAAATAGTGAAAAATAGTCCAGGGACGATTTCTTTTGCAATTTTGATCATTTTGGGGGTCTTTTGTAACTCTTTTTTTATTTTTCGGCCAACGTCCCCCTGGTAGGGGGGACCCTAACGAGCCCCCCCCCCCCGCGTCAGGGACACCGGCCACGTCCAGGGGCGCTCGGGGCCTCCCGCGGGCGCCCCCCCCAGGGGGGGGGGAGGCGCCCGCAGCGGTGGGAAGCGGACGAGGCCCCGAGCGGCAGGGCCCCCCCGCGAGCTCCCCGGGAGCCCGCAGCCGCAGCGCAGGCGCCGCCTCGCTGCGCTCGCGGAGGTCCGTCCCGCAGCTGGGCGGCGCGTGGTACAGGCCTCGGAACAAATTAGCGAACACATGCCACATTCAACGGTCAACGCCTCCCCCTCCCCCCAATGTTCAAAGTCGGCGGTGAGTCTGATGAGATGCATTTCGACCGCAGTCTCCCCCGCGCGCGTGCCAACGTTGAATTTGGGGGGCAGGGTGAGTGTTCATTAATTGTTTCCCTCTACCGTATCGCTCTTGTGGTTGGTGTAGTCGCACGCGCTTCTCCGGAGGACGACGGCAGCGAGGGAGGGAGGGAGGGAGGGCGGGGTCCCCCGCGAGCTTCCCGGGAGCCCGCAGTCGCAGCACAGGCGCCTCCTCGCTGCGCTCGTGGAGGTCCGTCCCGCAACATGGCGGCGTGTGGTATCGCTCTTGTGGTTAGTGTATCAGGAGGGGAAAAAACATACACAGACACAATGAATCGTCGATCCCCAAGGAAACATAGGAAAATATGGGAATTGGGGCGGGAAGACAAAAACCCAGAAAATATTGGAAAATATGGGGAATCATGTTATTTGTGTGTATTTGTTTGTGTGTGTCCTTGGGCCCCTTGAGTGTAGTCGCACGCGCCTCTCCGGAGAACGACGGCAGCGAGGGAGGGAGGGAGGAAGGGCGGGGTCCCCCGCGAGCTTCCCGTGAGCCCGCAGTCGCATCACAGACGCCTCCTCGCTGCGCTCGTGGAGGTCCGTCCCGCAGCTGGGCGCCGTGTGGTATCGCTCTTATGTCGGGGGTGGACAGATCTCCTACACCCTGACACGTCCATTCAGGAGTTGGCCGTTTAATCGGTTCGCGAGAGGGCGTCGCGGCCGTCATGTTTGCGGGTCCGGGTCCGTCGGTTTCGGTCCCAGGCCGTTTTCACTAAGGGGAGGTCTACTAAAGGGAGGTTTGTCCACCGCCGAGAGAAGGAACAGGAGCAGGCATGGGCAGAGGGTGAGGAAGAGGAGGAGGAGGAGGAGGAGGAGGAGGAGGAGGAGGAGGACGACAATGCGGAAAGAGGAGGTCTACTAAAGGGAGGCTTGTCCCTCGCCGATTATGGTTGGTGTAGTCGCACGGGCGCTTCTCCGGCTTAGCGACGACCACTAGGGAGGGAGGCACTGACAGAGGAAGCCCGCCCAGGACGACGAGGGCGAGCTCCACGCTGCCCACGAGGCTTGGGGGAAGCAGATGGGGGGGGCGATGAACTACACCTCAGGCGATGCTTAAGAAAACTTGAGTTTTCGGCCGGAGTCTCGATTATTCTTAACGTTTCAATGTAAATCCTAAGTTTTAATAGAATGTTTGGTTTTTATTCAAGATCTGAGGCTATGAATTTCTTGACCCATGATTTCTTAAGCATTTCGCAGGGTGTAGCAGTCGCGGGCTCGCATCGTCGCCCGCAGCGAGTTCGAGCGCTCGCCCTGCCGAGCACGCTTCGCTTTGCTTCTGCCCGTGCAATCCAGCGCCGATATTCCGGCGATGCGATTCCGTTGATATTGTTTTCGATCGAGCCGATTCGATATTGATGTTCGGACGATTCGATTCGCTTCGATGGTGATCCGATAGCGATTTTGAGCTACCCGATCGGTTCGATCCGACTTCGGCCAGGACAACCCGATTTGATGCAGCTTTCCTCACATTTAAAATGCAGACGTGTGCCTGCACGGCGTAGCTTTATGTGTAGTTTTCATAAGAGCCATTTCAGGTTTATCTGTTGTCGGGGTTCTCCTGAGGTTATACGAGTGATAAGAACAGTATCACCAGCAACAGGAAATACATAAACGAATATCATTTCAACACTAGCAACACAGCTGGCACCACGGGCCACGGCAACAACGGCACCAACGGCAACAGAAATAACAGTACCTTCAACATGTTTTATGTAGAAGCGCTCCTCGTGGCCTCGGTTTGGTTGACAAATCCTCTGGCACGTTGTGGTTTGGTCATAACAAAAGCCACCACCGATGTTAACAAACCCTGCGACCCGCACAACAGAAACAGCAGCAACACCAACATCGAGAGCAGAAACCAACAACAACAACAACACCAGTCATCATTTTAAGACTGTTCGCTCTAATTTGCTCGCGTGCCATTCAACACGTGTGCCCCCAACCCTCGGTACCCGCCCTCTTCGTCTTCGATCGTAACCCCCTTGGGGGTATATCTTTCTTACCTGCAATGTGTATTTCGTGCAGCCGTTAAGGCAGGGGAAGAGAGGACGGATGGAAGGAAGGGACAAGGGGGAGGGAGGAGAATGGAGCACGAGAGAGAGAGAGAGAGTAGCAGGATAGGGGTAGGAAGCACGTGGCAGAACCAGACGGGCAGATCGGGCGGGTAGACCCTAGCAGGCGGATTGGGAAGGTGGGCCCAGGCGGCCAGGTCGAGCAGGCGGGTTGCTGAAGCGTGCGTCCTGCATGAATTGCGAGGAAGTCTTGAGCGACAGCGCGATTCCCAAATGCATCGTGAAGACATCCACACCGAGAGCGTGATTCCTGAGTGTCGAGGGCGCTGTGTCTGAAAAAATATGAGGAAGTCCCACGCGAGAGCGCGATGTCTGCATACGTTGTGAGGAAGTCCCGCGCGAGAGCGCGATTTGGGAATGAAAGGTGAGGAAGTATCAGGCGGGAGCCGCTGTTGAACTCTCATTCCTGAAAAATAATTATTGGTCATCCCCCCCACCGGTGCACATTGTTTTTTTCAATTGAAGTGCTCCTCTGGGGCTCGCACCTTGATTTTGTCAAGGAAAATCTTCCTGCTCAAACTTGCCCCCTGGCCCCCGGGTTACAACAACAACGGCTCCCGCCTGAGACTTCCTCACAATTTAGCCAGGACCCCCGCTCCCGCCCGAGACTTCCTCGCATTTTATTCAAGAATCGCGCTATCGCCTGGGACTTCCTTACGATTTATTCAAGAATCGCTCCTCCTGCGCTCTGGAGTCGCGCTCTCGCTGGAGACTTGCTTGCAATTTTCTGAAGAATAGCGCCCTTGCGTTGGAATTTCTTGCAATTCACTCCAGCGCCGCGCTCCCGACACCCAGGCACCCAGGAGTTGCGCTCACGCTTAGGACTCCTTCACAGATTACCTAGGAATCGGGATCTCGCTGCCCTTCGTGGCCCCGTTGCAGCCCTTCGTGGCGCCCTCGCTTTGTTTCGTGGCCCCGTTGCAGCCCTTCGTGGCCCCCTCGCTTTGTTTCGTGGCCCCGTTGCAGCCCCTCGTGGCCATCTCGTTGCCCTTCGTGGCCCCGTTGCAGCCCTTCGTGGCCCCCTCTCTTTGTTTCGTGGCCCTGTTGTAGCCCTTCGTGGCCCCCTCGCTGCCCATCGTGGCCCCGTTGCAGCCCTTCGTGGCCCCGTTGCAGCCCTTCGTGGCCCCCTCGCTTTGTTTCGTGGCCCCGTTGTAGCCCTTCGTGGCCCCCTCGCTGCCCATCGTGGCCCCATATATGTATGCCCTTCGTGGCCCCCGCTCGTTCGCGCCCGTGGTGGCCCCATATGCATGCCCTTCGTGGCCCCGCTGTCGCCCTTCGTGGCCCCCTCGCTGCCCTTCGTGTCCCCGTTGCTGCCCTCAGTGGCCCCGTCCGTACCCTCCGCGGCCCAACATACGTATGCCCTTCGTGGCCCCCGCTCGTTCGCGCCCGTTGTGGCCCCATGTGCATGCCCTTCACCTGCACTTCGTGGCCCACGCTCGTTCGCGCTCTTCGTGGCCCCTTACGCATTCCCTTCGTGTCCCCGCTGTCGCCCTTCGTGGCCTACTTCGTGTCCTTCGTGGCTCTGCTGTCGTTCTCCCTCGCTCTCGTTTTCGCTCGTCGTCGTCGTCGCCGTCGCCGTCGTTGCCGTCGTCGTCGACGTCGTCGTCGTCGTGGTCGGTCCCCTGTCCGGCCCTCTTGGGGTCGGGTCGATGGTCCGCGGCCGCCCCGCCGATCAGCGCTGCCGCTGGCCAGGCCGATGGTCCGCGACCGCCCCGCCGCTTGCCGGGGCCCGGCCTGCAGGGAAGAAAGGTATACCCCCAAAAAGGGGTTCGATCGAAGACGAAAAGGGCGGGTATCGAGGGTTTGGGAAATTCGCGTTATTCGACACTCGAGAAGATAAGGGCGAACAGTCTTAAAATGATTGTTGTTGTTGTTGTTGTTGTTGTTGTTGTTGTTGTTGTAACCCAGGGGCCGAAGACACAACTCTGAGACCCAAGATTTCCCTGATAAACAAGAGGGTGCGATCCCCGGGAAAGGGCGCTTCAGTTGAAAAACGCCATGTGCACCGGAGAACCGCCTCGAAAGGACATCCCGTGACATACGAACGCCGCCTCCGAGACGATCTCGAGATTGTCCCGAGTCTAATTCAAGATGACCCCTGAACCAACCCTAGTTGACCCCAAGGTAGCACCAATATGGTCCAATGTGTCAGTGATTTCAATGCGTTTCTCCCTTCTGCCCTTGCTCTTAGCTTGGGCCGATCGGACGGATGGGGGTACTGGCTTTCCGCCTCCTCGTCGTCGTCTTCTTTCTCCTTCCCCTCGTCCTCGTCGCCCTCGTCGTCGTCGTCGTCGCTGTCCGCCTGGCCCCCCCAGCCCCATACTGAGCAAAAAACCGACCCCCCCGCTGCTTCGCTGGAACACCCCTGGAATGAAGCAGAAGTTATGAAGTTTAGACTGCTGTGGAGGACCTCCTCAGAGCACATGCGATCTTTATGCCATGGTTGGCAGCCCTGACTCTGGTACAAGAATGGCGTCAGTAATCGATTGCGCTGCTGGTTCGAGCTTGGCCAAGTCTAACTCCAGCTGCTATCGCGATCGCGATGGCTCGGCCACAATGTTTCGAAGTGAGACTAGACGGCAGCGGGAGGAGGAGGAGGAGGAGGAGGAGGAGGAAGAGGAGGAGGAGGAGGATGGGGGGGAGGAGGAGGAGGAGGAGGAGGAGGAGGAGGAGGAGGAGGAGGAGGAGGAAGAGGACAGCAACGAAACCTACAAGATACCGTACCTAGAGGCATGCGTTGCGCAGCTGAACGCGCGGGCTCCGTCGGGCGGGGCCCGAGTTCGAGGAGTTCGATGAATGCCACCAGGACCGCGTTCAGAAGGCACAGATGCTGGAGGAAGAACAACGCACAGACACAATTAATCGTCGATTACCCAGAACATGTGGGAAACTATGGGCAAGTATGGAAAGTGGGGGGGAGACAAAAACCCAGAAAAAAGTGTGAAACTATGGGGAACCCTGTTATTTGTGTCTATTCATTTGTGTGTCCCTGGGCCCCTTCACAGATGCTGGGGCCTCTTTCGCGTTTCGGTCCACCTCTGTACGGTGGTCGTCGTTGCGCCTCCCACGCTCATCGTAGGCGGACGCGCCTCCTACGCCTCCTGCACACACATGCTTGATGGGACGAAATCGCGGACGCTCAAGGGTCGAATGACGTGGCCCTTCTATTCCCCCTCCTCCCCGTTTTTCCCCCTCCCTTTCATTACGAAATCTGGAGTAGGCGTAAGAGTGACCTTTCGCCGGAGTGACCTTTGGTGCGGGCACAGACGGGCCCCCAGGTGGCCGAGAGAGAAGCGGCAGCAGCGGCCTGCGCGCTTGTGTTTGGCCCCCCCGCGGTCCCAAAAAGCCGCGCAGCAAAGGTCACTCTTACCCAGGGTCACTCTCGCGTGTAGCCGAACCTTGGAGGCCCCTTTTGGCGGTGTTCGGAGGTCGGGAAGCTGGACAGACACGCGAGAACTGCTGAAGAACTGGACGAAGCCAATGATCTTTGCTTCCCAGGGGCCCTCCTGGGGTGCCGCCCGCCCGCAGCGCGGGGGTGGGAGCTTCGGTCGGCACACCTTCTTGATTCCGTCTTCAGCGTCCACCAGCATCGATTAGCGTCTGAGAGTCGATGAGATAGCGCCAACTTGGCGTCGACTTGGCGTCGATTTAGCGCCGATTTGGCGTCCGAGGGACGCTTGCGTCCTCGCGTTGAGTTGGGCCCTGACGCCAATGCGGCAAGGACGGGAGCGGGTTAGGGTACACTTGCGTCCTTGCGGTTTCGGCCGCCTGCCGCCCAAAACACCCCAATTTCGGCCTCCACGGGTTCTGCGTCCTTGCCACGTGCCCTTACAGGTTTGGGCTGTAACGCAAGACGCTTCTACAACATGTTAGAGGCGGAGGGAAAAGGAGGGAGGAGGAGGGAGGAGGGAGGAGGAAGGAGGAGGAAGGGAGGAGGGCGGAGGAGGGCGGAGGGAGGAGGGAGCGAGGAGGAGGGAGGAGGAGGAGGAGGGGGAGGGAGGAGGAAGGAGGGAGGGGGGAGGAGGGAGGGCGGGAGGAGGGGGGAGGAGGAGGAGGGAGGGAGGAGGGAGGAGGAAGGGGGAGGGAGGAGGAGGGAGGAGGAGGGAGGGGGGGAGGAGGGGGAGGGGAGGATGGAGGAGGAGGGAGGAGGGCGGAGGAGGAAGGGAGGAAGGATGAGGAGGGAGGAGGAGGGAGGAGGGAAGAGGGAGGATGGAGGAGGGAGGAGGGATGGAGGAGGGAGGAGGGAGGGGGGGGCCGAGCGACGGCGAGGCCCTGGTCGCGGAGATCCGCAGCCAGCGGGCCCAGCTCGCGGCCGTCGCCCGCGCGGTGCGCTCCCAGGCGCCGCGCCCCGCGGGGGCAGCGCCCCCCCCCCCCCCCCCCCCCCGGGGGGGGCCCCCTTGGGGCCGCGTGGGGAAGGAGGCTCCTCCTCGCTCGCTCCTCCTCCTCCTCGCTCGGCCTCGCTCCTCCTCGCTCGCTCCTCCTCGCTCGCTCCTCCTCGCTCGGCCCCCTCGCTCGGCCTCCTCGCTCGGCCTCGCTCCTCCTCGCTCCTCCTCCCCCATGGGAAGGGGCCTAGTGGGCCCTGGAAACGACAGGGCCGTTTTTTGTACAGGTTCCGTTTTGCCGTTTTTTTTGCAGGTTCCGACGCCGTTTTGCTTACCGGTTTCCCGTCGCCGTTCCTTCACGGGTGCCCGCTCCGGTTCCAATCCTGGAGCCGTTTTTGTTGCCGTTTCCGGTCGCCGTTTTTTTGCCGTTTCCATTTTCAAGGGACACTTTTTCGGAAACGGTGAAACAACGGCCCTGCCGTGTCCGGGGCCCACTAAGGGAAGGGGCCCCCTTGGGGCCGCGTGGGGAAGGAGGCTCCTCCTCGCTCCTCCTCGCTCGCTCGGCCTCGCTCCTCGCTCCTCTTCGTTCCTGGTCGCTCCTCCTCCTCGCTCCTCCTCGCTCCTCCTCGCTCCTCCGCCTCGCTCCTCCTCCTCCTCGCTCCTCCTCTTCGCTCCTTATCCTCCTCGCTCCCCCCCGCTCCTCCTCGGAGGAGGACAAAGTTACCGCTACCCTTGCCTCGTTTTCCCCCCTTTGGGGGATTCCTCAGATGCCCTCGTCGCCACCGCGGGATTCGCCTCGCTCCTCTGCGTTGCATTATGCTGCATCTGCTTTGAATTGTATCGCGTCGCATCGGGCCGCTTTTCAATGTGGGGGGGGGGGAGGGGGGCGTCATTGGATGGAGGGGCACGTCCTCGTGGAACCGGGGGGTCCTCAAGGAGCACCCCCTCAGACCATGGTCGAGATCAGCCCTCCTGCACTGGGCAGAGGGATCCCTCTAGGTTCTAGGCAGTGCCCACTGGGGGAAAACGGGACGAAAGGATGTTACGATGGACGAGAAGGCAGAGGAGGGAGGGAGGAAGGAGCGAAGAGGGAGGAGAGAGGAGGGAGGAGGGAGGAGGGGGAGGGAGGAGGGAGTAAAAGGCAGGCGAGGGGGAGGAGGGAGGAGGGAGTAAAAGGCAGGCGGCACTCGCCTCCGCAGAGTTCGGCACAGCATAGGGATGAAAAAGGCAGGAGGGAGGAAAAAGGAGAAGGGCACGGGGCAAAATGGAAGAGGAAGGAGAAGGGGAGGAGGGAAGAGGGAGGAGGAGGAGGAGGTAGAAGGGCAGGAGAAGGAGGAGGGTGGCCGCTGATGGAAGGCCCTCGCGAGCTGCACACCCCGTTTTGGGGGAGGCGTCTTTGGGGAGGCCCCCCCCATTCTCTTGGGCAGCCCCGAGAGAGAGAGAGAGAGAGAGGGAGAGCGAGAGCGAGAGAGAGAGAGAGAGGACGACAGAAAGGACGAGAGAGAGAGAGAGAGATGACGAGAGGACATCGAGGACGTGAGGGGCCTCGGCAACGGCGCCCCGTAAGAGGCCATGGAGGCCTCCTTCGGGGGGGAGGCCTCCCCCCGTCCTCGTCACCACAGCATGATTCGCCCCGACCGTCATCCTGGTCAGAGTGCACCGCAGAAGAGGTCCAGGGAGTAGCGTTTACCGTTTTTGTTGTGTGCTCTCCCCAGTTTCCCCGGGTCAGGGGACAGCGTTCGACCCTCGCCGTCGCTTCCAAGCCATAGAGTGGAAACCCATGCCAAGGAGCACCTTGCCTGCCTCCAGTGCCCTGGGTTTCTCGGGTTTCGATGGTTTTGCTGTGGAGAGCGCGACGTTCCCACACCAAAAATCAGTGGACGTCCTGGGGTCTCAGGGCTGTGTTTCTCGTGGTAGGGCCTCCACTGTACCCCCCTCACGGGTTCACCCTCCTGCACCTGCTGTTCCTCCTCTTCGCTCTTCCTCTTCTGGCACGCTCGTCTCATCCCTCCTGCTTTCGCACCGCGATCCGGTTCCCTTTCCACGAGAGACATTGATGTTTCAGTTCGCCCAAAGGGGGTCAGAGGATCGCGCCGCATCACGGACGCATCGGCGGTGCGGCCCGATCCGGATCGCGACGCCGATGCCTCGACGATGCGGTGCCATCCTCTGCCCTCGTCGGCTCCGGCCCACAGAGGCATTCTTCAGGGCCCTCACTGTCGGAGGGGCCGCCGCCGCGATTCCCTGCAGGAGGACACAAAGGAGACATGGCGACGTTCTCCCAAGTCTGGAGAGGACCAGGCAGACTGGCCGCGCTCGCAGAACCCAGGAGCATTACGCGGACCATGATTGGGGCGGGGTGAAGATCGTGAGGCGGTTCACGTGGTCGCCCTCGTTTTCCGCAGCAATCTTAGCCAAGGGCGGCGCCAGTTGCGAGTCTGGGGCCCTCAGGCCAGATCGTTACGGCCTCGCCCTCTCCAGCATCCAGAGCGCACGCGTTCGAACCATGCCGAATTACAGCTTCCAGAGCACGACGCTGCCCAACTGCAGCTTCCAGAACACGACGCTGCCCAAGGTCCTGATGTCCGTGGGCACTGCCGCATGCATGTTCAGCATCCAGAAGACTTTCCAGTGCGCGATGTCAGAGCAGTTCGAGGCCCCCGCGTTCCCCAAGGGCCAGAAGCACCCACGGTACCATGCGTTCCGGGGAGGCTCACTGGCCGTCGCGGTGGTCGCTGGGCTCAACCTGGGCATCCACGCGCCGGCGGCAGAGAAGAGCGGTACGCTTTAAGTCGGGCCTGTCCCTCTACAGGGGGAATATTCAAAACTAGTTAAAAAATAGTCTGGGGACAATCTTTTTGATTTTTCTGACCATTCTGGAGCACTTTTTGAGTATTCTTAATTTTTCGTCGACACTTCCCCTGTAGGGGACACGCCCGACTTAAGGTACGCTGTGGAACACGCTGGCCGTTCTGGCCGCGGGCTACTTCGGCGGCTGGTGGTACCCGAGGCCCCTCCTTGGGCTGGCGACCCCCTCGTGGACGGCGGAGAGCGTCCACCTCGTCGCGGCCGCGTGCTGCTGCAGCGCGCTACTGCTCGCCAGACCTGCCTTCCGCCGGTGAGGGGCCCCGGCGGGGCTCCTCTTCGACTCCCCCGACGCGATATCCGATCCGATCTCGACCGCCTCCGCTCCCGCTCCGATTCGACCTTCGAGTGCGATCTGAGGCTCGGTCCCTCCGCGGAGGCCTGCTCAGCCTGCCGGTTCCCGCCGACGCGTCTGCCGACTTCCGCCGATCCGACGTGTTGCGCCATCGCCGACCCGACCCACCGATGCTTACCAGTTTGAAACATGTCCCTACCCTATGTTTGACATCACCTCACCTCGATGCCGATCTTAAGGATTCCCTCAGTTTCTGAGGGCCTATCCCTAAGATTGTCCTCGCTTTGTGCTCGCCCATCTTAGGGATAGGGGTACGTTCGAGGCTGGTAAGATGCGGTGCGGGGCTCTCCCGGCCAGGGACCGAGAGCGCAAGGTCCGGGGCAGCCGGTGTACAGCCTGCGCGCGGAGTGCGCCGCCAGCGGCGGTGGCCCCTAGCGTGGACGGCGCGCCGTGCCCTCGGCGGCCCCGTGGCGGGTACTCCCGAACGGGTACGGTCGGGGCGCTGAAGAAGGAACCCTTTTCGTTGGGGAGGGGCTCCGCGTTCCTTAAGTGTTTCGCAGCTTGCCTCAGGTTTTCCTTATGTTATGTTTTCGATCGGAAATCGAAGTTCAACTTCTGGAGAAAAGGGGCCTCGTTCCTTACTTAGGGTTCCTTAGGTCAGCGCCCCGACTGCAGCCTGTACTCCCGAACGGGTACTGTGGAGCACTGCCGGAAGTTGTTCTTTTTAGGGCCTCTTTCTGGCATGGCAGCGTTGCCCACATCGGGGAGGAGCGGGTTTTCGCCGGGGGGCACTGGCCAGAGTATCCATGAGTGGAGTCCCCGATAGAGTCAAGTCGGGCATGTCCTCTCCAGGAGCACAATGCAAACATTGTCAAACACAATCGTCTGGGGGCCTTCTTATTGGGGGACTACTGTTGATTCTTCCCAACCCTCCTTGGTTGGGTACTCGTTTTGAATAGAGCACTGCTCGCGCGTCTTCCCTTCTCCTCCTTCCCGTCCCCCTCCTCTCCTCCCCTCTCCCGATATGTGAAACTGTCGCCACTTTCGAGGGCTGCTGGTGGGTCCAGCGGAGTGAGGCACCACGGGGACTCAGATTAGACCTCGCCATCCCTGGGGGGGCTGCGATCTGTGAAACTGTCGCTACTTTCGAGGGCTGCTGGTGGGTCCAGCGGAGTGAGGCACCACGGGGACTCAGATTAGACCTCGACATCCCTGGGGGGGGCTGCGATCTGCGAAACTGTCGCCACTTTCGAGGGCTGCTGGTGGGTCCAGCGGAGTGAGGCACCACGGGGACTCCGATTAGACCTCGCCATCCCTGGGGGGGCTGTGATATGTGAAGCTGTCGCCACTTTCGAGGGCTGCTGGGGGGCCCAGCGGAGTGAGGCACCACGGGGACTCAGATTAGATCTCGCCATCCCTGGGGGGCTGCGATCTGTGATGTGAAACCGTCGCCACTTCCGAGGGCTGCTGGTGGGCCCAGCGGAGTGAGACCCCACGGGGACTCAGATTAGACCTCGCCATTTCTGGGGGGCTGCGATCTGCGAAATTGTCGCCACTTCCGAGGGCTGCTGGGGTGACCAGCGGAGTGAGCCCCCACGGGGACTCAGATTAGACCTCGCCATCGCTGGGGGGGGCTGCGATTTGCGAAATTGTCGCCAGTTTCGAGGGCTGCTGGGGGGGGGGCAGCGGAGTGGGGTACTCAGATTCGACCTCGCCATTCCTGGGGGACTGCGATTTGCGAAACCGTCGCCACTTTCGATGGCTGCTGGGGGGTCAGCGGAGTGGGTCCTACGCAGACTCAGGCTCGACTTCGTCATCCCCAAAGGGCTGCGATCTGCGAAACTGTCGCCACTTTCGAGGGCTGCTGGAGGGCCCAGCGGAGTGGGGACATATTCGGATTCAGATTAGACCTCGTCATCCTTGGGGGGCCGCGATCTGCGAAACTCTCACCACTTTCGAGGGCTGCTGGGTGGCCCAGCGGAGTGACGTCATACGCGAGCCTGGGGCTTGAAGCGTCGTTCTTTCGATCGTCGTCCTGTGAGCCGTGCAATGCGTGCGCATCCCACGTAGTTTGCACAGCAATTCACATCGCCTACATTATCGTTGTTCCTGCTAATGTTGGCCTACTCCTCTTGCCACTTGATGCACGTGGGTTGGGTACGTCGCAGGGTATTTTTGGGGGGACTACTGTTGATTCTTTTTGGGCATGCTTTGGCTATTGTCTCTTGTTCGTCCGAGATCCGCCTGTAGGCTTCAGTCGGGCCTGTCCCCCTACAGGGGGATTTTCGATGACAAATGAAAGCTACCCCAACAAGTAGTCAAACAATAGTCCAAAAATAGTCGGGGGACTGTTTCTTGCATATTTTTGTTGCCTTTTGGGGGGGCATTTCTGGGGTACATCTTTACCTTTTCGTCGCAGATCCCCCTGGTTGGGGGCCAGGCCCGACGTGACTGTGGGGCGGACACGCCCGACCCGACGCCAGCGGGGCGCGGGCGCCCCCTCCGCCGCGAGTGCCGCCCGCCTCCCTGCGAGAGACGCGCGCGCGCGCGGGCCCCCGCGGCCTGGCCGACCCCCAAAAAGAAAAGGGGCGGCCCTCGGCGCGCGCCTCCCGCGGGGCCGGGACCTCCCCCCTGGGCGGCCGGGCTCCTCTCCCCGCCGGGGGGGGGGGGGGGGCCTGCCGCCCCGACGCCCTGCAGGACGGCGCGGGTTACCAGCCTCGGACTTGTCCCTATCCCTAGGATTGATACACGCCAAGAGGCGATGACAATCTTAGCCCGGATCATGCGCGACCGATTTTTTTCGGTAGCGAAATGGAAAGACCGGTAACGACGTCGCTACCGAAAAATTCGGTAACGAGCGGTCGCGACCGAAAACGCCGTTACCGAAAAAATCGGTAACGGTCGGTAACGCCGTTACCGATTTTTCCGAGCCCTCAATCTGACGAATTGAATTTGTCAGACCTGACGTTGCAGACCGTTACCGACCGTTACCGACCGTCGATTACAATGATGAGGTTGTTGGTGACGATGGTGATGCTGATGATGATGATGGTGATGATGATGATAATGATAGTAACGATGGTGATGTGTATGACATGTCTGACGATGCTGATGATGCTAATAAGTATGATGAGGATGAGGATGATGATGATGGCGATTACGACGATGATGACGATGGTGATGATGACGACGATGGTGTTTTTTGATGATGATGGGCATGCATGGGGTGATGATGGTAGTGATAATTATGAAGGTGGCGCTGGCGATGGTGTTGGCGATGATGATGATGATGATGATGATGATGATGATGGTTTTGGTGATGATGATGATGATGATGAAGGTGATTGTGATGATGATGATGATGAGGATGAGGATGATAATGATGATGATGAAAGTGCTGATGGTGATGATGCTGATGATGATGATGATGATGATGATGATGATGTGAAGGTGATGGAGACATCCGATATTATAATACCACTCAGAACAGCATTGCCTCAGCCTTTTTTACAGTCGCTGCATGGGCGCTCTTTCCGTTTCGTCTCGCATTCCTTATTTCGGAATTTTCAGAGAATGAAGAGATGTGTTAATGCGTACACGTGCACATGTACTAATACATGCAGGGAATACATCAATTGACACACAGTGGTGCAACGGGCGAGACCAACGTGAACACGGTGGTGAAACCAGATGGTGAAACGCGGAAGAGAGGAGGATGACTAGGCTGATGTTTTTGATGATGCTGATTATGATGTCATGACGGCGGTCATGGTCATGCCGATGACAATGACGGTTACAACTACGACGACAACAACGACGATGATGACGATGATGTTGATGCTAATGGTGTTGGGGATGACACCTAGTGGTTATCATGGTGATACCGACACCATGGTGATGCCCATACCATGACGTTGATCATGGCGATGACGCGGGCGACGGCGATGATGATGAGGATGATGTCAGACCGACACCATACATGACGCAAGACCTGACGTCAGACCAGTGTCGGGCCTGATGTCAGACCTGACGTCAGACCGAACGTCAGACCGAACGTCAGACCGAACGTCAGACGGGACGCCCTTCCTGACGTCAGACGTTATGTCAGCGATCCTGATTGTGATGACATTGACGATGATGATTACGATGGTGGTGATGCTGATGATTACGACGGTGATGATGAGGATGACGATTTAGATACTGATGTTGATGACGATGATGATGCTGATAATGACGACGGTGATGATGAAGTTGACGATGATGATCCTGATGGTGACGATCCTGATGACGGTGAAGATGATCATGATATTGATGAGGAGGATGATGATGATTCCGATTGTGCTCATGATGCTGACGATGTTGATGTTGGCGATGATGCTGATGATGACGACGATGATGATGATGGCGATATCGACGAGGATGATGATGGCGATGATGACGATGATGATGATGATGATGATGATGATGATGATTATGCTGATGATGATGATGTCGACGAGGATGATGGCGATACTGATGATGATGATATTGGTGATGTCGACGAGGCTGATTGCGATACTGATGATGATGGTGTTGGTGATGATGCTCATGATCATACTGATACGCATGATGATGCTCATGGAGATGGCGATGATGAGGAGGCGGCTGACGGTGATGACGATGACGATGATGAGGATGATGATGTCCTTGATGATGTTGATGCTGATGCTGATGATGATGTCGACGATGGTGAGTGTGATGATGTTGATGGTGATGCTGATGGCGATGATGATGATACTGATGGTGATGATGATGATGATGATGATGATGATGTCCTTGATGATGTTGATGCTGCTGCTGATGATGATGATGATGATGTCGACGATGGTGAGTGTGATGATGTTGATGATGATGCTGATGGCGATGATGCTGATACTGATGGTGATGGTGATGATGATGACGCTGATGCGGATGATGGGGCGGACGAGGGGGGATGGGGGAGGAGGGCGAGGACGGGGGGACGAGGGGTGAAGGGGGAGGGGGAGGATGAGGAGGAGGAGGAGGAAGAAGAGGAGGACGAGGAGGAGGAGGAGGAGGAGGAGGAGGAGGAGGAGGAGGAGGGGGAGGAGGGTGGTGAGGATGCGTTGGTGCGTGCCGCCGCCTTCGGGGATGCGTCCTGCCCGACGACCCGTGCCCGATCATCAGCATCAGCAACATCATCAGATCAGCATCATCATCATCATCATCATCATCATCATCATCATCAGCATCATCATCATCATCATCATCATCATCATCATGATCGTCATCGTCACCATCGTCATCATCACCATCGTCATCATCATCGTCATTCGCATCAGCAGCATCAGCATCAACATCACCATCATCATCATCGTCACCAACACCGCCAGCATACTCATAAGATGTTTCATCATCGCCCTTATCATCATCCGCATCGTTGTCAGTTTCGTCATCACCAACAGCATCAGTATCATCAGCATCATCACTATCACCATCACCACCATCAGCAGCACCATCATCACCATCAGCAACAGCAGCATCGTCACCACCACCACCGCATCCCACCTGCTCCTCGGTATCTTCACCTTCTCCTCATCGTCACCCCCCGTCTCATCCGCATCCTCCTCGTCTTCCTCGTCCTCCGCCTCCTTCTCATCCTCCTCCTTCTCCTCCTCCCCCTCTCCCTGGTCGTCATTCCTCCACACGCCTTTTCTTGCGCGTCGCCTGCGCCGTCTCGCGGCGCTGTTTCATTCGCCGATTGGCGCAGCTGCGCACCCGCGAAGCGGTGGAGGACGGGCGAGGATGGCGAGGCGGTTCTTGACCCACGATCCGAACAGTGGCGGACGATGTGCGGAATGGGTGGGGGGTGGGGCCGATGGGAGGGGGCGGGCGGGGTGAGGGTACGATGGGCGAGGGATGGGGGTTGGAGGATGGGGAAGATAGGAGGGTAATTGGAGGGCGATGTGACATCATTGTCGACGCGTGGACGAGGGAGTGCGACTGCACAGTGGAAGCCCGACCACAAGAAACCTTCCGCAAGGATCGCAACCTTGGGACCTCAGGGCGCACATTGCTTTTTGATGCGGGAGCGTCTAGCCTTCCACCGCAAAACCGTCGACACCCAAGACACCCAGTGCACACTGGCGGAAAACATTATGTTTCTTGGCGTTGGCCCCCCACTGTAACGTGCCAGCTCGCAGCCCGCAGCGGAAGGCAGAGCGCCAGACCTTCATTCCCTCATCCGCCCGTCGTTCCCTTCCCCCCCAGACATCCCCATATCCAATCTCCTCCCGCGCCCCCCTCCCAGGCCGTCCCCCCTCCCCTCCCACGCCCATCCGCGTACCAGGGAAAGCGACACTCGTCCCTCACACTTCTTCCCGTCCATCACTGCTTGTCCGACCCCAATCCTCCTCATCCCCCTCCCATCGGGCGTGCCGCGGGCATTCCGCCAGCCATCTAGTCGTGACAGCACCGTGTGAACTCGAGGTCCGCCACCCGACATGGGGCGCGCGTGGGAACAGCCACGGGAGGGGCCGTGCGATGGAGGAGAGGGGGGGGAGGGGCAGATGACGAAGGAAACGGGATGAGCAAGGGGGAGGGAGGTGAGTGGGACACCCTAATCTTCACCCCTCCGCCTCCCCCATATCCTCCCTCGCCTCTGGCTTTCCACTTCTCATCCTCCTCCGCCTCCCTGTTCTCGCACCCTCCTCCCTATGCCCATCATCACCACCATCATCACCCACAGTACCATCATCATCATCATCATCATCATCATCATCATCGTCATCATCATCATCATCATCATCAGCATCATCCTCATCATCATCATCACCACTACCATATGGGGGCACCATTGCGGTTTCCATGCCAAAGTCCCGTGTATGTCTGCCGCACCTAACCTTCTCTGCGATTTTGCTACACACCTTGTTGATGGGTGTCCCTACGGCCGAAGAGGCGCCGACACGTGTGATGAATCGTTGATAATCTTCGGGCTGGTAGCACCACACGAAACGTGGATTGAGTGGTGTCTGGCGCACTAAGTGCCATAGGAAGTGGTGCTTGTTCACAACAGAATACTTGTATTTCGGGGGAACACCTTTAAACGCCCTGTCAGACAAGTATTGGTAGCACGTGAGGTAGTTATCCGCCGATGTCCTGAGTTGTGCGCACTCGGCGGGCGATAGAAAGAGCCCGCCCTGCTCGATGGTGGTATACATCTGGCACAAGCTCTTGAGCTGTAGCACCCTGGTTTTTTTCTCCGTGGAGCCATCGTTGTACTCCCTGGCCAGCGCCAGGGCCACCCTAGCGAGAGAACGTGCTTGCGCTGCCTTTACTGACTTCGACAATACTGGGAAGTCGGAGTGGGGGGAGCCTTCGTCAGCAACGAACGTGCCGAACTTGAAATGGGTGACGCGGTGATCTAAACCGAGTTCGTCGTAGAGTTCCTGGATACGTGCCCAGAGCCGCTCCACTATAATCGTCCTAACCCCGTGCTCCTCTTCGCAAACAATCTCGTAAAACAAGTTGGCGACGCTGTGGCCCGTGATTCCCAGGTCCATGGTGTGCATCACATCAAGCGATAGGGAATGCATGGAGACCCCCCATATATTGTATATCGGATGGTCCACTACATAGTGTCGCGAGTGGTGCTTCCAACGGTTGGGTGAATCAGCATTGAACTCGTTGAACGGGTTGTCTGCTTTGTTGCACGGGCACAGCCAACAGAACTCGTTGCTATTAGACCCTGGCATCTGCAGGTAGTTCGAGTAAAACTCGAGGTCGCCCAGGATGGCGTATAGAAACCCTCGGTATTTCGTGTCGGAGTCGGTCAACCACCTGTTTGCCAACTTGGCCCTCTCTGGATCTAAACGCATGCCGTTCCAGTCCGACCCCCTCGGCACACCAAGGGACACCGTTCGGGGAGGCCCTCCTTCGCTCCCGCTGGCCCACTCACGCCCCCCTTTCCGACCGCGCCTGCCCTCCGCCCTTGCACGCGGCGCCCTAGCAGCGCGACGCCACCGCGCCGACCGCGCAGCGAGCCAGGCCGTGCTCTGGGCGCCGTAGACACGAGCGGGGGAGAGAGATGAGCAGGATAGAAGGGGTGGCCCAGACAACATGTGACAGTGCACAACACCACGGTAGCCACGACACGACGACATGGGGTGATTGCGTGCACGGAGCGGCGTAGCCTTCCCAATCTCTCGATGGGTGCTTCCCCGACGCCAACGCATTGAAGGACCACCGAAGGATTTTCCATAGATGTATGAAGGTGTCGCACCCGTGCTTGTTTTGTTTGGCAAGCGTGCTCAGGGGCCACGAAACCAAGGCCATTGTCAGGCTCTTTGTGTTACCCTTGGCCAGCAAACTCGTCATGCTGATTGATACCAGCGAGTCTCGGGTAAGGAACTCGGCCCCGTCACCGTGCACCCGCAATGGGATGCACGTGGAGGCGCGGTCGCGGACGTCCCATACAGGGTGACCACGTAGTCGTGGCTCGTTCCTGAGACGTGTTTGAGCGGCCGCTTCCTGGATCAAGCGAAAACGGTTAACGACAGACGTGCGTGTATATGCACGCATGTCGGTAACCGCTGCCGTATATATAACATGATACAAATACATGTATGTATATATATGTATGTATGTATAGATGTATGCATTTGCACAATGGTACAACTGCATATACACACCATGCGTGCACGACCATATACATTGGGGCTGTAGGCGGGTTGGTTAGTTGTAGGTGGGTTGGGGGCGTGGTAGCTGGGCTGGGTAGGTGGATGGTTGGTTGTGGGTGGGGTTGGGGGCGAACTAGGTTGGTTAGCCATTCGGTGGCCCCCTAAACTCACGCATTAGACATGTGTACGAATATACATAGACATGCCTGCAAAACTATAAAATGCGCGTCCTGCTGGCATGGTCCCAGAACTCACCCACGCCGGAGGTCCCGAAGATGTCGTGGAACTCCGAGGGGTAGTTGTGAAACAATGCTGAAAACCATTCGTGCGGTAATAGGACCGAGCACGTCGCGCCCGTCACTGTATTGGTTTTCGGGTCCAAGCACGGGGCCTCGATGTCCAAGGGAAAGGGCAATTTGCTTTTGCCAAGCATGGTGTTGAGCTGCGAGTGGATGTTGCCAGGGTAGTTGCCCCATTGACCCAGCCCCGCCAGCTTGTTGATTTCTGGATGACGTAGGCCGTCCTTGTACGCTGCATGCGCCACTCTCTGAACTTCTGTTGCGGGCAGGAGGCCCCGCGTCCATGACCTCAGTAGATGGGTGCCTAGATTCGACCACTCCGACCCTGGGGCTGATGGGGCTGGTGCTGGCACGTCGTCGCTAGAGTCACCGTCCGCGGCGCGGCCATGGGGCGCCAGACGACATGTTTTCCGCGGGGGGGGCATCTTGACCGAGGGGTGTGACGGTGTGACCTCGAGCCACGCTGTCTGTCGATTGAACGAGTAACGCACGTCGTGGCGACAACAACCCTTGACGACGGACGCTAGACACACAGCAGGGCATGTGATGGCCAGGGTGGAGAGCGAGGGTGTCTGCGAGAAGACGGGCTGCAGAGGCGCAGGCATTCTGTTGGCCAGCACGCGCTTGGCTTCATCGCCAGCGAACTCGCTAGCAGCACATGCCTGGCGCGCTCGCCAGCACAGGCCTGGCCTTCGGGTGGAAGGCCAGGCAGCTCGGGCAGCAACGCGGACCGACCTGGAACGCCAACGCCCAGACTCATCGGATTGATCGTCCAAGGTCTCGCGGCCCATGTGGTGCCAATCCCACCAGCCTTCTGGGCGTCGGTTGTTTAGAACGTTTCCTCTTCCACCCCTCCTTCCACTTCGGGGAGGGGTTTACCCCTCCCACCACCCCCTCTCCTGGACCTGGACGGCGGGTTCGCGCGTCGTCGGGGCGTTCAAAACGGCCTCGGCGGGGAAGCCAATGCACTTGGTTGTGCTAGGGTGTTTGCCCATGTTGGCCTCTTTAGGAGGGGTACTGCAATTCCTCTCCCCCTCCTGTGATCGACCTCACCCAAGATGGCCCAAATATTACCCCCAGGGCTCCCAAGGGTGCCCCGAGAGGGCCCCAAGAGGTGGCCAGGATGCCCCAAAAGGCCCCCAGGGTCCCCCCACGAGGCCCCCAAGAGACAACCAAGAGGCCCCCAAAGACCCCCCAAAGGCACCCACGATGCCTCAAGAAGCTTCGGCGAACATGCCAAAGCATGGAGTTCACTAAGGTGTTCGCCACATATTGGACTGATTGGGATGACTCCAAGAGCGCCTGGGGATCTTAAGATGACCTCCAGGATGGCTCAAGATATCCCACGATGTCTCAGAATGGCTTCCTCCGCATGCTGCCCACTTCCCTGATCGAGGCAAGTCTTCTGGGCATCGTTTCTGGATGGGCTGGTTGCGATTCGCGAAGCGTCAACAAGTGCTGTTCGAGCCCCACGGGGGCCCGCCGCACAGCCGACGTTTCGGATCCGCTTGACCATGATGCGACGTCGGTCTGCACAGCTGCCGCAGCGCGAGCAAAAACGTTTGCAGCACGCCATTGCCATGCTACCCACGCGCATCTTCGAGTCACCGTGGCACACGACGCGCCTTGCGATCCTGATTTCTGACACGTGAAACGGGCACTTGCTGAAATCATTTCTTATGATGGCAATGGCGGGCAGCACCAGGGTTGCGCGGGGCCAACTATCTAGGACTCCGAAAGCAAGCTGATGCCCGAGGCGGCCACGAACGCGGCCTTCGACTGGCTGATGACCTTCTTGGCCTGGGCAGCGTTCACCGTGTCCTCCAGCAGGAGCTCCTCGGTGGCGTCCCCGAGCTTCTTGATGGCAGACATCGCCTCTAGACTCAACGCATCATTACCGTTCGTGTTCGATCATCCTCCTCCTCCTCCTGCTCCTGCTCCCCCTCTTCCTCCTCCTCGCCCTCCTCCTCCTCCGCCTCCTCCTCCTCCTCCTCCTCCTCCCGCCCGCCCGCCGTCCATATGTCCCTCCCTCCCTCCCTCCCTCCTCCTTCCTTCATCCTGCATACCCCCCCTTCCCCATCCCCATCATCATCAGCATCAGTCTCGTCCTCATCCTCCTCTTCTTCTTCGGGCCGTTGTTTCGCACTGCCCTCCACGAGTCGAGGTGGGTCGTGAACAACGGCCCCACGACCAATGTGGGCCGCTTTCAGCAACCTCAACACCACCATCGCCTCCTAGTTCACCTCCTGTTCCTCATCCTCCTCAGCCTCGTCCTCATCCTTTTCATCCTCCCACTCCTCGTCCTTAATCCTCCGATCCCTCCTCCTCCTCCTCCTCCTTCTCGTCATCATCGGCATCCTCCCCGATGTGCCGCAGTCTCACCACCCTCAACATCCAAATCACCTTCCTCCGACTCATCCTGTTCGTCTGCCCCCAGTGTTGCCATTCCAGTCATCGGCGCCCTTGCCATTCATACATCATAAGTTCGCCCTCATCCCCAGCTGGCCTTCTTGGCCTGCTCCACGTCCTTGCTGCTGCAGCCGTCGCTCTGCTGGGCGAGCCTGACGATGTTGATCAGCGCGCTGCCGCCGTCCTAGGGCGACGAACGAGGGGCGACGAACCACGACGACGATGGCGACGGCCACGACGGACGACGGACGGCGACGACGACGCGCCATCGGCCAAGTGCCCTGAATGGGTCCCGATCGAGCAAGCGGTGCATGTTCTGCTCTCTCCTTCGTTCCTCCTCATCGATCTCTTGCTCCGCCCCTTCTCCGAAGGAGAGGGGAAGGAGGGATGATCCTGATGATGATGATGCTGATGCTGATGGTGCTGCTGCTGCTGCTACTGCTGCTGATGGTGATGACGATGATGATGGTGACATGATGATGATGATGCTGATGATGATGATGATGATGATGATGATGATGAGGATGAGGATGAGGATGAGGATGAGGATGATGATGATGTGGAGGAGGAGGAGGAGGAGGAGGAGGAGAAGAGGAGTAGAGGAGTTGAGGATGAGGGGGGGAGGAGGGGAGTAAGATGAGGGGAGGCGGAGGACTATGAGGAGGAGGATGTGGAGGAGGAGGATGAGGCGGAGATCGAGGCGCAGGAGCAGATCCAGGAGAGGAAGCGGGGACCATGACGGGATAGTGACATCGGCAGCCGTAGGGCGAGGTGACATGGGACGGCGAGGGGAATGACGTTCAGTCCGAGTCTCCTTCGTCGCTTTGTCAATCTTTTGCAAAAACTCGATGGCCTTCGCCTGGAACGTCGCGCTGTCCGCTTTGATGTCGTTGACCGTCTCGCAGCACACCTTGAGCTTCTTGATGTCACGCTTCATCTCCTGCAGCGCCTTGGGCTGGCGGGCATGTCATGGTCGAGCCTCCCGCTTGGGAGGCCCAACCATATACATACCCTGCCACGCTGTGGCATTTCACAAGTCATCACCGCTCCAACCTGACGCTCTCAAAGCGGAGCTGGCAGTTGCCAGCTCCGTTTTGGGAGCGCCAGGTTGGAGCGGCCCTTAGCGGGTATAGACGGCACCCAAGGCGCAGAATTAGGCACGTCTACGGGCGTGGATGTTGAGTGGGATGACCAGGCTGGCACATCGATTGGATATTCAGGCGGAGGAGGGCCCCGACCAGGAGGATGGGGACCAGGACATGTCCGACGACGGGGGGGGAGGGGGCAGGGCGAGGGTTGAGGAGACCGATGTCGGAGGGAGTAGAGCGCGAGCTTCGAGTGGTGGTTGTTCCATCAGATGCCTTCTTCTTGTTGCCGCGCCCGCGACCCGCCTCTGGCTCGTCATCATCCCTGTCGGCCACGCCAGGCAGGTCGAGGCCCATGTGCGACATGTTGCCTGCGAGCGAATGCACGGTTATAGGGGGCGCGGAAACACGAACAGGAGTGGTATGAGAGCGAGGGCGGAGGGTGCACATCAGGCTGTTTCACGGGTTCGACCGTGACCAGGCCGAGGGGGGACGTACAGGGATTCGTACAGAATATGGGGGTATGGAACATGTTATTTTCTTTGTTACTCATCTTCCTCCTTTCCACCGAACCACCATGCCTCTCCCCCATCGCAATGATCTGCCTACTCGCCCTCATCCTGATGACGATCCTGTTCCTGCCAGGGACCTCCCCTTGCTGCCCATGCCGTCTCCTCATCCTTCATGTTCCTCCCCATATCTCTCCAGCGTCGCTTCGACGCCCAAGTGCCGTGGCTCACGAGATCCGTGCACATCTTCATGCCTGCCATGCCTGCGCCAAGCTCGTCGAAGGCGTCCCTCGAAATGCTCTTTTTGCCAGTGCCGCCCTGCTCTTTGCTGCGAGTGAACCGCTTCTCACCAGCGTCCTGGATCAGCTTGAATTGCTGGCGCCGCGGGTTGTCTGGGTTCGGGCGAGTCTGGGAGCCAAATCGATACATATAAACGTGGAGTGGTGATAAGGAGGGGGGTGGAACGAGGGGAGTGGTTCAATCACACCAGCCTTTCAGGGCGTAGGTGGTTTAGGGTGTAGTGTTTTACATGTGCCCCTCTTCACCTTGGGGGGCATGTCCCCTGCCCCCTCCCCATGGACCTGGACGAGGGGTCCCGCGAGGAGTTTGAGCGTCCAAGATGGCCCGAAATGGCTCCAAGACCGCCTCGGAGAGCCCAAGATGAGCTCCAATATTGCTCAATGTATCCCGAGCCTCAAGGTGGCCCACACGTTGTTCCAATAGGCCCCACCACTGCTCTACGACGGCTCCAAGTGGCCAAAGGGCTCACCAAGGAGGACCCGAAGAGGCAAAACTCGTGTCCAAAAACTAAGGGACACCATTGTGTTGATGTATTGCCGTTTCGCTTCGGATGGCCTTCCGAGGCCTCAAGGCGGCTCCAATATGCCCATTATTGTCCCATGAGGTGTCCACGGGAGCCTCAATACGGACCCAAGAGCGCTCGAGGGTGCTCCAAGATCGCCCCAAGAGGGCATCAATAGGCGACGGTAGGCACTGTATAATGGCGAGGGTGATTCGGAACACCATTTTTTTAACCGATGTCCCCCAAGGTGCCCCGAAGAACACCCCCCCAAGGCACCCACGAGTGCACCAATTATGCCCCCAAGAGGCGTCCAGGAGGTCCCAAGAGGCGCACACGCTGCCTAAAAGGGGCCCCACGAGATCCCCAAGAGGCTTCAAGGGGACAGCCGAGGCTAGGCATCAAACCACCAAGTCACAACAGGCATCCGACGAGGCTCATATGTTCGTACGTCGTTAGTCTCATCCTCCTCCTCCTCCTCCTCCTCCTCCTCACCCTCCTCCTTCTCATCCTCCCCCTCCTCAGATTCCAGCCCATCCTCCTCCTCATGATCCACTTTGTCATTATCCGCCTGCTCCTCCTCCTGCCCCTCCGACTTTCTGATCCCTCCTTCCCCCGCATCGGACGGCGTACCCCGCCTCGTGTCCTGCATGCTACCTCACTTCCCTGATCACCTCAACTCATCTTGGCATCGTTTCTGGACGGGATGGTGGGGGTACGCGAAGCGTCAGCGGTTGGTAGGGTAGATGTCCAATTCGTCCTCCCCTCTCACGTCCACCCAATAGATGGGCGGGTGCCCTGTGCACGTGCGACACCCATCGGAACCTCAATCTTGTCGTTCGCAACCATCTCGTCCAGCTCCGAGTCCGAGTACACCTCCAAGGCCTGCTTCCTAGTGCACCACTTCGCCGTCCTGGTGATCGTCTCGCTGAAGCTCAGCCTCTGCGTGATCTCCATGAACGTGTCGCCCAGCTGCGGGTCCACGAGGAAGCCCATGAGCAGCTTCTGCTTGGAGAGCTGCTTGCCAGTCGACGCCGTCGACGCCTGGGGCCCACATGGCTGGGCGAGGGGACATATGAGGCGGAGATGGACGAGGGCGGGCGAGAGGATGAGTGCATGAGGCTAGGGAGGGTGGTCACACGGTGCCGTATCTGGGGCAGGTTTTATGGTTGAGCGCGTGGCCTCGACGCATGAGCATGAGGCAGGGAGGGAGGGGAGCAGAAGAAGGAGGAACAGGAGGAGGAAGGGAGGGAGGGGAGGAGGAGGAGACGGATGAGGCGGAGGAGGAGGAGGAGCAGGACCAGGACGAGTAGGATGAGGATGAGGATGGGGATGCGGACGGGGAGGAAGGGGGAAGGGGATGATGATGATGATGATGAGGAGGAGGAGGACGATGATGATGATGATGATGAGGAGGAGGAGGGGAGGAGGAGGAGGAGGAGGAGGAGGAGGATGGGGATGATGAGGCCGAGGGAGGGGATGGTGGTGAGGAGGATGAGGACGTAGTCGCATATGGAAGGTTTCCCCCGCGAGCCTCCTCGTAGGCCGCCGCGGCCTTGGGCTTCTTCTCCCTGGCGGTCTCGAACCGTCCATACAGCGCCCTCGCCAGGGGCCATTGGCGATGCGGGCGCGTCGGGGGCGAGGCGTTCGCGGGCGGGGGCAACGTGACCACGTGACCGATGCCACCGCCCACGAACGCGTCGCCCCCGCGTCTCTCCATCGCTGCAGGCCCCTGTTTGAATCAAGAACGGCCTGATCTCCTTGTCCGTAAAGGTGCACTTGAGGTGCGCGGGGTCGCTGACGTCGGCGTGGGCCTTGAAGAGGTCCTGCTTCTCCTCGATGGACGCGCAGGCCGCGGCCGCAGACGCGAGCTGCTCGCAGGACCACCTCCGAGCGGAGGTGGCGGGATCTCCCTTGCCTTCCCCACCCAGTAGATTGCTCCCTCCCGCTCGTTTCCCGCCTCCACTCTCGCCAATATAAATGCACAATGCTCAGTCACACTGCCCGAGGGAAATGCGCGGGAGGGAGCAGGACACGCATGAGGGATTCCAGATGAGGAGATAATATGTATTAATGAAGTGGAAGGCGCAGTAGAAAGGGGAGGAGCGGCCAGGGAGGTGGAGTTCAAGCTCCGCCCACGTCGCTCCATCACCCGCGCTGGCGGGCTTCTTGATCACCGTGGCCTTCGCCTTGGGCTTCCCGCGGACAGCGGGGGCCTTCGCCGCAGCCTTGACCTTCGTCTTCTTCATCACCTGGACCATCGAGCCAGGCAGGCCCCTTGGACGCGTGGGCGTCGGGTGCGGGCTCGACTCTGCGAACCTGGAGCAGCTCGAGCCTCGCGCCTCTCGTGAGAGTCCGAACGATCTGTCCAGTCTGGCACCGCACGGGCCAGCCTCCGAGAACCACGTGTGCAGTCGAGCAACGTAGTTTCATGTGAGCGCGTGTGTGCGCGGTGAGTTTTTTTTTTTTTTTTGTTTTTTTCATTGTTTTTTTGCGTGTGCGTGTGTGCGCGCATCGTGTGTTTTACTGATGTGACTGCACGATTGGTTCTCGGCTGCATCACGTCGGTCTGACGCCAATCTGACGTCAGTCTGACGTCAGACGATCGATCTGACAAATGTCTGACGTCAGTCTGACGTCAGACGATATGTCTGACGTTCGTCTGACGTCAGATGTTTGTCAGATGGATCACCTGACGTCAGACTGACGTCAGACTGACGTCAGACCGACGTCAGATTGGCGTCAGACTGTTGATATACGTTTACATTGCGGTTGTTTCTGTACCTGATCATCGACCGTGCGATGGGGGTGCGGTCACACTGCAAACGAGGACGGGCTGCATATCGGCAGGAGCGAGGGATGCCCGCCGAGGAGGGAAGACTGCACGACGGGCAGGGACTGTTGAGCGACGGGGGAGGGAGGATCGACGGGGAGGGAGATAAAACCATATAGCTAGATACCATACCACATGAACGGACATGGCCAACCGAGAGCGAGGGAGACACGATGAGAGTGGCATGGAGTATGGAGGGGGATGCGGGGAGAGAACGGAACGATATAACGTGATGAAAGAAGTGGAGGACATACACGGAGTAGAGGGAAGCGTGAGCGATGAGAGGGGGATACGTGGGACTCGACGATATCATCCCTCGTCCATCGCCCTTCCACCCGTCCTCCACCATCCCCCCTCCATCCTTACATTCTCAGTCCTTCCATTCTCAGTCCTTCCCCTCTCTGGCATCCCCCATCCGTCTCCCTCCGTTCTGCGTGCCTAATATGATGTCTTGCGCACCTACTCCATCCTCCTTGTATCCGCCCCCGTGCGCTCACACATCCGGCCCCTGTCGCTCTCGATCCCTCCATGCCCGCCCTCCCTCTCCCCTCAATGACCACCCCCCATCTCGCCTCCACCCTTCCTCTATGACTACTCCGTCTAGCTATCCGTTCCCCATCCACACGCCAGCCATCGGCCATTCTCTCTCCACCCTACTGTCCCATCTTCCGCCCGCGCCTCCACCTTGCATCGCCAACATCCTCCATTGGCATTTCTCCTGTTCCTCACCCTCTTCCTCCTCTAGCGCCCCCCTCTTCACCCTCCTCATCCGCACACCCCCCCTCATCGCTCGGCACGATCGGCGGCCTGGAAGCAAGGGGCCGCTCGACGTGGGAATGAGACGGCGAGGAGGAGGACGAGGGGGGCGTGGCGGCCGAGCCGCAACCGCACCTTCAGACAGGATCCTCCTTCATCCTCACCCCCGTGCTCCCCATCATCTTCCTCATCCTCCTCCTCCCCCTCCTCCTCATCCCCCTCCTCCTCCCCCTCATCCTCCACCTCCGCGTCCTCCCCCTCCCCCTCCGCTGACCGCCGCGTCAGTTAGCGACATCTAGCGTAAACGGGTGGGGTGGGGGTCGGGGAGGGTCGAGAATTGTTCGTGACCCCACATACACGCCTACACATCACGCGTGGGATGTCGAAGCTCTGTTCGGTCACTACCAACTTGACCAGTCGTATACACTACCATGTGAATCCCAACAGCCCTTTATGGCGTGCGTGTGTGATCCAGCGTGTCGCGTCGTCAGTCTGCCCCTGTTCCCCTTCGGGGAGGGGTGTGTTCCCCCCCCATGCCCATCCCGTGGACGTGCATGGTGGGCAGGGGGGGAGGGGTTGGAGCGTACAATCGGGCACAATATGGCTCCGAGAGCACCTCGCAGAGCCCAAGATGAGCCCAAATATGACTCACGATACCCCACGGTGGCCAAGATGGCCCCCACGATGGTACAACATAAGCTCCAATACAGCCCCAAGGCGGCTCCAACTGGCCAACGAGCTCCCCAATGAGGCCGTGAATAGGCAAGCACGTTTCCAACACCTAGGGGGAAACAACGTGTGCGACTATCTCGCATAGTCGCTTCCGACGGCCCTCCGAGGCCTCACGATGGCCCCGCGAGGGCTCACGCGGGCCCCAGAGAGGCCCACGTCAGCCCCAAGGGCGTCCACGTGTGCTTCAAGAACTCACCAAGAATGGCCCAAGAGGCGATGCTCGGCACCCTAGAACGGCGAGGGTAAGCATGGATCTCGTGTTTGATCGATGCCCTCCAAGATGGCCCGACGAGCGTCCCATGGCACCCACGCGTGTCCCAAGAGGGCCCCAATAGTTGTCCAGACGGCCCCACGAGGCGCCCAAGCTGCCTCGAAGACGCCCCCAAGGGGTCACCACGAGGCTGCAATAGGCCACCCCAGGCACCCGAGATGTCCCCCCCCATCCCCCAAATTTTCCCAGAGGCGCCCATAAACACGTACAAGACATGCCCGATGATGTTCTTAGGTTTGGCACTTTTTCCCGATTCCCCCCTCCTTTTTCTGCATAGTATGTATCGTGTTCTTCCTCCTCCCTTTCCTCCTCCTCATCCCCCCCTCCTACTCTTCACCCCCCCTCCTTATCCGCTCCATCTTTCTCACCTTCCTCCTGTTCCTCCGCCTCCTCCTCCTCATCATTCTCATTCCTCCTGCCCCTCCCCTCGCCTCGGACGGTTCACCCCCGCCTGTTGGTCTTATGCACGGCCCCCTTACTTGATCACCCTAACTCTCCTGGGCATCGTTTCTGGATGGGCTGGTGGTGATGCGCGTGGCGTCAGCTATTAACATGCCGATAACCACGCTTGTTATCGACTCAACCAGCACCTACACCCGTGGTTAGGGCGAGGTATCCATCCGCGAAGCCTTGAGACACTCTAGGACGGGGGTGTGACCATGAGGAGGAGGTGAAGATGTTCGAGGGTCGGGCGACCAGTGGGAGCTCAGCGCACGGACCACTGGAAGCTCCGTTCAACTGCGTTCGAAACTCAACGCGCGGCGAGCATTGGAAGCGCAGCACATACCCCGACAGTGTCGGGCTTCCTGTCCCTGCACGCGATGCGCGGCGGCAGCAGGCGCTCCCTGGCCTGCTGCGAATACCGCGTGGTCTCCGCCTCCTCCCCGATCCCCTCTTCGACCCCCCCTCCTGTGAGAATCGCAGCGCGCATCTCAACGCTGGCGTGTCGCGTGCCGAGGGTGTTCGGCATCCTCCTCTCCCTCATCGTCCTTGTCCTCCTCTTCCTCCTGGTCAGTATTGCCGTCCCTCTCGGCACGCGTGTGCTACTTCGCGAGAAGTGTGCCACGATGCGAGACGAGCTCCTCTTTCGAGCAGCCCGACCGACATGCGTGCTGCAGAAGTTTGGCCAACATCTCGGCGTGATTGGCGCACATCGAGGAGCCGACCTGGACCAGAAGTCGTGGCTTGCCCCCCTCGTCCTTGTACGTGACGTACGAGGCACTCGTGCCGTAGCACACGTGGAGCTTGCCGAGCACAGGGTGGTTCCCTGTGCGCGGCAGGTTCTTGAGGTCGGCGATGGTGTTCTTGACCTTGCCGCCCTCGGCCTTGCTCTGGGTCGTGTTCTTGCCCTTGCTCGCGTCCTTGCTGGCGTCCGTGCCGTGGGCCCGCTTCTCCTTCACCTCCGCCTTCGGACGACGTTCAAACCGTGGCAGAGTTTGGAGCTCACAGAGCGGATCTAGTCCCACCAGCCCTCTGGGCGTCGGTGGTTTAGAGCGTTTCCTCTGCCACCCCTCTTTCCCCCCTTCGGGGAGGGGTTTACCCCTCCCCCTACCCCCCCCGTCCAGGCCCAGGATGGGAGGGAGGGGTAGAATGTCAGATATGGCGCGAGCGCACCTAGCTTGCCCCACCCCCTCCCCTGGACCTGGACGGGGGGGGGGTCGCGAGTCGTCGGAGTTTCCAAAACGGCCTCGGCGAGGAAGCCAACCTCATTGTTTGTTTACTAAGGTGTTGGCCTCATGTTGGCCTCTTGGGGGGGCTGTAATTGATAACTCCCCCCTCCTGGGATCGATCTCACCCGCGATGGCCCAAATATGCCCCCCCCCCCCATGCCCCCAAGGGTGCCAGAGGGCCCCAAGAGGTGGCCAGGATGCCCCAAGGGGCCACCATGATGCCCGCACGAGGCCCCCAATAGACCCCCAGGAGGCCCCCAACGACCACCCAGAGGCGCCCACGATGCTCCAAGATGCCTCGGCGAGAATGCCAAAGCATTGGTTTCACTGAGGTGTTCGCCACATCTTGGCCTCTTGAGGGGGGCACTGATTGAGGTGACTCCAAGAGCGCCTGGGAGGGCTCAAGATGACCCCCAAGATGGCTCAACCTATCCCAAGATCTCTCAGAATGGCTTCCTCTGCGTGATGTCCACTTCCCTGATCGAGGCAATTCCTCTGGGCATCGTTTCTGGATGGGCTGGTGGGCATTTGCGAGGCGTCAACAATGTTTCTCGATTGTGTTGGTCGCGGCGTTCGGCATTGCCAGAGGTGGACATATGCGCATCTCTCTCTATATATATGGGGCATGGGCAAAAGGAGGGACGGGGAGGTATTCAGGTTGGCCGTTTGATGTGGGCTCCTCTGTTTCTTGCATTTCCTCTGTCCCTCCGCTTCGGCATCGCTCCGCCTCCACCTTGTCTGCCACCGTGACCCCTGCCCCCTCCACCTCCACCCCCGCTCATCCACGCCCTCGTCCACAGCATCGTCATTAGTCCTCCTATCCGTCCCCCCCCCCTCATCACCACGACCCAGTCCTGCCTTCAGCTTCCTCTTCTTGGCTGGCACGGCCTCGGCCTTCATGGCCGACGCCAAGATGAACGCGTCATCCTCGGACTCGGCTGTAGCACCTAGGTCGACCTTGTGCTCGTCGGGCCAGCCCTTCAGCCACTTGGAGAGCTCCTGGCCGCGGGGGAAGTGGGAACCGAGGCAAGGGCGGCTACATGGATGTTCGGAAGCAGAAGCGCGGGCCAGGTGGGCAGCACAGCGGGACGGTAGAGAAGGCAGAGGGAGGCGAGGCAGGGATATACACCCCCAGGGATGGTTCAGACCTTTGGGGTCAGGTACGAAGACTTGTCGCGGGGCTAACCAGGTGGGCGAGAGGGTGCATGAGACACAGATGTGGTCATGATTGTCAGGAGGGCGTGGATGAGGCAAACTACGGTCATGTAGCACATGCGTACGTATTCCCTTGCCCGTGCGTTGTTGTCCCAAGAACCATGTGAGTCCAACGCTGATGGTAATGTTGATGGTGGTGATGCTGGTACGGAGGGTGATGCTGATGGCGATGGCGAGTCTGGTGGTGGTTGCGATGCTGAGGGCGGGGATGTCGATGGCGATGTGCGGCGATGATGGTGGCCTAACAATTGCGACGATGACAATGGTGTTGGTGCCGACGGCATGTTTTATGGTGAGGGTGATGGTGATGGTGGTCGCCATGAGGTTGAGGAGGTTAATCGTGGTAATGCTAATTTTGAGTACGATGATGGCGCCGACGGGGGTGATGAGGTTAACCGTGGGGTGATGACAGCTATGAGTCATGCCAACGACGACTACGATGGTGTTGGTGCGGCTGCTGGTGATGGTGGTGGTGTTGCTGATTATGATGATGACGATGATGATGACGACGGTGCTGATGACGGTGGGCGTGATGGTGATGCTGGTGATGGTAACGACCATGCGTTTTGGCGATGGTCACGATGCTGGTAACGATGGTGATTACGATTGCAGGTTGGTTTGGCTACCCCAAACAGCCATCGATGGTGAGTTATGCAACGTAAATCTCGAACGCGAGCAAGCATCTGACACGCAGGCCGAAATGCAAGTAAACCCTACGCAAATCGTGCAAGATCAGCATCATGCACCCGTGTCGTTCGTGCGGTCCTTGTAGTAGTCCCAGTATGTGTGTCGGTGCTCAGTCCCCAGCACCGCCGTCCTTCATCCAGGCCGCGAGCTGCAGCAGCAGGTCGTCGCTCAGGGGCGGCTCGTCCTGTGGTGGGCTGTCCTCCATGTTGTCGTAGCTCGCCAGGCGAAGCGTCGGCGCGCCCGAGTCGACGGAATCTGACGACCACGATGGGCGGAGCGAGGTGTCGCGCACGACGTCCACGGGGGGCATCACCACCTCCTCTTTCGACTCGGGTGGCGGAGACGCAACCTGCAGCTGTTTCGCGCGTCGGTGGCTGCCTCCATCTGGGTGGGGCCGAGGTGTCATGGAGAGCATCGGACGAGTCAAGGGGTGCGGGGTGCACTTTCCGACCGCCCCATCACGTCAATCCCAGCCTAACCTATCGCCCCGTTACTCCGAAGCTCTCCATGACGCCCCAACCCCGCCCAGATGAAGGCAGCCACCGACACGCAAAACCACAACCTTCAGCGGGTGCACCATCGAGGCGTCGTAGTCGGACGGCGGCGTCGGCGTGTAGATCGGACTGCATTGCTCGGCGGCCGTCTTCATCCCGATCCTTGCCCTCTTGGAAGGAGGCGTTTCGTTCGGCATTGATGGCATTGAAGCCGCACGCTTGGCCTCGCCATGATGCGCAAGTGGGGGGCGCTGGTCGGCGACAGGGCGACGGCCTCATGGGCGCTCAGCTGCCCGTCGGAGCTGCCCCCCGCCACGGAGACGATCTGCTGCCCGTCGGAGATGCCCTGGACGGCGTCCGTATCGGAAGCGCTGTCCGACGCGACGACCTCGACGAGAGCCTCCACCGCGGGCTCGGACTTGCCACCTGAATCCTCCTCATCTGCTGCCAGATGCTGCCAGTCGCGGTCATCTGGCAGCACCTCGCGGTCATCTGGCAGCACCTCGGCCATCAGGACCGCTTCATCCTCTGCAATCTGGCGATCAACCTCCTTCATGCGTTCACCATGCGCCACAGCGGCAGCAATCGCCTCTGCGCGGGTGTCGGGTCTGTCATTGGGCGCCGCGAAGCTCCGCCCGCGCTCAAGGCGGCGATGCCCCTCCGATGGCGACGTCCTCATTGCCTGCTGGAACTCCGATACCTCGGGCCCGCCCTCGCGCGCATCGGTGTTGCGAGGCTCACTGGGGTCTGCCCCCCAGCGCGAGGCCGCGCTGATCGGCGGGGCGAGCGCGGGCACGGACTTGTGTCTGCGGCGGCGCTCCTGCCCAGATGGCCCAGCCATGGCCGCCGGCGGCGAAGACGGGGAGCGAGACGCGCAAGGACGAGCCACCATCCCGTGAAGGCACTACGCTCCACGAGCTCGCTAAAATTGTTTGCACCAAATGGCAACTGATCGACGATGATTACGGCGCGTTCTAGTTACTCCAGGTTTCGTAATAAAAGGGAGGGGTTCTGGACCCTCCAAGCCAAGCCAGTTCAGACCTCCCCCGTGGGAGAACCCTCCAAAACATCGTCCCCAGACCCCCCAGGCCCTCTAAGATAGCCTGGAAGAGACCCCCCCGAAATGAGACCCCCCTCCCTTTATTACGAAATCTGGAGTATGGTGATTGATGTAGTGATGCTTGCGGCGATGATGGTGGTTGCGGTGAGGTGCATGGTGGTTTCGGTGATGTGATTTGACGTTATGGCGATGTGTTATGGTGTTGATGTTGGTGACTAGGCTGGTTAGTTTGATCAGTGTGGCTGTGCTGACTGCGCCAGCGATGGGGGTCATGGTCACGGTTGGTGGACCATGTGCTGATTTCTTCTGGTCAATACAATTGCGCGTCGAGCGAGAGCCCATTTTGAAACGCTACGAGCTTCCCTTTCCATCCGTGCAGCTGCTGGAAGGGCGGCGATGATGACGTGCACTCGGTAGAGGCTGCTGGGGAAGTAAGGCGGACGGGGAGGACGAGAGGGGACGATGAGCGAAGGGGCGAGTTGTGGGAGGGGGTACGGGGAGGTGCACAGGGAGGGGGGTGGTGGGACAGGCGAGATAAGGGAGGAAGGGAACTGTGTGGGAAGACACTAAGCAGGGGCGAGGCATGAGGCTGGGTGAACAGCAGGGGGCCCCGCGCCCAAGCGGCAACGAGTCCTTCAACTCAGCAGGGCTGAGGTCGTGGTCGTCGGTGTTGCCCGTGTCGGCGTCGCCGTCGGTGATGGTGCCCGCGACGTCGTCGTGGTCGTCGAGCGTGCCTGGCGGCGGGTGCCCCCCGCTCGTTCGCAGGTTTATCCCCCCTCTTCGCCCCATCCCCTGTCCTCCCGCGTCGTTCTCATCATTGTCAGCACCAGGCTTGCCATCACCCTCATCACCAACACTACGACCACCATCGCCCTCGGCATCGCCACACGTGTGTCATCACCGCCGTCATCATCACCAGCGCCGCCATCACCAGTACAGTTACCATGATAGGCATCATAGTTACAATCACCATCAGCCGCACCACCATCGTCGTCATCACCATCATCATCATCATCAACATCATCAGCATCATCAGCATCATCAGCATCATCATCATCAGCAGCACCATCATCAGCATCATCACTATCATCACCATCACCATCGTCAGCAGCGTCAACATCACCAACAACAATATCATTACCACCATCACCATCATCAACACTAGTATCCCCATCACCATCCGCAGCACCATCATCATCAGGATCAATATCATCACCATCATCATTACCAGACTCATCATCGTCATCGCCACACTCCGTCGTCCTAGTCACCGACCTTGTCGTCGCGATCACCATCATCGTCGCCATCCTCGCCACCAATCACATCTAACCAGGTTTTACCGTTGTTCCCACTCACCCCATCGCCCTCCATGTTTCTCCATCCGCATCTCCCCTTCCGTCTTCCTTAGCGCACGTCACCCTCCATCCTTCATTCATCTTTCCGCGTTCGCTCGCCCTTGTTCCGTATCCCGTTACAATGCCCCGTCCCGTTCTCCATCCTCCAGGCCATTCTTTTCGTTGCATGCCATTCCCCTCAGCTTTCTCCTTCTCCTCCTGATCGAGCCCCCCTCCATCCGCCTCCTTCTATTCGGCCCATTTCTGCCCCTCTACCGCCTCACCCTGCTGCTCCTACTCCTGCTCCTGCTCCTTCTCCTCCTCTTCCTCCTCCTCCCTCCAGCATCGCCTGGCTCTGAAGCAGCACCGCCATCATCCACGGGGGCCATCGTGACCACCTGGGCGACGTCGTCGGGGTAGCATGCGCCGCCAGAGGCGCGCCCGCGCGCCTCTGGCGGATAGCGCCTCCTATGAAGCGCAGGGGGGGGGGGAGCGACAAACATCATCACCGTCGTTCCTCCGCCCTCCCGCTTCCTCATCATCCTCTTCCTCCTCCTCCTCCTCCTGCTGCTACTCCTCCTCCTCCTCCTCCGCATTCTCCTCCTCCGCCTCCTCCCTCCCTCCTTCCTCACCCGTCATCTCCTCCCGCTGTGCCTCCCCTCATTCGTCTCATCCCTCTTCACTCTCCATATACGTCCTCCCCTCTCCCCCTCATTCCGCCCTCCTCCTCCGCCTCCTCCTCCTTCTCCTCCGCATGTTCTTCTTCACTGCTCGTGCTATGCATCTTTCTCCCCCGTTAAACATATTCATGCTTCAGAGACCGATTGTCCTGGGCGGCGTGTCCTCGCGGGTCACCCCCATCAGGTGCAACAAATACCACATGGTGTCTTTCTGGGGCTCGGTGCATTGCTGGAGGGCCTATGGGCAGCCAGGTGAAGGACGCGGACATGCCGCGGTCGAACGCAATGGGGAATGGTGGCACGATGCATACACCAGTGGTACTGTCAGGTCTGACGTCCGATCTGACGTCAGATCTGACGTCAGATCTGTCGTCCGATCTGACGTCAGATCTGACGTCAGATCTGACGTCAGATATGACGTCAGGTCTGACGTCAGGTCTGACGTCAGATCTGACGTCATGCCTGAGGTCGGGTCGACGTCAGATCTGACGTCAGACCGACGCCAGATCTGACGTCGGACCCACGTCAAGCCTGACATCGGACCGACGTCAGATCTGACGTCCGACCAGCGTCAGACCCGTCGTCGTACAAACGTCAGAGTTGACGTCGGGCCGACGTCAGACCCGACGTCAGTCCAATGTCAGCGCACCATCGTGCCCGCCCCCGATGCGCTCGACCACGGCACTTCCTTCCCCGTCTCTTGACGAGTCGACGCCTGTCGCCGACGAACAGCATTGTCACGTACTCTGCGGAAGTGCTTCATCATACATACTAATTTATCTACTAGACTTCCTCCGCGGGCAGCAGGAGAACCAGCTGGTTCTTGGGAGGCCCTGGGGTACCTGTGCGAGGGGGGGGGCTGACGGGCGGGATGGGAACGAGCGGGGCGGGGGGGGGACACTCGACAGGAGAGTGACAGGAGGAGGTGGAAGCCAACGAGGTGGTTTGGCTGAACACTGAGGGGGATGGTACCAGTGTGAGGGGGACGGGCCAGCACCCTCCTGCCCCAGTCTCTGGCATACCCCGTTTTACCCTCCACCCACACCCCTCAGCCCCCCCTCCCCTCCCCCTCCCCCGCCTCAACCTCCTCCACCCATATCCGCCTCCCCCTTCTTATCATCATCGTTCTCCTCCTCCTTCTCCTGGCCTTCCCCCCCTCTTCACCCCACATCCGCCTTCTCACCCCTCCTCCTCCAAGCCAACCATCAATCCGGCGCGCCTCCTCCTTGGGATACGCAGTCAAGACGTCGACGCACGCGTCGCGCACCTCCGTCCAGCTGGCCTCGGCGTTGGGGATGCGGCGCAGCAGCGCCTCCACCTGGGGCGCGGGGCCACGTGTCCCCATGCCCTCTTCCACCATTCGTCGGCCCCGTGCCCTCCGACATGCGATGTTGATGGCGATGGTTACCACCACCATCACCATAACCAGCTACATCATCATCATCACCATCAACATCGGCATCATTATCACCATCCACATCATCATCATCGTCATCATCACCATCATCATCATCACCGTCATCGGTGTCATCCTCACCAGTATCATCATCAACAACATCACCAACAGCATCAGCATCATAATCCAGCAACAACATCGTCACCATCACCAACACCAGACCCAACAACACCATCAGATCCACCATCAACAACACTTACAACACGATCACCAGCATCACCACCGTAATCACCGTCAGCGTGACCATCCGCATTATCAGCATCCTCAGTCGCACCATCATCACCAGCATCATCATCAACAACAGCAGCAGCATCATCAGTATCAGTACCAGCATCATCATCTGCCGCATCAGCGTAATACTAGTCATCATCACCACATCACCATCAACACCATCATCGTCATCATTCCCCGTCCCCCGTCAGCTTCTTCATTATCCGTACGGTTCCTCCTTCCCAGCATCGCCCCCTTTCCCCATCCTCATCATCGCCCCCCATCGCCCTCCCTGCGTCTCCCCCAGCTCACACCCCTCGCCGCTATGCCCCCCTGGCAGCCTCGTCATCCACCTTCGTGCCCTCCCCATCCGTCCCCCCGTCGGCCTCGCCATCCCCCTCCCATCCGCCCCCTCCTTCGCGTCCTCCTCATCCTTCTCCTCCTCCCCCCCCCTTCCTCCTCCTCTTCCTCCCCCTACTCCTTCTTCCCATCCTTCCCACCATCACCGCCATCACCAATCATGAGATCGCAGGTGGCGCTCGAAAGCGAACCGAAATTCCCCGTCGGCCCACCATGCCAGGGTCCTTCGTCATGCTAGGCGCGCGGGCGGCCCTGTCTTTCGTCAAGCGATGGCACCAACCTACGTTGAACGAGCTCTTCGCCCCGACCCGCTCGACATATGCGAGCAGCTCCTGCGTCAACTTGCCGCGGTCGCCACGCGGGGTGGCAGGGCGGCGCACGACGCCCAAGTCCCTCAGCGAGGGCTTTTGGGCGAGGGGGAGCGGCACGGGAGATGGCGGGGCCCGCCGCTGGCGTGCGGCGAGGGCAACGGGTCGAGCCGCGATGGCGCGACATGCGGCCTGAAACGGCCTAAGCCAAAATGGCTGGCGAGGGGGGCAACCGTGGAGGGTAGCCGCGTGGATGGGGGTGCTTGGTACATCGCCCCCCCCACCCCCTCGTTCCACCGCCGCTCTCCTCATCCTCCTGTAATCGCCCCCCCCCTCCTCCTCATCGTTTATCGTCCACCTCTCCCTCCCCATCTCTTCCCCCCGCCTTCGCCAACCTGGCCAGCGGCAGCTTCGTCCTCATGGCCATGGACATCATAATCAGCAACCTGATCACCATCACCATCATCATCGCCATCATTTTCAACAGCACCATCACCGTCATGATCAGCATCATGGTCAGCGTCATCATCATCATACTCATCATCACCTGCAACATCATCATCACCATCCCTCGCAGTGACGGCATCATCAGCGTGTTTCTCGTCAGCCTTACCTTCCACGTCACCATGATCATCATCATACTCACCATCCTCATACCCCCTGTCAGCAACATCATCAGCATCAACAGCATTGCCTGGGCGAGTAGGCAGCGCGGCGGATATGCAACACGGCGGGTCTCATCATCACCATCATCATCACCTTCGCCACCACCACACTTACCATCGTCAGCATTAGGTTCATCATCATCACGACCACCACCACCATACTCATGATCATCATCATCAGAACCGTCACCTTGCTCATCATCAACCTGGCCATCCGCATCCTCATCCGTAGCACCATGACCATCATGAACTGTACCGCCAACATCACCATCAACATCGCCATCATCAGCATCACCATCATCGTCATATGCATCGCCCCCTCCTTCGTCGCCATCATCACCATCATCAGCACCATCAGCAGCATAAGCAGCATCAGCCTTTTCAGCACCATCATCATCATTATCAGCATCAGCATCACCATCATCACCACCATTACCATCATCATTGTCGCCGTCATCACCAGCATCGCCATTGTCATCACCATCATCGTCATCGGCATCAGGATCGCCATCATAATCAGCATCTCCTTCTGCATCGTCATCATCATCGTAATCATAATCCTCATTGGCATCGTCATCATAATGATCGTCACCACCCTCATCGCATCACCATAACATTCATCATCTTCCTGACCCTCATCATCATCATCTTTCTTGGTATCATCCTTATCAGTATATTCATTGCTCTTATCATGATCACCATCATCAGCAGCAGCGTCGTCGCCATCAACATCAACAGCAGCATCCTCGTGGTCATCATCAGTACCATCACAGCATCATAAATCATCGTCGTCCTCGCCGTCATCATCTTCATCATCACCCTCATGGTCATCAGCATCATCGTCACCATCGTCTTCATCATCATCGTAATCCTAAGCCTCATTATCGTCATCGGCATCGTCATCATCATCATCACCATCTTCATCGCATGACGGAAATGTCAATTATCCCTCTCAGCCTCGTCATCATCATCTTGTTCAGAATCACCCGTATCATCATAATCATTGCTCGCACGATGATCACCATCATCAGCATCGTCGACGTCATCAGCATCAAATAATTATCCTCGTGGTCATCTTCAGCGTAATCACATCATTACAAGTCAGCATTAGCATCATACTTGGTATTACCATTATCATCATCATAAGCATCATCACCATCATCATCATCACCACCACCACCATTCTCATCATTACCATCATCATCGCCATCACCTCCATCAGTAGCATTATCATCATCAACATCATCAACATCATCCTTTTCATCACCACAATCAGCATCCTTATCAGCATTATCATCATCATGCAGCAGCACCATCAGCATCAGCAGCAGCGTCATCATCATGATCAGCATCGTCATCACCACCATCATCAGCATCGTCATCATCAGCATCATCATCACCATCGTCATATCATCTTCGTTATCATCATCCCACATGTGAGATCTGACAAAATCCTGTCGTCAGGTTTGAAACCTGCACTAGCGCTACCGACCGTTACCGAAAATTTTTCGGTCGCGACCGAAAAACGTTACCGACCATTACTGGTCGCGACCAGTGACGGTTACCGAAAAATTCGGTCGCGGCGGAAAGACCGATAACGCTTTTCGCTACCGAAAAAAATCGGTCGCGCATGATCTGGGCTACCTAGGCTCTGCCTGGAGGGTTCTTACCCTCGTTCTTAAAGGGGCCGGGCAATGTTCCTCGCCCCGGGCGGTTCCCCCGGTCTCCGCACCGCGATTCCCCCAGTTGCGCCACCTGGGTTCACCCAGCTTAGGTTAGCTTAGCTTAGCTAAGCTAAGCTTAGCTCCTCTCATCTTAGCTTACCTTAGCCTAGCCTAGCGTAGCTTAGCTTCGCCTTGCCTAGCTTAGCTTAGCTTTAGCTTAACTTAGCTTAGCTTGGTTTAGCTTACCTTAGCCTGGCTTAGCGTAGCTTATTTGGCTTAGCGTAGCCTAGCCTAGCTTAGCTTAGCTTAGCATAGCTTACCCTAGCTTAGCTTAGCGCAGCATAGCGCAGCGCAGCATTAGCACAGCATAGCATAGCATAGGACAGCCAAGCTAGCATAGCATAGCATAACTCAGCATATCATAGCATAGTATCGCATAGCATAGCATAGCCCCGCATAACATCGCATAGTATGGCATAGTATAACATATCATTGCATAACATTGCCTAGCATAGCACAGCGCAGCACAACATGGCATAGCATAGCGCAGCACAGCATAGCACAGCACAGCATAGTATAGCATAGCGCAGAATAGCATAGCATAGCATAGCATAGCGCAGCATAGCATATCACATCATAGTCTAGCATAGCATAACATAGCGCAGCATAGCACACCATGGCATAACATAGCGCAGCGCAGCGCAGCACAGCATAGCCTAGCGCAGCAACTCATAACATAGCATAGCCTAGCATAGCATAGCAAAGCAAACGCAACAGCAAAAGCAAAGGCAAAGGCAGCAGCAAAGGCACGAGCAAAGCAAAGGCAATGCAAAACAAAAGCAATGCAAAGCAACAGCAAAACAAATGCGACCGTGTAGATGTAGATGTAGATGTAGGTGTAGGTGTAGATGTGGATGTAGGTGTAGGTGTAGGTGTAGATGTAGATGTAGATGTAGACGTAGATGTAGATGTAGATGTAAATGTAAATGCAGATGCAGATGCAGGATGCAGATGTAGATATTGATGTATATGTAGATGTAGATGTAGATGTAGGTGTAGATGTAGGTGTAGATGTAGGTGTAGATGTAGATGTGAGTCTCGCTGTTGATGTTGATGTAGATGTAGATGCAGGTGTAGATGTAAATGTAGCTGTCGGTGTAGATGTAGATGTTGCGTTCCTGAATGCTCCAACTCCTAGGTAGGGTCGCACTGGGATAATTCTCAAAGACTATCCCGTATCGCCTTTTCGCTTCCGACGGGCCTGCGAGGCTCCATTATGGATGGCCCCAAGATGCCCCAAGAGCGCCCTGAGAAGCGCCACGAAGGGCCCAAGGAAACCCGCAACGGCAGCCAAGAGCACCCCGACAGCCCCACGAGAGCTTCGAGCTCCAAGAGCTCCCAGGAGAAGTCCAAAGGGCAGACGATCACTAAAGGCCCACCCTTTTCTGTCGGGACACCCCCTGACGAGCCCCAGCGACCCTCAAAGGATACCAAGAGTCCGAAAATGACCCCGACCGTGTCCAAAATTCATCCAGGATGGCCCGAAGACGCCATCCGGGGGCCACCGAGCGGCTGCGAGGACCCTCGCGGTGGTCACTGCGGGGGCCGGGCTGCTCGAGCTCACCACAACCAGCGTCGCGAGCTCCCTCCTCTGGGGGTCGGCGGAACGACGCAGGCCCAATGGATCACTCTGGCGGGGCCCGCAGACCCCGAGAACTGGGCCCCGTTGACATACAGCAGATCGCGCTCCAACTCGGTAGCAAAGCTCGACGCGACGACAAATTGCGACACGTCTGGATTCACATGGATGACGCAATACTCGGAGACCGAATACTCGCGCGGGTAGTTCGGGCTCCGCACGCAGGAGCCCGAGGTGACGGCGCAGGGCCCGGTTACCGACAGCCACCAGTGCCCCGACGGAGCTTCGACGCTCGCCCCATCCACGCACGCCCCGCACTCTGAGCACACCTGCGCGGCACTCAGCCCGTCGACCGCAGAAATATGTCTGTAGCAACTGGCGTTGGCGTTGTTGCTTTCGCCTTCCCGGCGGCGCGCCGAGGAAAGGAAGCGAGAGGGGGCAGGACTTTGCAGAAGGCGGCGGGGCTCAGAAGACTTGGGACCTTCTGAGCCTTCTCATAATCGAGGAACAAACAATTACATAAACATTGATTTTCGGAAGTCCGCGCGGATTTCTTGGATCGGCATTGGAGCCCTCCGGCGGCGCCTCGGGCGCTGCCCGTGGCGCGCTCCGCGCGCCAGGAGGGGGTACAGCATGCTGCTTCGCATGAGTTTGATGCCAATGAATCGAGAATGAGTTGGATCCGTCAGTGCTTCAGTCTTGCGTTCTGATGCGGAAGCTATGACGATCCGCATTGGCTGTTGAAAAATCAGCGCGGACCTCCGAAGGCTTAGGCCTACATGCTGGGCTCAAGATGCTCGAGAAGGGGCCCGACCCCTCTGCCCCTCCCCCCCGGGCGCGCCCCCGAGCCTTCCTCGTTCTCTTCCGTCACGCCGTACGCGAGATTGTAGGTGGCGCAGCCTCCGTACCCGGCGTCCCACGTGGCCCTGAAGCCGAGGCAGACCGGCAGCTCGCAGAGCCCGCACTGCGGGCAGACCTGCGAGGGGCACCAGGGGCAGGATCGGTCAGCATCGAATCGGGAGGCCGGATCGGACTGAAGTGCGCATCGGACCAGACAGCTTCGGCACGGAGCCAGAATGGAATCGGATCGGCCGCGCCAGGATGCAAAACCAGCGCAATTCAAGCAATCTGAAAAAAGGTGCTGTTCAGACTCTGGGGGCGCCCCCAGACTCTGGGGGTTGGGGGTTGCTCCGACTCGTTGTCCGACAATGTCTCCTCGCTCCTACCCCCTGCCTCCTTCTCCTGGTCCTCCTCCCTGTTTCTCTTCCTACTCCCTCTTCGCCTGCTTTTCCCAGTCCTTTTCTTCCTCTTCCTCCTCCTCCTCCTCCTCCTCCTCCTCCTCCTCCTCCTCCTCCTCCTCATCCTCCCCAAGAGGCCTCTAAGACGCCCAAGATGGCCTCCAAGACGGCCCTGAAGCGCCTCAAAAGGACCCCACATCGGTTCAGAGAGGCCCCCAAGACGGCTTCCGACGGCGTCAGACCCGTCAGACGGGCCAGGAACGCTTTTAAGACGGCCAAAGAGAGGCTCTCACGAGGCCTAAGGAGGCCCCCAAAACGCTTCCAAGAGGCCCCCGGGAAGCCCCCATGAGGCCCCACAAGAGTGCCCCAAGAGGCTCCCAAGAGGCCTCCTCCTCCTCCTCCTCCTCCTCCCCTCCTCCTCCTCCTCCTCCTCCTCCTCCTCCTCCTCTTCCTCCTCCCTCTCCTGATCCTCCCCCTCAGCCTCCCCCAAGTGTTCCCCGAAGAGTTTCCGGAGCGGCTGGGGGAATGCATAATCAGATAGCTTGGCCAAGCTGGGGCCCAACGTTTGGCCACATAGGCGCTTCTCAAAAAGGCTGGGGGCGTCGGTGATTCGCCGGCGTTCCAAGATGGCCGCAAAATGGCCCACGACGGCCCCAAAGCCCCCAAGAGGCTTTTAATGCAGTCCAAGAAGCCTCCAAGGGGACCTGCAGGAAGGCCCGAAGAGGCAAAGACAGGTGATTTCCCGTGGGCTCTTGACGGATTTTGACGTTTTCGGCTTGCCGACGGCCCAATGCCGCCGAAGAGATCCCCAAGATGGCCCCAAGAGCGCCCAAGAGACCTCCAAGATGGCCCCATGACGGCCTCCAGACGGTCCAAGAGGCCCCCAAGGCGCCTCCAAGACGGCCCACGAGAACTCCAAAGCGCCCACTCGTCATCGTGGTCGTCGTTGTCGTCGTCGTCGTCGTCGTCGTCGTCGTCGTCGTTGTCGTCGTCGTCGTGGTCGTCAAACCTCTTTCAGTTTCCTAATCAAACCCCTCTCCCTCTCCCTCCCCTCTCCCTCCCCTCTCCCCCCCCTCTCCACCAACCCCCCCACCCCCCCTCCACCTCCCCCTCCACCACCCCCCTCCGCCCCTCCGCCACCTCCCCATCCACTCCCCCTCCAACTCCCCCTCCACCTCCCCCTCCACCCCCTCGGATGTCCCTTGGAACCTTTTAGGGAGCACCCAGGGGGCTCCAGAGGGCCCCAATAGGGCTCCAAGACGCGCCCCAGAGACCACTGAGAGGTCTCATCCGGACGCGCTGTTCGATGACACCTACTAGCGGTTTCTGAGGCCTCTCTTGGGCCCCCCTTGAGCCCGTCTTGGAGCCCTCTTAGGGCCCTCTGGGAGCCATCTATAGGCCAACAAGGGGCCCAAGAGGGCCCCAAGAGGGTTCAGGAGTTATGTACCAGCGGCCGCTGGGTTAGTACATAATTCCTGGGGCCATCTTGGAGCCCTCTTGGGGCCCTCTTGGGGCCCTCTTAGGGCCAACCAGGGGCCCAAGAGGGCTCCTCCGTAGCCATTTTGGCTCAAGGTTTTGAGTTTCCCTGGGAAACGAGTGGATACCGCTAGTCCGCGGCTAGTTCCCAAGGGTTTCAGCGCACCGCTGTGTGAGCCTCCAGGCGACACAGCATCGAGTTTCACGAACACGGACGGTTGTCGATGGCGCCAGATGGCTCTCGGCGACCGCCATGGAGGCAGCAGCCTGCCTCACGCTACGGAAAATGGTGGAATCCGATCGTCTATCCTCCACTGCCTGGATCTATGCCGCCGCCGCCGTCGTGGGGAGCGAACACTTGGGGGAAACGCCAGTACCGAGCCCAAGTTGAGTGTTCCTCGTGTGGTCGGTGGCTCTTCCAGGACAGGCTCAAGGCGAAGAACTGGACGTGCGAGTGTGGCGCAAAGTTCCAGAAGTCGCGTGGGCCTGGCCATGGCCGTCAGGGGGGTGCTGCTACTGCTGATGGTGACGCTGCGCAGGAACTCTGTGCCTTGGCGGCCAAACTGGGAGGGGGGGGGGGACACCGAGCGCGCTGTCGACTCCTTGGTAGCCACCCTGCGAGGTCCTCCCCCCGAGACCAAGCCACGGCCGCCAGGGCAGGCCCTCCAGATGGCGGCGGCCCGCTTGCAGCGAGGACGCAAGGCCATGGAGGCGGCCAAAGAGCAGTGGAAGAGAGCCAAGCAGGAGTTGGAGCGGCGCACGGAGAAGCTTCGCGCATGCACGACTGAGGTTATGGAAGCTGAACGTGAAGAGATCGCGAAGGCTAAAGAGTTCTTGCCACCTGAGGAACTGCCCGTGCCACGGGGTGCTGTCCTGGACATCCAAGAGGTGCTCGACGGCAACCTGGAGCTGGAGATCAGTCTGGGAGTCGACCTGGACGGGTTGGGCCTCACGCAATCGGACCATGACATCTAGGAGAAGACGAAGGGTGAGCTCCAGGTCTGGTTGTACAAAGCGGTGCAAGACACGTATGGTCAAATCAATGAGAAGTTGCAGGATCAGAAGGCCAAGGTCTCAGCTGTCCTCGAGAGAGCCCGCAAGAAGAGGAAAGGCAACCTGGGTGAGGCTCAGGTTGGGGCCGAACCAGCGAGCCAGGGAGCAGCGTCCAGCGCGCCCCGTGGAGGTGCCGACGCAGCCCCTGAGGCGCCTGCGCGAGGAGCGGCGACGGGTGCTGCCCGTGGCTCGGCAGCAGACCCCGCCCCTCGCGCCGCGCCAGCTCCTGGGGATGAGCATTCGCTCAAGGCCGCGTCTGACCGCTTGCAGGGTGAGGTTGGTGCCCTCGTCCGCAACCTGAGCGAGCAGAAGACGGAGGGGGAGCCACCGTGCGGGTGACGCGCACACTCTGTATGTGAGGAACCTCTCGGGCTGGGGGTATTCGTCCAAATGCCTTCTTGCTGAGGGCTTGTACGACATAGTCATTCTGCCCGAGTTGCACGTTCTCCCAGATATGTGTACAGAGTTGCTCCATGCTTGGAGCTTTAGAGGATACCAACCAGTGGTGGCTCCATCCTACCAGTTGAAGGCGACGGTCAAGGCTGGTGGGATCTCGATGGGAGTCAAGAAGAGATTTCAGTTTCAGAGTTTTCGCCACCTAGCGACCGACAGACATATGCAGATGGAGCTCCGACAGATCCAGGAGCCAGATACCACCGTGTCGGGGATTGATTTCAGAGACGCTGTAGGATGTCAGCTCAAGATTGGTGGCCAGTCTATTTCTGTCTTCGGCATCTACTTGACTGCGGATGTGGGCATCACAGGCTTGAACGTGTCAAAGCTGATCCAGTTAGGTACGCTGTTGCAGTCTATCAAGACGCCTTGGCTGGTCATTGGGGACTTCAACGCGACCCCGATCGAGATGCAGAAGTCAGGATGGCCATCGTTGGTGGACGGGTTGATTCGTGTCCCCTCGGGTGCAGAATACACATGCACGGCTGGCCAAAAGAAGATGATTGATTTCGCAGTTCTGTCGCGCTCGATGGTTCGGTTCGTCTGCTCCATGACGGTGGATGATGAAGCATGCTTTGGGGCAGGTAAGTCGCACTTCGGCATCTTGACGAAGTTGCAGCTGAGGTTAGAGAAGGCTCAGAGATGGGTACTCAGTATGCCGCAGAGATGTCAGTACCCACCGAGGCCCAAGAAGCAAGCGGATCCGACCAGTAAGAGGTCTCGACAGCGCCTGCTGCGCCATCTCAATGAGGCCGCCGCTAAGCCAGAGCCAGAACTACCACGTCCTCCGTTGAGAGCGCGGAGGCAGATCAGGTTCAAGATGCCGCCTCCCTTGCAGTACTTGGGGGCGCAGGATTGGGGCCTGGAGCCAGAGGATGACCCGCAGCAGGAGGATGACGGTGAGTCGACTGGCGACGACGACGGCCAGTTCGGCCAGGGTGGCGCCGAGGGCGCAGGGGGGCGCGGCGATGGGTGCTGGTGGACCAGCAGACCCCGCCCCCCCAGGAGGTGCGGCGACGGGTGCAGGAGGCCCTCCAGACCCCGCCCCTCCAGCAGCGCAGGGAGAGAGCGTCTCGCAGCTGCTCCTCGAGACGGCGCCAGAAGCCCAAGACAGGCTCTGGCACGCTCTGTCGGCCAGTCGGCCACAGGGCACGCCGCCGAAGTACATAGTGGATTCGAACGCGTTTCGGTTGGATCCCGAGGCGTCGCTTTCTGGTGGCAGGTCCTTCGCGGACTGGACTGATAAGTTTGAGTTTTTTTTTGCGCGATGTTGGAGATACATCCGAGTGATCAAAATAAGTACCGAGGTAGAGGTTCCCTTGGAGGGCTCACTAGGAGACCCGAGGCCCAAGGAGCCCACTTTGTCTCGTCTAGGGACCCTGTGGCGCACTGGTGGGCCACGGTGGATTTCCTGTTGAAGGACCTTGTGGGCCTCCTGGACCAGAGGGGCTCTAGTAAGGCCAGTAGGTTAGGCGAGCGCTTGAGGGACTTGTCGGTCTCTGTTCCTGTCTCTGTCTCCCTCCTCCTGTGCGCACCAGGTGGTGCCGAAGTCTCAGGGTGATTTGGGAGCTCAGTGATGACTCCATCAAGGACCTCAGTAGGCAGGCCTACTCCAATTCTGTCAGAGCCCAGAGGTCTGTCCTCCATGCCAGTCTCGGCAAGTTCCACCAGTGGGTCCTGCAGCAAGACCAGCTAGGTGGACGGGGGCTGTACAACAGGCTCAAAGACAAAGCTGTTTTTGCTTGCGAAATGAGGGCTTGGGGTGACCCAGTTCTAGATTCTTGTGCACGCATGGAGGCCAGGGCCAGAGTGTGGAGCCTAAAGTGGAAGGGGGATCCCTCCACTTTCAAGCGTGTTTTCGAACTTTGGAGGAAAGCCCAGTCGAAGGCTAAGGCACTCGAGCCCAGGCCGATCACTGAGGAGCAGATTTCCAGGCTCACCTCAGCCCTGCCAGACCGCGCGCCGGGGGTAGACCAGATGACGAAGAAGGACTTCCTCTGGTTGCCTAGGGCGGGCCTGCAGTATCTGGCAGGGCTTTCTCCCAGGTGGACAGAGAGTGCTGTTGGCCATGGCAAGTCCTGGTCATTCTTGTCACCCTCCAGGTCAAGGACTTGGAAGCGGATCGTGCGATTGGCCTGCTTGCCTGGCTGGTGAGATTCTGGGGCAGGCTGAGAAACGATGACAGAGCTGCCTGGACGAGGGACACTGCTGGCACGTGGGACACGGCGCTGGCGGGCTCCTCGGCCCTGCAAGCTGCGTTGCTGCGCCTGTTTCGGGATGAGGAGGCAGCCAATTCAAGATTCAAGCTTCCCCGACCTTCACAGTGGTAGTTTGCTCTGGGATGTGAAAGGGTTCTATGATAGCCTCCGATGGGACCTCATCTTGGAGAAGGCACTGGATCTAGATTTCCCGCCTTGCTATCTTGCTCTAGAGTTGCAGATACACATGGCGGTCAGGTTTCTTCGAGATGGGGGGGGCTACTCGCCCCCTGTAGACCCAGAGCTGTCACTCATTCCAGGTAGCAGTGGCGCAGTCGACTTAGGAAGAGCTGCCCTGCACCATGTTTGCGCGCAACTTGTCACTGGGGCTCCTGTGGAGCCGAGCCTGCACACTTGGGTGGATGGCATTGTGCAATGCATGCACGGCACAAGTGAGTTAGTTTTCAGACAGCTCCCAAGTGCGGGGCTGAAGCTGGTCCGTTGTCTCGAGCAGGCTCACCTTTCCATGGCCAGTTAGTCGTGCATCATCTGCTCGAGTACCAGTGTAGCCAAGCAGCTGCAGCAGTTTTTAAAGGGACACCAGATCGACATCCAGGTCAAATTAGTCAGTGCTGACCTAGGCATAGACCGAGGTAGAGTCGGGGCGTCTAGGCCGAAGCAGGCAGCACGTAGACACGCCACGGTTAAGCGTTTGGGTAAGCTTCAGAAGCTTGCTGCAGGCAACATGTTATGCAAGAGATGGGCGAAGAAGATGGCCCTCACGGCTGCCTTCGCCAAGTCACGTTATTCTGACAAGGTGCACGACACTGCCCCCCATGTCGTTTTGAGATGGCGTCGGTCGTTGGGTCGGTTGACGGGGGGAGTCGCTACGGGGGGTAGGTGCCTCACCACGCTGTTAGCGCTTGAGTATGGGAGGAAGGATCCTGCTTTCCTCGCTCTCTTCGACACGATCGAGGCATGGTTCCTCATTTTAACGGATCGCAATTTCCATGCTGAGAGGATCCGCAGAGTCTGGAGAAAGGTTCTCGCGCGTCTGCGGGACAGGCCCGCCAGGCACAGGTGGAGAGGTGTCGCCACCCCTGCTGCGGCGACTATTGCCACTCTGCTTGATCTTGGTTGGGAGCCTTGGGGTCCGTGGGCTTGGGAGTGCGATCTTGGTGTTAGGTATGCTATTGACGAGTCCCTGCTTGGGCGGGGTAAGGTTGATCTTGCTGTCATCAAGGAGGCTCTGGCAGCTAGCATGGAACGCAAGTTGTGGTCTGCTGCCGCTCAAAATTCGTGGAATGGCCAGGGCCTTGAGTTGGTCCCAGATCTGTGTGATTTCAGAAGGGACCTCAGGAGGCTCAAGAAGAAAGGCAAACATGAGTGGGCTGGCATCCTGCGTGCGGTCGCCACGGGCAACAGTTGGACCCGCTGCCGCATGCAGGAGTGTAACCTTTCGCAGGACAGCCGCTGTCGCAGATGCCAGCAGGTGCTCGAGTCAGACCTTCACAGAGCTTGGGAGTGCCCCAAGAATGCAGATTTTTGCAAGGTCTCAGATTTCGTCGTTCGCAGAGCCAGAGCAGATGCAGATCACAATCCTAGTTTTTGGATCAGAGGGCTGACGCCCAGTTCTTGGACAGCCGTCCCCCCGCCACCCGAAGTTGCTGATTTCCGTAGGTTGGGTGATGACTTGGGTGAGGCCGTTGTGAACGGTTTTGCTTTCGGTGGTGGGGACGCGAGCGGCGGCCAGGATACTCAAGATCCTATGCTTCGTAGAGTTGCCTGGTCTTGGGTGGTGCTGAGAGGGCTCGACGAGGACGGACAGTACTTGATCGAGAGCCTTCGCACGCACGCCGCTGGATTTGGCAACATCCCAGGGTCGAGGCAGTCGGTCAACCGAGGCGAGGTTATGTGCTTGGTTGAGTTCGTGCGTGCGGTGTTTCCGACTGCCTCGGCCTATTTTGTCACTGACTCTTCGTATGTTGTTAATAACCTTGCCAAGTTAAGGGCAGGGATCAATCCACAGTCTCACCTCGACGTGTGGCACCAGCTCAGAGCTCTCATTCAGACGCACCCCGAACGGGGATTGGTCGTAGTCAAGGTCGAGAGTCACAGGAGTGCCGAGCACGTCTCTGCCGCAGGTGCGGATCAGCTGCACTACCTTGTCAACGAAGTTGCAGACCGTATCGCCAGCTCGTGGGCAGATAATTTGCGTGTGCCAGAGAAGGACCGAGACAGCAGGTCCTTCGCCCAGGGGATTGCTTTCCAGGTTCGGGACCACCTCGGGCACACTCTATTGTCGGCGATTGAGGCGGACGGGGACAGGGCCCCTCGAGAAAAGGTTGTGCAGCGTCATTTCAAGGAGTATAAGATCCAGTTGGATCTAACCGCTCACACGCCAGCGGAGGGTAGGAGGCACCGCATCCAATGTAAAATTTGTGGAGGCTCGGCCCCCCGCTCCCTGGCTCGGCAGTTCCTGACCACTCCTTGCCACGCAGGTTTGTTCAATGGAGTGGTTATGATACCACAAGGCGCTGTGGTAAATGGTCAAAGGTTGCATCCGTCCCACATGTTAGGTTACAGCAAAGCATGGGGCACCACAGTTTGTTTCACGTGTGATTTCATTGCGGCCATGGCGGTTCGCAATTTGAAGCATCAATGTGCTGGTCACCTTAGTCACTATGGTGCCAGGATGCTGAAGAAGGTGGCCAAGGGCCAACCTCCTGGCAGAAGCCAGTGGGCCCGCCAGAATCAGGTCGTCAAGACCCGCAGGCGGAAGTGAGTGTACAGTTTGGCATTGCCAGGATCAAAAAAAAGGCCCAAGAGGGCTCCAAGAGGGCCCTCAAAGGGCCCCAAGAGGGCCCCAGGAGTTCTGTACCAGCGGCCGCTGGGTTGGTACATAATTCCCGGGGCCTTCTTGGGGCACTCTTAGGGCCAACCAAGGGCCCAAGAGGGCTCCAAGAGGGCCCTCAGAGGGCCCCAAGAGGGTCCCAGGAGTTGTGTACCAGCGGCCGCTGGTTTGGTACACAATTCCTGGGGCCTTCTTGGGGCACTCTTAGGGCCAACCAGGGGCCCAAGAGGGCTCCAAGAGGGCCCTCAGAGGGCCCCAAGAGGGCCACAGGAGTTATGTACCAGCGGCCGCTGGTTTGGTACATAATTCCTGGGGCCATCTTGGGGCCCTCTTGGAGCCCTCTTAGGGCCCTCTTGGGCTCTTGGGGCCCTCTTCGGGCCCTCTTGGAGCCATCTTTTGGGCCAACCAAGGTTCCAAGAGGGCCCTAAGAGGGCCCCAGGAGGGGCCAGGCCGGGGCCGGAGTCCCACGGAGACCACCAGGTACCTCCGATGTCCCACGGGGGACACCGGGTAACTCCGATGTCCCACGGGCCGATGTCCCACGGGGACCTCTGGGCAACTCCGATGTCCCACGGGGGACACCGGGTAGCTCCGATGTCCCACGGGCCGATGTCCCACGGGGACCACCGGATAACTCCGATGTCCCACGGGGGACACCGGGTAACTCCGATGTCCCACGGGCCGATGTCCCACGGGGACCACCGGGTAACTCCGATGTCCCACGGGGGACCACCGGGTAACTCATGCCCAGACCCCCCCCTGCAAGGTCGAATTACACGATGTCCCCCGGGAGACTCCAGGTAACTCCGATGTCCCACGGGCCGATGTCCCACGGGGACCACCGGGTAACTCCGATGTCCCACGGGGGACACCGGGTAACTCCGATGTCCCACGGGCCGATGTCCCACGGGGACCACCGGGTAACTCCGACGTCCCACGGGGGACACCGGGTAACTCCGATGTCCCACGGGCCGATGTCCCACGGGGACCACTGGGTAACTCCGATGTCCCCCGGGAGACTCCGGGTAACTCCGATGTCCCACGGGCCGATGTCCCACGGGGGACACCGGGTAACTCCGATGTCCCGCGGGGGACACCGGGTAACTCCGATGTTCCACGGGGGGGCACCGGGTAACCATGCCCAGACCCCCCCTGCAAGGTCGAGTTACCCGATGTCCCCCGGGGGACACCGGGTAACTCCGATGTCCCACGGGCCGATGTCCCAAGGGGACCACCGGGTGACTCCGATGTCCCATGGGGGTCCACCAGTTTACCGAATAATGCCGAATGCGCCCCTTGCAAGGTCGATTTACCCGACGCCCCTCGGGAGACACCGGGTAAGTGGGGGGCGTGGAGCGCACCCCCGCTGACCCGACGTCCCCCAAGGGACACCGGGTAACTCATGCCCGACACCCCCCCGTGCAAGGTCGAGTTACCCGATGCCCCCCCCTCACCACCGGGTAGCCCGTGCCTAACACCCCCCCCTGCAAGGTCGAGTTACCCGATGTCCCCCGGGGGACACCGGGTAAGTGCGGGGCGTGGAGCGCACCCCCCAATTACCCGATGCTCCCAAGGGGGGGCGCCAAGTAACTCATGCCCGTCGTCGTCGTCGTCGTCGCCGGTCGTTGGTCGTGGGCCGGAAAAACTCGAGGCTTCGGATCCGTTTTGGGGCCCCCCCGGGCCCCGAGGGCTCCAAAACCCTGGGGAAAAGCAGCAGCAAAACTTACCACTCCAGGTCGAGGCGTCGTCGTCGTCGTCGTCGTCGTCGTCGTCGTCGCGGCCGTCGCCGTCGTCTGCGGGTCGAGAGCTCCGGGATGGGGCCGAAAGCTCCGGGTTGGGGTCGGGAACTCCTGGACGGGGTCGAGAGCTCTGGGGTCAAAGCAGGGGCCGGGAAATTTTGTCCAAGTGTCGCTGCCTGGTCCTGCAGGGGCTGGGTAAGGGTGCGTTCACACCTCCTCCTCGTCGTCGTCGTCGCCGAGGAGGAGGAGGAGGGCCCCAGGAGTTTTGCACCAGCGGCCGCTGGGTTGGTACATAATTCCTGGGGCCTTCTTGGGGCCCTCTTGGAGCCTTCTCGGGGCCCTCTTGGGGCCTGCTTAGGGCCAACCAGGGGCCCGAGAGGGCTCCGAGAAGGCCCCCAGAGGGCCCCAAGAGGGTTCAGGAGTTATGTACCAGCGGCCGCTGGGTTGGTACATAGTTCCCGGGGCCTTCTTGGGGCCCTCTTGGAACCCTCTTGGGGCCCTCTTGGGGCCCTCTTGGGGCCCTCTTAGGGCCCTCTTGGAGCCATCTCATGGGCCAACCAGGGGCCCGAGAGGGCTCCAAGAGGGCCCTCAGAGGGCCCCAAGAGGGTCCCAGGAGTTATGTACCAGAGGCCGCTGGGTTGGTACATAACTCCTGGGGCCTTCTTGGGGCCCTCTTGGAGCCTTCTTGGGGCCCTCTTGGGGCCCTCTTAGGGCCCTCTGGGGGACATCTTATGGACGGCGACGACAACGACAACGACGACGATGACGACGACGACGACGACGACGACGACAACGACGACGACGACAACGACGACCACGACGACGGTGGCGACGACGATGACGACGACCACGACGACGACGACGACGACGACGACGACGACGACGACGACGACGACGTCGACCACGACGACGACGACCACGACGACGACGCGTCCGAAATCAGCCGATAAAGCGACCCAACAGTGAAACCGACAAAGTGTCCTTCTTTTGACCGCAGCGGTTCCGAGACAGCCTGCAGGGCAGCGGCTCCGAGAAGCCTGCAGCTCAGCGCGGGTTCGTCTGCGGACGCCTCTGCCCCCCCCCAAACAACAAATCAGCCCGAGGCCCCCGGTGACTTTTTTCGGCCGGGCCCGCCCTTTGAAGGCCCCACGGCCAGCTCTTGGGTCGAGGAAGAAGAGGAGCAGGCGGACGAGGACGTTGATCAAGACGAAAACGAGGAGAAGAAGGAGCAGGAGGACGAGGAGGTTGAGCAGGGGGACAAGGACGAAATGCGAGGCCTTAAGCGGCTCCGAAAACCCTGCAGCTCAGCGCGGTCTGGTCTCGGAGCCGCTTCGGGCCTTTCATTCCGTCCTTGACCCTTGCTCAACCTCCTCTTCCTCCTGCTCCTCCTGCTCCTCTGGTTCCTCTTGATCACCTCCTCGTCCTCCTGCCCCTCATCCTCCTCGACCCAAAAGCTGGCCGTGGGGCCTTGAGAGGGCGGCCCCACAAAAAAATCACCGGGCCTCGGGGTGATATGTTTTTCCTGGGGGGGGCAAAGGCGTCCGCAGACGAGCCCGCGCTGAGCTGCAGGCTTCTCGGAGCCGCTTCGGGCCTCTGATTCCGTCCTTTCCTCTTGCTCTTCCTCTTGGACTGTTTCCTCACCCTTTGGGGCCCTTTTGGGGCCATCTTGAAGTCAGCTTGGGCCGTCTTGGGACCATCTTGTGGACATCTTGGGCCGTCGGACAGCCGAAAAAGAAAACGCGCCCAACTTATTCAACAATTAAAGGGGATACAACCATTTGGGCATTTCGGGCTCTCCTGGAGGTCCTCTTGAAGACTTCCTAGACTGTCTAGGAGGCCCCTTGGATCCCCTTGGGGCCCTCTGGGGCTGTCTTGGGCCATCCTTGGGCTATGTCGAATCGTATCGTTGCCATCTTGGACGTTTTGGAGCCGTCTTGAAGGCCATCGTGGGCGCCTTGGAGTTCTCGTGGGCCGTTTTGGAGGCGCCTTGTGGGCCTCTTGGACCGTCTGGAGGCCGTCATGGGGCCGTCTTGGAGGCCTCTTGGGCGCTCTTGGGGCCATCTTGGGAGGCTCTTGGGCGGCATTGGGCCGTCGGCGGGCCGAAAACGTCAAAATCCGTCAAGAGCCCACGGGAAATCAGCTGTCTTTGCCTCTTCGGGCCTTCCTGCAGGTCCCCTTGAAAGCTTCTTGGACTGCATTAAAAGCCTCTTGGGGGCCTTTGGAGCCGTCCTGGGCCATCTTGGGGCCATCTTGGAACGCCTCGGGTGCATCTTGGGCCGTCTTGGAGACATATTGGGGCCGTCTTGGGCTCTCTTGGGGCAATCCTGGCCGCCTTGGAGGCATCTTGGTGACCATCTTGGGCCATCTGGGCCGTCTTGGTGGCGCTGTGGGCCACGCCTTCTGGTCCTTCCGAGGGGCAGGCGGTCCGGGCCGAAGGCCACTGGGAAGGGTTTGAAAATAACAAGAGCAGCATAATGTCTGGCACGCCGTCCGCCCCTGTAACAAGCACAGGGGGCGGCGGATCCAAGACGCCTACGGCGAATCACCGCCGCCCCCAGCCTTTTTGAGAAGCGCCTGTGGCCAAACGTTGGGCCCCAGCTTGGCCAAGCTATCTGATTATGGATTCCCCCAGCCGGGATCAGGAAAGGGAGGAGGAGGAGGGGGAGGAGGAGGAGGAGGAGGAGGAGGCCTCTTGGGAGCCTTCTGGGGCACTCTTGTGGGGCCTCCTGGGGGCTTCCCGGGGGCCTCTTGGAAGCCTCTTGGGGGCCTCCTTAGGCCTCTTGGGGGCCTTGGGGGCGTCTTGGGGGCCTCTCCTTGGCCGTCTTAAAGCGTTCCTGGCCCGTCTGACGGGTCTGACGTCGTCGGAAGCCGTCTTGGGGGCCTCTCTGAACCGATGTGGGGTCCTCTTGAGGCGCTTCAGGGCCGTCTTGGAGGCCATCTTGGGCGTCTTAGAGGCCTCTTGGGGCCGTCTATGGGGCCTCCTGGGCCGTCATGGGGCCATCTTGGAAGCCTCCTGGGCGCACTGGGGGCGAGGAGGAGGAGGAGGAGGAGGAAGAGGAAGAAAAGGACTGGGAAAAGCAGGCGAAGAGGGAGTACGAAGAGAAACAGGGAGGAGGACCAGGAGAAGGAGGCAGGGGGGTAGGAGCGAGGAGACACAGTCGGACAACGAGAGACAAAGTCGGAGCAACCCCCAACCCCCAGAGTCTTGGGGCGCCCCAGAGTCTGAACAACACCTTTTTCAGATGCATCGGAACGCACCAGAACATCTGAATACGGGAATCGCATCGGATCGGAACACACCGAACCGACATCGATTGGGAAGAAGTGGACCCTGCAAGGAGAAGGGGAGGGCCCCTTCCCGAGAAGAGCGCCCCCGGCACGGTGAGGCCCAGGTCCGTGCGGGAGCGAGGCGAGAGCCTCTCCTCTGATCCAAGATCTGCTCGCTCACGGAACGCGACGCCCACTCATCCCCAGCGACGCACGCACCACGGCAACTGCAGACACATCGAGCACCACGAAAGCATCCGTCAGAGACGGTAAAACGCCCACGCACACATTCGGTATGAGGCAAGGAAGCACCGCGAACGCCGCGCGGCCGCAAAAGTGACGGCATCAGGAACCCACCATGGGAGAGGTCGAATGCGCGGCGCGGCGTCAGCCTCGCAGAAGACGATGAGGATGAACCCTTTGCACCAGGAGGTGCGGAAGCGCCGCAACATCAGCACAAGTAACGATACAACAACTGGCTGGCCGCCTATGAGCCAGAGCGGCGTCGGCAGCACAGGGCGCGGGGAAGTAATCAGGAGAGGACCGTCGCGCGGGGCGAGCTCCGTCCCACAAAATCGCGCTGCGCGGGGCAAGCTCCGTTCCACAAGATCGCGCTGCGTGGGGCAAGCTCCGTCCACATGTTGTTCGACTAGAGAGACTGAGAGGCGTTCAGGGTCGGCACCCATGAACGTCTAGATAGGTAGAAGACAAGGAGGAGTAGCAGCAGGAAGGATGAGGAAGGGAAGGGAAGGAGTAGGGATAAAGAGGAGGATCTGCCGAACCTCGTTGCCGGGAGTGGAAAGGCGTGTGAGATCAGCGGTCCCCCTCCCCCCGTTGCCCCGCTTTCTGGGACCAAAATTTCATTAGACCATGAGAGGGAGGGGGGGCGGGGGGGCGAAAGGGCAAGAACAACCAGCATCGAATTGGCAAATCGGATCGAATCGACATGTGCATCAGATCGGGCCGCATCGGCACAGAGTCGGAATCGGATCGGATCGGCTGCGCCAGGATGCACAACAGCGCCGTGCAAGCAGCAGATCGCATCGGATCGTCGGAACATCGGAATGGAGTCGGATCGGGCTGGCCGAGAGCGATATCGAATCGTTTCGATCGAATCGAAGTGGGCCCTGGCAAGGAGGGAGGGCGCCTCTGCATGAAGTCCCCGAGCCACCCCCAGGCGCCTCCATGATGCCAAAAATTGTTCAAGGAGGTGGCAGAACGTCTCCGACGCGCCCAAGAAGGCACAACGGTACGCAAGACAGCATCAAGCAGCCCAAGAGAATCCCCAAGACGCCCCCCGAAAAGAGCCCCAAGAGATCCCTCAAGATGACGGCTCGAAGACGAGAGAACGGCTTTTGAGCCCAAAAATGTCCTTGTGTCAGTGTCCTGCCCGCGTTCCCGGTCACAGCGTGGCCGCATTGGCGCACCCCCCTGACCCGAGTGGCGCTAGAAGGGACTACAGCAGAGACAGACGGGGACGCAGGCGGCGCGCGGGAGCACACTGAGCCATAAGGACAGCAGCCACGCGCCGCCACATCGATGCCCCGCCCTCTCGGCGGCCCTGCCACCCTCCGCACTCACAGAAGGACACCACAGCAGCAGCGAGCAGCACCAGAGGCGCCACAGCTCTGAGAAACCAGCAAGGGTCGGACACTCAACCGGCGCGCGGCCTCCCAGCGCAGCCCTCCGCACCGCAGGCCTCACTCCACGAAGCTCGCTGGAGGCACGGTCCGCGAGGGCACAGAGAAGGCGGAACAGCGCTGGACCGGGCCGGAGCGAACACCTTGGCGGAAGGATTGCCTTGGCGAACACCTTCGCGACAGTAGCCGAGGTCCGCAGGAGCGCGCGCGGGCTCGCCGTACGAGCTGCCCGAGCCCTCGGCGGGGCGACCTGCGCAAGCGCCCCCCGGCCTCCCGCGCAAGGCGCGCGTCAACGGGGACGCCCTGGTCGGCAGCCAAGCGCTCGAACCTGGCGGGCCGCCAGCCGCGGCACCTGCGGGCCACCCTCGTCCGCGGAGCGACGAAGGAGAGGAGGGCCTTGCGTGAGGAGGCATCGCGACGTTCTTACGCGGTGGCCGAGACGCGGGCCGCTGCGCACGGCACGCCGCGCGCGAGCAGTTCGCGCGCCGACGTCGGTGAAAACGACCCTTCTTTCAAGGAAGCCAAAAGGCACCGATACCGCTACTCCCCGGACCTTTCCTGGGTTGCGTTCTGGTCGAGAACTTCGAGGCGAGTCCAGCGGTGGCGACGAGGGCCCCCCAGGAGGCCCAGAGAGGGGAGGGGAAAACGAGGCAAGGGTAGCGGTATGGGCACCTTCCTTGTCCTCCTCTGGATGCTTGTCGCGTCGCTCTTCTGGCGGCGCCCTCGCAGACTGCCCCTCGCTCTCGCGGGTTGCCGCTGCCCGCCGCGCCCTGCCGACGGCGCCCGCACGGTGCACCCGCTCGGCGGTGGCCTGCGTCTCCAGGGGCGGCCCCGGGCCTTCCGCCCCGGCCCTGCGCGCCCCCGCCGGCGGCGCTCGGGCGCGCAAGCTGGATGGTTGCGTTCAAGGGTCCATGATCGAACACCGAACACCTCTGGCAGAAGGCGGACCAGCAGAGGGGAAGAAGAGGAAAAGAGGAGGCGTAGGAGGAGAAGAAATCCCAGGGAGCCTGGGCCGCCGTGCGCCCGTCTGTGGAAGTGTGGAAGAAGCAGTTGGCATGGTTCGCGCCAACTTCGCCGTCCTCGTTGGTGTAAGTTGGCGCGTAAGTGTCGCAGTCGCCGAAGCCGATGTCCCAGCTGCCCGCCTCACCAGCGCAAGTGACATGCACAGCCGCCGGCCCCCCTAGAGGCCGCAAGGCTGCGAAGCTGAAGGCTTCGATGAGGGATAGGGCGGAAGATCGTCCGTCATACGCGCTACCTACAATCAACTGCGTGCGCCTGGACGAAAAACTCCGTGCGCCTCCAATCAAGCGGATGGCGGTTCTTGCCTTTTTCTCTGCCTCGTCCTCCTCCTCCTCCTCCTCCTCCTCCTCCCCCCTCCTCTTCCTCCTCTGCCTCCCCTTCCCACTTCCCCCTACCCCTACCCCTCCCCCTCTTCCTCCTCCTCCTCCTCCTCCTCCTCCTCCGTGTTATCCGCCTCCTCTTCCTAATCTGATTATCATTATGAGTATTGATGTTATGAGTAGCCTTATCATTATTAGTTATAGTATGCTGCGTATGATGAATAGTATTATCATTGGTATTGGTCTAAGTAGCGCTCTTAATACGCATATCAGTATTACTCTTATTCTGAATAGTCTTAATACTATGGGTATGCATCTTCTTGTGTTACGATTCTTGTAATTCAATATTCATCTTAGCATTGTTAGAAATCGTATTAGCGGAAGTCGTATGTTTATACGAAGTTCCGCTAAGTAGTAATATCATTCGTCGTCTTTATAGTATTCGGAATGTTCCTTTTGCTTGTTAGTACCAGCATGAGTAATCGTGATATGAATATGACTAGCGACAGTAGTATGATTACTACTACTACTCCTACTACTACTACTACTACTACTACTACTACTACTACTACTACTACTACGACTACTACGACTACTACGACTACTACGACTACTACGACTACTACGACTACTACTACTACTACTACTACTACTACTACTACTAACTACTACTTACTACTACTACGACTACTGCTACTACTCTACTACTACTACTACTACTACTACTACTACTACTACTACTACTACTAACTACTACTACCACTACTACTACTACTACTACTACTACTACTACTACTACTACTACTACTACTACTACTACTACTACTACTACTACGACTACTACTACTACTACTACGACTAATAGTATTCGTTATACGACTGCTATCTTGAAATCCCTGATTCGTTTATTGGAAAGAGCGTGTTCTACCGCTGCTGGCGGAAAACCGGGGGGGGTCACTACCGGTTCGAACCCCTCCCCCCCCCCCCCTCCGGAAAACCGGGGGGGTCACTACCGGTTCGAACCCCTCCCCCCCCCCCCAGTTCATCATGAAAAGGGGGGGGGTCACTACCGGTTCGAACCCCCCCCCCTCGAAAGAAAATCACTACCGGTTCGAACCCCCCCCCCCCCCTCGAAAATCCCCCCCCCCCCTCGAAAATCGAGTGGGGGTGCGGACAGTGGTGGGGACGGTGTTGGCGGGGACAGTGGCGAGGGGACAGCGGGACAGTGGTGGGGACAGTGGGACAGTGGGACAGTGGTGGGGACGGTAGTGGTGGGGACAGTGGTGGGGACAATGGTGGCAACAGGGGGGACAGTGGACAGTGGTGGGGACGGTGGTGGTGGGGACAGTGGTGTGGGGACAGTGAGAATGAGGTGGAAACAGTGGGACAGTGGAGGGTACAATGGTGGTGGGGACAGTGGTGAAGGCGGTGGCGAGGACGGCGGTGGGACAATGGGACAGAGGGGGATTTTCGGAGGGGGGGGGGGGGGGCGACCCCCGGGCTCCGGAGGAAAAGGTTGGCAATTTTCCACAGTAAAGCGGCGGTGGATCACGCTCTCTCTATTATTGTCATTACCAGTAGAGGTCGCATTCCTACTACGCTTACTTTGAATATTATTGATAATACGATGATATGCATTATGATTGATATCATTCGTCTTAGTACGAACCGTCGTCTTAGTTAGCAGCTTTCACCTAGCGGGCAAAAAACCCTGCACGTTTTCGGCCTCGCAAACGGTGAGAAGCACTGACCTAGCTTTCCTGTGCCACACCAAGGCTTAGCAACGCCTCCAGGCTAGGCAGGGCCAGCAAAACACAGAGGAGGCGGAGGAGGCGGAGGAGGAGGAGGAGGAGGAGGCGGAGCAGGAGGAGGAGGGAGGAGGAGGACGGGGGAGGCTGCCCCGTGTTTAGTCAGAATCGAAAATCGGTTTCGGCGGGTCGGCGTCGGCAGGGTGGGGGGCCAGCTGGTAGGGTCGGCAGGCGTGATCGGCAGGGCCGTGGTCGGTCGGGCGGCCTAGGGTCGGCAGGGTAGGTGGTCGGTTCGCATAACGCCAAGAATGCGTGGCCAGCGCTGAGGCTGGAGAAAGCAAAACCGCATGTACGCCCACTCGTTGGTTTTATTCCTTTTTCCTACCACCGTGTATTTTCCTTTTTATTGTCGCCCTGACACATCTGGGTGGAGGGACAATTGCAGATTCATCGCAATTCCTCATCTGACATGTTGCCACCAACCATCTAGCTGGCTGGCCGCTGCTGCACACTGGGCCTTCGTAGCCCACCAGTTAGTACCCTGCCAAACTTAATCCCACCAGCCCTCTGGGCGCAAGTGGTCTAGGGCGCTTCTTTTTCCAACTTTTGGCTCCAAGAAGGCATCAGAGAGCGCAAGATGGCCTCCAAGATGGCCCAATATAGCGGTCGATGGGTCAAGATAGTTGCCGACACACGTTCAAGAGGCCTCAAGACGGCCCCAAGACTGTCCCAAGTGTTGTCAGAGGCTTCTGAGGACCACCCCAAGAGGCCAATATCTTTCAAACACCCAAGGAACACCATTGGTTTGCCTTCTCGCTTTTTCGCTTCCGATGGGCTCTTCAGGCCTCAAGATGGCCCCAAGACAACCCAAGATAGGGGTCCAAAAGGGCCCCAAGGCGGCCCCGAGAGCGCCCAGGAGTGTTCCAAGAGCGGGCCAAAAAGGCCCCAGGACGACACTTTTCGAGCATCCGACGGGGGGTCGGAATTATGGACCACCCTCTTTTTGAGCGAAGGGGCCCAAGACGGCCCCAAAGGCCCCTCAGGCATCCCAGAAGAGCTCCAAGAAGGCCCCCAGACCCCCCAGAAGAGCCCCAAGAGCGCCCCAAGAGAACCCCAGGAGGGCCCCAAGACGCCCCACAGGAGCCCCAAGAGGGCTCCAAGACGGCCCTGAGAGGACCTCAATGAGAGCACCAAGAAAGAGCTCCAGGAGGGCCCCAAGGCTCCAAGAGAACCCCAAGACAGCCCCAAGATGGCTCCTAATTTCGAAACGCACGCGAGCTTAAGATACAAAACAGTGCAACAGCCATTACGAGTCATCGAAACACCCCATCACCCCTCATCGAAACACCATCGTAGTTTGCACCGGCGTCCATCTTAAACTTCAACGCGGGAAACTATGTGCGATCTTTGTTTTCCCGAAGACGGCTGCACGACTACATGCGTCCCGTCGTTTCTGGATGGGCTGGTGGGGATACGCGAAGCGTCAATAATGTATTCACACAATCATATGTACAGCCAGCCTCACATTCGCATTCAAAAGAGCAGGCCAATCCGGCGGTGAGGAGGAATGCCCCAATGCCGAGGATGACGAGAAGGAGGAGGAGGAAGAGGAGGAGGAGGAGGAGGAGGAGGAGGAGGGAGGAGGAGGAGGAGGAGGAGAAGGAGGAGGAGGAGGAGAAGGAGGAGGAGGAGGAGGAGGGGGAGGGGAGGTGGAGAACGGCCCCTGTCCCAAGATTGTCCGCATCGCCATGTCAAGGCTCACTTGCGGCACGTATTGGCGACAACCCGAATGCCTAGAGCCACATCTTACATGGTGGGCCGCGTCGTAACCCGTCAGCCCAATCCCTCGCCCGCTCGCGCAACGTGCGCCCCCCCTCCGATTTCCGTTGAGAATTGGACAATTGGAGGGCGCGCGTAGGCGAGCGGGCGACGGGAGGGGGTGACAGGTTACAACGCGCCCCGAGCCTCGCTCCAGGTCGTGGGTTTCTGCCAGGGCGGCCAACGACGCGGCCGAGGAAACTACTCATAACCCCGACCCACAGGGGGGGCGACAGCCATCATCTCTGACGTTTGATCGCTGGCTATGTCCTTCCCATTCTTGCTGTCGACGTTGCCTCCCGTCTACGACGAGCTCCTCCTCCTCCTCTTCCTCGTCCTCTTCCTCCTTCTCCTCCTCGGCGCCGGGGGCGCCGCCGGGGGCGCTGGCGGGGGCGGCCCGGGCGGCCCGGGGGCGGCGCCAGGGGCGTCGGCAGGATGTTGAGACCGCTGCGCCCTGCCTCCTCGCCCTCATCTCCTTCTACATCCTCCTCATCCCCATCCCCCTCTCCTTCTCCTCCTCCTCCTCCTCCTCCTCCTCCTCGCTCCCCCTCCTATTCCTCATCCCTTTCCTCCCCCTCCTCCTCCTCTTCCTCGTCGTCCTCCTCATTGTCCTCCTCATGATCATCGTCCTCCATTTGCCTCCTCATCATTATCATCCTTCTCGTCCTCCTTGTCCTCGCCCTGATCACCCTCGTCATCCTCATCTTCATCCTTCTCCTCCTCCTCCTCCTCCTCCTCCTTCTCCTTGTCTCTTCCCCCCCTCGCCCCCCCCCTCCTCTTCCTCCTCGCCCCCCTCCTTCTCCTCGTCGCCCTTCCCCCCATCCTCCGCCCGGGCGGCGCGCGGAAGCCAGCTGGGATTGCAGTGGGAGGTCGGCCGCGAGGGACTTCCCACGAGAAGCTCGGCCTTGAACAAAAAACCTTTCGAAGACCAGGGCGCCCAGGGCACCCTCGAGGAGGGGGGGGGGGGGGTGCCGCCCTGAAACCTTTCGAAGCACCAGAAGCTCAGGGCATACTGGAGGGAAACGGGGCATTTCATGGCCTGGGCCCCCAGTCCACACCCAGGCCTTGCCATCGCTCGCGGAGGGGGGGGGGGGGCAGGGGAGAGATGCGCCGCCAGCCAGCCAGTCCAGTCTTGGGCCCAGGATTGCCTGGCCAGGATCGGCGCGATTGGGCACCACGTCGACGACGTCGGCGACGAGGAGGAAGCGGAGAAGGAGAGGGAGCAGAGGAGGAGGTCTTTCAGACCTACTACGCTTGCTCCAGCGCAAGCCTCATAGCGCAGTCAGCTGCTCGACCCAGCGAGCTGCTGGATCTTCGTTCGCACGGCGCCCCGCGCTGCCGGACGCTGTCCTTCTCCCTCATCCTCCACATCTTCCTGATCACTCTCCTCACCGTCTCCGCCTCCCTATCCTCCTTCCTCCTCTTACTCCTTCCTCATCCTCCTCGCGTTCACCCCTGCTGGGTGAACATGCCCGGCGGGGCCGGGAAATCCCGGCCTAAGCACTTGAGCATCTCGCTGAAGACGCGCACGAACACTGTCACCGTGAACGCGTTGCCACGCATGAGCCTCATGTCGCGGTCCGTCACGCCGTCTGGGCGCTTGAGGCGCAACCGCGGCACCCCCTGGAGCCGGAACATCTCCGGGCCCAACAGCTCACGCCCACGGCTGGGCAGGGAGGCGGAAGCGAAAAACAGAATCACACCAGCCCTCTGGGCTTAAGAGAGGGGCTTGCCCCTCCCCTTTGCCCCCTCTCTATCTAAGGCCTGGACTGGAGGAGACGGCTCAATGATGGCTTCCAACGTGCTACGATAAGCTCCAAGACAGCTCCAAGTTCCAAAGGGCCACGGGACTCTTCGACGATTTACCAACCAGTACGCCAAACCAATCCACCACCGTGCCTGCGGCACGTTGAGGCGTGGAAGAATGCCAGCGGTTTCCTGGCAGGGTTCCTGTAGTCTTCTGAAGGGCCGCCCACTCGGCGTCCGGCGAGATGAGACTGCACCGCCCCGTACTCCCGGGGGGCACCTGGGCGGCCTCCCCGGGACTCCCCCAGTCTTCCACGACGGCTCAGGAAGCCCACCCAGGCCAACAAGATAGCCCAAGATGCATCCAAGACGGCCCAAGATGGCCTCCAGACGGCCCAAGAGGCCTCCAAGACGCCCCGAGAAGCCCCCAAGAGCGCCTAAGATCCCCAAGATGCGCAAATCAGTGATGTCCCTGAGGCTTGTTTGCGAGATTTCTGCATTCTCGACGTTTCGGCTTCCCGACGCTCCACGACGGCCCAAGAGGCCCCCAAGATCGCACCAAGACTCAGCCCAAGAGGCCCCTAAGAGGGCCCCAGGACGGCCTAAGAGCGCCCCAAGAGGCCCCCGAAGAGGGCTCCAACGCGGCCCAAGAGGCGCCCAGGACGGCTCCACGAGGGGGCCCGGACGAGGGGCCCGAACGGACATCTCGAGCCTTCGGCCGCAAGGGGTTCCCAGGAAACCCCAAGAGGCCCCCGAGAGAAGCAAGAGGCCCCCAAGAGGCCCCTGAGAAGCCTCAAGAGATCACCCAAGAGGCCGACAAGGGCGCCAGAGACGCTTACCACAGAGAACACCAGAGACGGTTGACACAGGAAGCGCCACGGCGCATAGTGCACTGATTTTCTATATTTATTTCAACGCGGGAAGGCGCGCCCCCTCCCCGCATTGAAAGTAACAATGCTTGTGCGGCATACCCCCAAGAGGCTCTCGAAAGACCTCGAGATTGTCTCCAACATGCCCCCGAGAGGCCGCCCACGATATCCCGGCGATCATTCGAGAGGCATATAGCTCACAACCCAGGCGCGGTGGCGGGACTCGCCGCTGGCAGCTGGATCTCTATTTTCTTGCACCGTCTCGCATGTCCGCCTCCGATGGTATTCCAGGGGTCCAAGATGGCTCCGAGATGGCTCCAAGATGGCCCGGAAATCCCAAGGTCCAGGAGTCCAGGAGGGCCCCAAGAGCGCGGGCTGGCGGGGATCCGCGAAGCGTCTAGAATCAGACGAGTGGCACACTTTGTCGAAGCTTAGCGGACAAAAAAAAGCCACTCACGTTTCTGCCAGAAACGTGAGTGGCCTTTTTTGTCCGCAGCGCGTCTGGACCTTCAGACCGCGACACGCCTAGAAAGAAAATCCTCGTCCTGATCCTTATCCTCGCCCTCCCCGTCCTCGTACTCATCCTCGTCATTTTCCGTCTCGTCCACCTCTTGCTCGTCTTAGCCCCCCCGTCGTCTTGCTCGATCCTCATCCCCCTGCTCATCCCCATTCTCCTCGCCCCGTCATGAGGCGCCGGATGCCCCCGTTTGCAAGGGCAGGGGTGCCAGCGAAACCACCCCCCAAAGATTGCGGCCAGGGCGGTCGGGCATAGAAGGGCAACAACACAGGGGGAGGGATGGGGGGGGGGGGGAGAAGGAGGAGGAGACAGAAGAGGAGGTGGAGATGGAGGGAAAGCAGGAGGAAAAGGATGAGGATGAGGAGGGGGGGGGAAGAGAAAAAGGAGGCAAAGGAGGAGGGGGGGGGGAAGAGGAGGAGGAGGAGGAGGGGGGGGAGGAGGAGAACGACGACGATTGTTGCGCAGCCAGCGCCCGAAAAGCCAGAAGCCGCTGCCGCCGGCGCGGTGCCTCGTCAGGCAGGGCGCGTAGTCCTTGGTGATCTGGGCACCGTGGGACTTGCTGGAAGCCAAATCGGCGACCCACTGCTCGGTCTTCAAGCCAATCTTGCCGCCGTTATCCTTGATCGTTTCCAGGGCCCCCAGGTAGTTCCGCAGCTCAGTCATAGAAGTGGGCAAGGTCGGTCCCTTCGCCAACTTCTTGTCGTACGGGAGAAGCAAGGACTCCAGGGGGGCAGGCTGCACTGGCTGAGGCCACGTGAACTCGGCGAGCTTGATATCGTTGCGAAGGCCAACTATCAACACCCGCTTGCGGCTTTGAGGAAGCCCACCAATCTCCCTCGTATTAACAATGCGCCACTTCACGTCATACAGCTGCTTATTTGATGAGCCTGGCATCTTGATCTCGCTGAGGTCCTTCAGGCTTTTGTCGGAATACTTGCGATGATTGTGCACCAGCCCAGATACGTTCTCTAGGACGAACCCCAGAAGATGCTTCTCCTTGATGTAACCTGTCACTTGATCAACAACTTGCTTCCCTCGACTGTCTCGCTGCCCTCCGTTCGACCCCATGTTGCTGTAGGGCTGGCATGGAAAGCCGGCTGTGTATATCGTCACCGACGGGGCCGCTGAATTGTCACGATCACAGATGTCTTTGTGCAGCATGCCAATGTCGGCGTTGTGCGCACCAATGTCAGCTTCCATCTTGAGCTTGAAATTTGCCAGGAGGACCTGCGCACAGAAAACATCACGCAGGTATCTCACAACAAATTACCCCAGTGCGACCCTACCTAGAAGTTGGAGCCCCTAGGAAAGCAGCAATAGTTGCTATGCTATGCCATGTTATGCTGCGCTGTGCTATTCTATGCTATGCTGCGCTGTGCTATGCTAAGCTATGCTATGCTATGCTATGTCAGCATGCGCTGTGTTATGCTAAGCTATGTTACGCCGTGCTATGCTAAGCTGCGCTATGCTGTGCTATGATATGCTATGCTATGATATGGTATGGCATACTATGCTATGACATGATATGATGCGCTATGCTCTGCTAGGCTATGATATGATATGCTGTGCTGTGCTATGATGTGCTGTGCTGCGCTATGCTATGCTATGCTATGCTATGCTATGCTCTGCTGCGCTATGCTATGCTATGCTATGCTGGGCTATGTTATGAGATGCTGCGATGCGATATGCTATGCTACGCTATGATATGCTGTGCTCTGCTATGCTAAAGCTCAGCTCATATACTATGCAAGTAAGCTAAGCTAAGATAAACCTGAGCTAAGATTAAGCTAAGCTAAGCTAAGATGAACTAGCCTAGCTAAGATGAGATAAGCAACGCTAAGCGAAGGGGGCGTAACTGGGGGAACCGCGGGGCGGATGCCTGGGGAACCGCCCGGGGCGTTATCCACTGGCCGGCCCTTTAGGCACAGAGGGCAAGAATCCTTCTAGCCAGAGCCTAGGCAGGGAAAAAACGAAACGGAATGCGAAGGGGCCGAGGAGAGCAGAGGAGGGCATTACCGGAGGGCGGGAAGGGGAACGACGGGGAGGAGGAAGAAGGGTGGCAGAAGCAGGCGAAGCCCTCGTTGCATGCCCTGTCAATGTGTTTCTCATCACGGGCCCCCATCTGTCTCCTTCCTCCGTCGTCGCTATGTATTCTCCTCTCCTACTCTCGATCCATCCCTGGTTGACCCCGAGGGCCCATTGTCCCGAGTCTCACCTTCTGCACCTTCGGGTCTTTGTCGCTCGCGAAGCGCTCCTGGGAGGGGACCTTCAGAATCTCGAAAGCCATCGCCATAGAGTTGCAACCGGAACAATCAGACCCAATCGTAATCGGAGCATTGAGCTAGGGCGTTCAATGGAAAAAACCCTGTCAGTTCAAACCCCCTGCCCAGATTGCGCTCGCCAGATGCGCGAGCGCATCCTGGGCTGGAGCATTTGAACAGACAAAGGTTCGGGGGGTATCTACATCGTGGGTCCTGGGAACCCCACGGGGCGAAATGAACGGGACATTCCGCACTGGCAGCTCTGTCTGCCTGTGCCGTTTCTCGGGTGGAAGCGACGTGGCCCGCGAAGGGCGCTTCCGGACCCGCCGGGCGGGCTGCCGCCCAGAGCACGGGCCCATCCCTTTTCCCCGCGGGTCGGCCGCGGCAGGGAGCTCTTGCAGCACGAAAGGCTGCAACCAAGCAAAGGAGGGATGGGGCGGGGAGGGGTGGAACGGAAAACGGGTTGGAAACGAGAGGGCACGAGTAGGGGGTGGGGGGGGTGGGCAAGGGGGATCGCAGGCAGGAAACAGCATCGGCATCCACTGGGACAACAACACGTAGGCGCCTCCGCCCAGAGCGCGCGAAGGAGAGGGAGGTTATGTAGAGAAGAGGAGGAATGGAGGAGGCGGAGGACGTCAGACAATGTAGAGGTCACGTAGGGAAGAGGAGGAATGCAGGAGATGGAGGAGGAGCGCAGGAGGTGGGAGGTCGCATGTGCGGATGAAGAGAAATGCAGGAGGTGGAGGATGTTGGAGGTCATGTAGGGAAGAGGAGGAATGCAGGAACTAGGTAAGGGGGGCAGGAGGTGGAGGAGGATGACAGAGATGGCGCCGGGCCCCTCCCGGGGGAACAATGCTCTTTCATCATTACTCTGTGTGCCCGATCGCTGCTTGGTAGAGCGTTCTGAGGCGCCAGACCTACTTGCTCGCACGAGCGTCGGAACAGGGGGGCGGAGGAGGAGAGGGGCGAGGCGAAGATAGAGTGCGGAGACTGAACCATGAAGGAAAGGAACCTGATGATGCTAGGAAGATAATCGGAAGGAGGAGGAGCAGGATGATAAATAATAGGAGGAGGAGGGGACAGAGGAGGAGGAGGAGGAAGAAGGAGAAGGAGAGGGACAAGCACGAACACTGATGAAGCGCAGGAGCAGCTTGGAGGAGGAACAGGAGGAGGACGATGAAGGGAGGGCCCCGAAAGACTCATCCAGGGACGAGGCAGGAGGAGGAGGAGGAGGAGGAATAGGAGGAGGAGAAGGCTGAGCACGACGAGGAAGGACGAAGTGCCACGAGCAGCTTGAAGGAGGAGGGGGAGGAGGAGAAAGAGGAGGAGGAGGAGGATGGAGCCCCAACGACTCACCCAAGGACGAGGGAAGAGGAGGTAGAGGAGAGGGGGGAGGAGGGGGAGGACAAGGGAGAGGCGGAGGAGAAGGGGGGGGAAGTGGAGGCAGGGGAGGAGGAGAAACGGAAAAGATGTGATCAGGACCCGACCTGGCCCCGCGCGCCATTGGAAGGCTCGGTCGGCCCGCGAGCTCTTACGAGGGGCTAGATTCATCTATGGATGTGAGTGGGTTACGTATGTTCTGAAATCTAACTTATCCCCCTTGATCGGAAGTGAAGGGGTGAGATCGAAGTGGAACGGAGCCCCCCTACCTGTGAATCGATTTCGGTTTCGTGTTCGTTCGTGCCGTGCGTGCGGGCGAGGCGAAATTGCGCGGGCGGGCGAGAGAAAGTCTCTTGTGGTTGAGGCGCGGCCGGACCAAATGTTTGGCGGCCTTGCGTCTGGGGCCGGGCGGTGCCCCGCCGGTGCCCCGCCGGTGCCCCCGGCGAACGGCGCCGCGCGGTGTCCCGCTGGTGCCCCGACGGTGTCCCGATGATGATGATGATGACGATGATGATGATGATGATGGTGATCATGAGGATGATGATGAGGATGATGATGATGGTGGTGGTGCTGATGATGAGGATCATGATGATGATGATGATAATGGTGGTGATGATGACGTTGTTGATTATGATTATAATGGTGATAATGACACGATGATGAAGATGATGACGATGGTTGTGATGATGATGACGATGATGATGATGGTGATGATGGTGATAATGGTGATGATGGTGATGACGGTGATGATGATAAGGATGATAAGGAGATGGTGATGATGGAAATGATGATGATGATGATGATGTTGATGGTGGTGATGATTACGTCGATTGTAAGATCGATTGTGATATCGATAGTGAGACCGATGGTGAAATATGATGATCATGAGGATGATGATGATGGTGGTGGTGGTGATGGTGATGATGATGGTGATGATGATGACGATGATGATGATGAGGATGATGATGATGCGGATGATGATGATGGTGGTGGTGCTGATAACGAGGATGATGGCGATGATGAGGATGATGATGAGGACGATGATGATGATGATGGTGGTGGTGATGTTGATGTTGTTGACGATGATTATGATGATGAGGAAGATAATGATGATGATATTGATGATGGTGGTGGTGATGATGATGACAACGGTCACGATGGTAATTGTGGTGATGATGGTGATGATGGTGATGATGATGGTGATCATGGTGGTGATGGTGATCATTGTGATGATGATGATGATGGTGATGATGGTGATGATGAAAGGGATTATGATGAGGATGATGGTGATGATGATGACGTCGATTGTGAGATCGGTTGTGGTGTCGATAGTGAGATCGACGTGAGAGATGATGATGATAATGAGGATGCTGATGATGGTGATGATGGTGATGATGATGCTGATGACGAAGATGAAGAGGTTGACGATTGTGATGGTGATGCTGATGATAGTGAGGATGATGATGAGGATGAAGATGATGGTGGTGATGCTGATGATGGTGATGATGATGATGGTGAAGATGGTGAGGATGGGGATGATGATGGTGGTGAATGTGGTAATGATGATGTTGATGATGATGACGCCGATTGTGAGATCGATTGTGATATCGATAGTGAGATCGATAGTGAGACCACATGTGAGGTCGATTGTGAGATCGATCGTCAGATCGATTGTGAGATCGATCGTCAGATCGAGTGTCAGCTTGGTCGAATGAGATCGATAGTGGTATCGGTAGTGAGATCGATCGTCAGACCGAGTGTGAGATCGATTGTGAGATCGATTCTGAGAACGATAGCGTGATCGATAGTGAGACCGAATGTGAGATCGATTATGAGATCGATAGTGAGATCAATGGTGATATCGATAGTCAGATCGATTGTGAGATCGATCGAATGAGATCGATAATGATATCGATAGTGAGATCGATAGTGGCATCGATCGAGTGCGACGTTGGTTCCCCCCCCCTCACCTCCTTATCACCCGAAGGTTGGTCGCATAGGTATTGTTGCCACCTCTGGCTCAAGCGAGGGGCCGACCTAGCCGCAGGTCGAGCAAGACGACCTCGATATACCTCTCACTGATCCTGCGAGTCGGCAGGCTCCTCCTCCGCCTCCGCCACCGCACCCTCCTCGCCGCCGGCGCCCGTCAGCGCCTCGACCTTCTTGAGAATCTCGCTGCGGCTGCCAGCCTGCCCCTTCGCCTTGCACTTCGCCTTGGCCTTCGGGGACGGGTTGCCGTCGCCCTCGTCGCCGGCCTCCTCCTCCTCCTCAGCGCCGTCACCCTCATCCGTGCCCCCGGTGGTGCCCTTCTTGGTCCTCTTGCGCTTCTTCTTGATGCGCTTGGCCTTCGGTTGGTCGTCATCGGCAGGGGTCACCAGCAACTCGATCAAGTCGTCATCCTTCAACTAGTCCTACTCGTTGCACATCGCCTGCCAGAGAAGGAGCTCGAGCTTGGCAATGAACGCTGTGCGATGCTCGTTCGAGAGGCAGATCCCATAGTAGGGCTGGCGGTGCCTGATAAATATCAAAGCGAAGTCTGGGCTGCCAGCAGTGAGGTCGTGGATGGCCTGAAGGTAGTAGCTGTGGTGGAACTCTTCCAGGGGCGGTATTGGCCATTCGCGGTAGAAAACAGGCTCCTCCTTGTTGGGGACCTTCGCCTCGGACAGCTTCTCGAGCTCGGCGGGCGGCGCGCCGGGGATTGGGCCGCCGACGAGTACTTTCCCACCAGTTTTTCCCATGGTATCCTTCTTGATCTTCGGATCCCCCTTCCACGCGCACTTGTCGTCCAGGCTGGGGAGGGCGACCATCCCGATCACGTTGCCCTTGTTGGACCCGCTGAAATTCGTTTCCTGTCCGGATACTGGATCGGGTTCCTGGAGACGACGTGCACCTTCTCTGCTTGGTTCAGCGGGATGAAGCCCTTGAGCTTCTGCAGGCGGTTCTCCAAAGATTCCTGATCATACCAAATACTGAGCCCCCTGCAGGTCTTCTCGCTCGCACTCAGGCCTGCCAACAACTTCGCCTTGTTTCCCGATTTGCCCGCGTCGGCTAGGAACCATATCTCCTCAGGGTTCATGTTCTGCTCGTCATTGCCAGCGCGCAGCTTCAACTTAATCATGCGTTTGCAGTGCTCTCCATCATCGCGAAGAGGGGGGCGCCGAATGTGTGGCTGAGCGCTAGCTTCTCCAGCCACCTTGCAGTCGTAGCGCACTGCCACAAAGCCGTTCAAGTCATCCTTGCACAATTTACCGACGCCTGATTCCTGCATCGCTTTGAAAATGGCATCGCCTGTATCCGACTCCACAGACAAAGTGACGCACGTGTTGATGAGGCGCTTGATATTCGTCTTGGTGGTGTTGATCTTGTCCAAAGCGCCCTCGCCCTCAGCATGGTGCTTCGCAAGCTGGACGACCTCAGGAGCGGTGTCGAGGACGGCAGCCGGATTCACCGCGATACTTTCGTCGTCATCACCAGGGGGGGGGGCTTGGACACTCATGGCGCCGCCAGTCGCAGTCTCCACCGCCGTCATGCTCTCCGTCTCCTCCGTGGCAATGGATTGGATCGCTTCCAATTCATCATGCAAAGTATCTTGCCCCAACAGCGAGGCGAAGTCGCGCTTGTTGATCAGCCCCTGCTTGATGGCAGTATCACGTTGGTAAGAGAAAACCGCCGTCTCGACGAAGGTCAGGAATGCCTCGGCGCTCCTTGGCCAGCCTGCTTTCAATGAGAGATTCGGGGCAGGCATGCTGGAGCTATACATGCACCCGCACATATTGCGGAACTTCTCGATCGACGAGGTGATCTCACGCAGCTGGTCATTGACCTTGCCAGGCCACTTGAAAACGCTGAGCGCGTGGTTGACGAGGTGGTTGAGAAGCCCCTTCTTGTAGACGAACAGGTCCAACACGCCTTTGCCGTTCTGTCCGCGAAGTCGTCCTGGGGGGGGATTGGAACAGCTTGGGCCGGGGAGAGTTGAGCAGCGATTACGAGAGGTACTCCAAATTAGCTTAGGCTAGGGATAAGGAGTAAGAAAAAAGAGTAGAGAGTAGGAGTAGTAGGATTGAGCAGACCCCACAGGCTCCTTCGAGAGACCTGCAGCCCAGTTGGTCCGCCGTGAGGGCCCCCGACTTGACGAAGTCGAGCAGCATCTCCACGACCCACTCAGCCTGCTCGGGGGACCTGCCGCAGCGGCCAACCACGCTCATGAGCTTGTTGACGGAGTCCAAAGGGTTCGGGGTGTCACCTTTGCTGGCTGGCGCAAAGCCCCAGCCAGGACTCAGTCGTTTAGCCGATTTGTCCCAAACACCGTGCTAAACCAAAAAGAAATCCTTCAACGGCGCATCAAATCTTCAAGGGGGATGGGTCCAGGTCCAGCGCACTAAGGCTTATCAGTGCCTTCATCTGCGTCAAGCAGTAGCTGGCGCGCGCGGGGCATGGACAGCAACTTCTCATGCGCGCGGGAAGCGTTGTACAGAAACGTGTGGGACTTCGGGGTCTCGTCATTGTCAGCTGGGGCAAACAGGACAGAGTTCTGCGGTGGTGGAGGCAAAACAGCCCAGGGGGGATGAGACAGTGGAGGAGGCTCCAGAGGGGGAGGAGGAGGAGGGAAAGGAGGAGGAGGAGGAGCAGAAGGAGGAGAAGGGCGAGGGGAAGGAGGAAGGGGGAGGAGGAGGTGTTCCTCGTCAGCCACCCCCTTGCCCTGCCCTGCCTGTCCTTCCACCACCCCTTCGCCTTTTCACCGTCACATGCCTCCTCATCATCTGACCCTGAGGTTCCTCGTGCGCGGGGGGGGGGGGGGGGGGGGGGGGGGGGGGGGGGGGGGTCGTTCAGGGTGGAAGTCCTCGTGTAGATCAGCTACTTCCTTATGGTCCATGGCGCCAGAGGTTTGCTCCTTCACCCGGCGCCACTCAGTGAGTCCAAAGATTTCTTCGAGCGCGGTCAGCTTGGTCCCCTGGTAGGTTGCAGCATAGTCCTGGCGGATCTGTTTCTGGAGGAAGTGCAGGTCGTCCTAGGGCAACAGAGGATGGGGCGGGCGAGCGCAAGCAAGCGTGGGGGAGTAGGAGGACGGCGGCAGGGAAAAGGTGGAGGAGGGACAGTCGAAAGCGGAGGAGGAGGGGAGAAGGGAGCAGGAGGATGGGGGGGAGGAGGAGAGGGGGAGGAGGTGGAGGAGGATAGGAGTGGCAGTCCTTGGCATCGCATACCTCGAAGCGATACCTCGTGCTGAGCATCTTGCGCCTCCAAAGCTTCAAAGTGTCATCGGTGTCGTGAGTCAGCGCCCTGTGCACAGCGATGATGAAGGCGTGCGTGAACTCGATTGGCGACGCCGCAGAGTGCCCCTCGAATTGTTCAAATCTTCACGCGGCAGAGGCGGGGCAATCCCTGCGCCTTCTCAGGGCCCCGCGCGGGCTCATAAAGGCGTTCGCCCACTATTTCCGACGCGCCCCTGGTTGCGGCATGTGGCGTTTCAGCGGTCGCCACGCCCCGCTCGCGCTCGCCCCCCATCACCCCCCCCTCCGTCCGCCCCCCGCCCACCTCCCAACTTCCCGCCCCTGGGCGCGGGCCCCGAGTCGCAGACGCCCGCGGTCTCGAGGTCATCGGCCCCGCCCCCGCCGCCCCGAAGCTCGGCGACGGGGGGGGGGGGGGCGGGGGGGGAAGCGGGGGGGGGGGGGGCGGGGGAGGTAGCCATGGAGAGAAGGGAGACGAGTAATTAGGACAGGGAGGGGACGGAGAAGGAGAGAGGGAAAGCGGAGGAGGAGGAGCAGGATATATGGCCTGGGGGCGGAGACGTTAAGGGAGGAGGAGGCCTGCATTCACCTGCAATGCGATCCATGATACACGACGCAATTCATGATTCGAGATGGCGGCGCGCACCCCCCACCGTGCTGCAGCTGCTGGCAGGCGCCGAGGGCGCCTTTCCTAAGCGAAACGCCGACCAAGGCCCATGAGGGCCGCCGACGGCCGCCCCGACTTTCTTATCGAGGACGGTTGGCGCTGCGGGCACGGCGCGTCAGCGCCTGCCCGAAACTGCGAGCCGCATCCCAGAGGCGAACCGGGACAACGCGCTCGACCGACTGCGCCATCCTGGCCTCGCAAAGGCAGCGATATTCCCTCCCTCGGTGCTGCTGACGCGCACATCTCTAACTCCACATGCCCCTTGCTCTGGTCCCCTCCCAACCCGCTCTGGCCGAGTGCCCTACGCAGTGTATCGCAGCCTCGAGGGTCCAACCATCACTTGAAAAACAATGCATCGTACGTTTTGTTGGCCAGCACCTTCGGCGATATCTCCTCGATCATGAACTGGTGCTTGGCCAATTCCTGCTGGGCGGCCAGCGCCGACTTGCGCAAGGCAACTTTGTCAACCTGCTCGGAAAACGATTTCGACGTCAGCGCCGCCGCCCAGACCAGAATGCACTTGCACATGGTGAGTGAGCCGTCCTCGAAAACGGTCTCGTCGAAGGAGGCCAGATGGTACGTCTTGGCCCACGCGCGGACACCGATCTCCCCCTGCGGAAAGCCCGCGCGAGGGATGACGCAGCGGGAGGGCAGAGCACGGAGGCAGGGAGGGCTTGGACCGAGGCGAGAGGAATAGGCAGGAGGCGGAAAACAGGGGTGATAGGGGGGGCGAGCGGGAGGACGAGGGGGGGGGGGGGGGGACCAGTATGCCCCACTCCACATCGACCCCCCCGACCCCCACCACTCTTGCTCCAAGGGAGCAGGCGGTTGGACGCCCGCCGCAGTCCTCCTTGGCGGCGGCGACCTTCTTGCGGAGGCCCACGGCAACGCCCTCCGCCAGCAAGGTGGACTTTGCTGGTGGACTTGCCGACGGCGCGCACCTTGTCCCACTTGTCGGCAGCGGCACCGACCAGCCCGTGGGTCCACTCGGCGCCGTTCTTGAGGCCGCCCTGCTCTTGCTTCAGCTCCACCACCGTCGCGTTGACGAACTTGCGGATCTTCTCGCGAAGCCCGTGCTCGGCCACCTCGTCGATCAGGGAGCGCGCCGTGTCGTAGAATGCCATCGCCCCCTGCTTGATGAACGCCGTGTCCTCGTGGTCGGGGAACTCCTCATCCGAGAGCTTCTCGAACAGCACGGTGGCGGACCCCTTCATCTTAGATAAGTTCGCGTCCTGATACGCGGAGCCGAGGTCCAAGCTGTCATCCTTGAAGTGCTTCGCCTTGAAGTCGGCCACCTGGGCCGCCAGCTCGCTCTGCTTCCTGAAGGCGTCGAGCGCGCCGTCGTGGAGGCTGGACTTCGGCAGAAGGCCCAGGGCAGCTGCAAGCGCGCCCAACGCCCACGAGCGCAGCACCTCGCCGTTCGCAACCACGTCCACCGCGATCTCGACGCTTCCGTCGGCCACCTTCTTCAAATCATTCATCGCGCCCTGGTCGGCGCAGGCCACGCCCCTGACCTTCTCCATCGCGGACTTCGCGCCATCGAGGACCTCCTGCGTCAAGCTCTCGGCAGCGGCGGACTCTTTCAATGCAACCTTGAACGTTACCATCTCCCCTTCCGACTGGGGCTTGACCAGCAGCTCGGCAGCGTCGCCCTCGGCCTCGAGGAAGAACGGCATCTCGTGCCACGCGACCCTTTGGTAAGAGACCATATCGCCGAAGCACTTGGCCTCCTCCAGCGATGCTCGCCCCTCAGCGACGCGCTTCCCGAAGGCCTGGGCGAGCGCCTGCGCCCTGTGCAGCGCCCGCGTCTTCACGCCCTCCCCGAAGGAGCTGCCGAGCGCATCCATCAAGCCAAGCAAGTGCTTGGCTACGAGCGCGTTGTCATTGAAAACGGCGCACCACTCCTCCGTCGGGCCGGCATTATCTGGCAAGTCGGTCGTCAACGCATTGTGCACCTGGTCGGCTGGAGAGCCCATGGAGATCAGACCTCGCGACGTTTTCGACAAGTCGGTGAGCATGTCCATGTAGTGCGGCACCGAGAAGACCGTTCGGGCGACCGACTGCGCGATCGGGTTCTTGGACTTTGCGTCGGAAAGCAGCGCGACGTGGTGCTTGACCGCCAGGTTGAACTCCTCTAAGGACAAAGTGACGCCATCACCAATGAACACGTTCAGCGCGCCGAAGACCTCTGTGAGCGAGCAGAAGAGCCGCGCGCACGCCTCGGGCATGTCGGAAGCTACGATCTCAGCAATATTGGCGCGAATTTGGGCAACGGCAGCGGTGACGATCGAGTGCGGGCCTTTGCCAGCCTCAATGGCGGGGCAGAGCCACGAGTCCACGAAGCAGGTGTTGAAGGCGGTGGTCTTGATTTCTCTGGGTCCATCTCCAGCGCGCTCAATACTGGCGAAGAGCTGTCGAATGGAGCGGTGTGGCTAGGGTCGCGCGGCAAGGTGCATTCGTAGAACGCCTTGAACGTATCGGCGCCCCGCACGGTGCTCACCATCCGCCTTGCTGCCCTCATGCGCAGTTTGAGGTTCACGGCGTCGGGCAGCGCCCCGTCGATTTGGATCAGATGCCGAACAGCTTTCGCCAACTCGTCATCTCCGTAGTTGCCCTGGTGGGCCACAGATGCAACGCGGGCCATCTCGAACTTTTTGACCTGGGCCTTCAGCTCCTGGACGCCAGCGGACCACTTCGGGCTAGTGCCGTTCTCGCGTAACCACCTGGAGGCATGGTGGAGAAAGTTGCCCAAGTTCCCCTTCACCATCTCCGTCTCACAATCCAAATTCTTGATGTGCTTGCATGGGCCAGGCCCCCCACTCGAGTCCCCGCCCGCCGCGCTGACAACGCCAAGCGCAGTAGAGGCCGCCAGAGACGCTGCATCGTCCAAGGTGTCGTCATCGGCGCCGCCAGGCGAGGCCTCATTGTTACCTGGCCCTGGACTCTTCAAAGAGAAGCGCCTCTTTTTTTGCCACGGGGGCAGCTGCCTCAGATCTCCAGCCGAAGAGCGACGGCGGCACCTGAATCACAGGGGCGCCAGCGCCGTCGACGACGCTCTCCCCCCCCGCCTCCGCCGCCAACCCATCGCTCTCGGCAGCAGCGGCCCCGCGCGCCGCTGGCGACCCGCCCCCTGTCTCTGCCATGGGAGAGCCGTTGCCAGGCTTGACCTCGGCGGCGCGGAGCTTGATCGGGGCCAGGTTGAGCTCCCCCCTCGTGGTGTTGATGCACGGCAAGTCCTTCGCAACCAGCTCCGAATCGAATTATGCTTCCTGGTTGTTGAGCCCCGCGTTGAAGAAATCGAAGACCTGGCCATCGTAGAACACGTCGTCTGGGCGCACGGGGCGCGCCCCAGCGGTGACCTTGTGGAACGCGGCAAAGCTCGTGGTGCGACGCGCCCCAGGGAATAGTTCGAACAACCATACTCTTTCGGTCTCCCCCGCTGCGCCGCCCCGAACTGGAAGCAGCATCGCGGGGCGGTGGCGCACCAGGCGCTGCAAGGGCTCGCGGCCGTCATGGTGGCACTTGAAGTCAGCCTTGTTGAGGACGGCAACCTTGCGCTTCACCTTGACGACGCTGCCGCGGTCCACCGAGGCGCTGTCGCCATGCGCCGCGAGGCCGGCCGTGTCGAGTGCGGCGCGGTTGGCGCGGTTCGCCCAAGAAGCTTCCGCTTGCTGCACCTGATGCCTGAAGTGGCTGTCCTCGGGCGACCTGCTGCCCTTGCGCTCGATGACCTCGTCGATCGGCATGCGCGAGAAGACGCGGATGTACAGCTCGGCAATGCTACGCTTGATGGGCACGCCACGGCCCTCGCTGGCCCCGATCACGACTTGCGGGTCGCCCTCGGGAGCGGCAGGGGCGGAGCAAGAGCCCCCTTCCCCCCTGATCATCACCCCGCCCCCGCGGGTCGGCCGACGGCCGGGCCCCTTGCCAGCGGGCCCCCTTCGACAGCTACAGGCGGCAACGTCGCGCGCCCCGAACGCTGCCAGAACATGCGGCAGCGAAAAAACAATCCCAGGAGATACAACGCCACAACACACACACACACACACACACCACAACTTCCAGGATATACACAAACAACGTCGTTGTCTGTCCATCGGGCGTCGCCCGCGCACCCCCCTGGAGCTCCTCTGAAGGCCTTGCCGAAACACGCCAGCCGAGAACACTGCTTGGGGGTGCCCTCTGAACCCCGAGCCCCGCGGCCTCGCGCGGGGCAGGGGGGCGCCCGTCTGCTCTAGGGGCAAGGGGCGGTCTGGCGATGCGCGGGACGACGACGGGCGAGGGGGAGTTGAGGAGGAAAGAGAGGAGGGGGCGTTGAGGAGGGGGGCGGGGAGAGTAGAGGGGGAGGGGGAGGGGGGATGGGCATTGCAAACTAGCTTACCCGCCCAAGCGCGCGGACGAGTCTGTAGAGGCAACATTCAGGAAACCAAGCGGCGCGTGATTTGGGCCCCAGTTGGAAAGGACCAGACGATGCTGCAACGCACGGCTGGTTGAGCGGGATGTTTGCTTCACTTCGGCATTGGATGCATCTGCATCCTCCTCCGCCCCCCCGCGCCCCCCCCGCCACCCCCCCGCCCAATCCTCGCCCCCCGCGTCGGGCAGGGGGCGGGCGGGGGCAGCGGCGGCGCGAGGGCGCTGCCGTTTTTTTCCCCACAGCCCAGGCCCCGCTGCGAGAGCAGTCGGGTGCCAAGGTATTGCTATAAGCATACCCTGAAAAGAAAGCTGCGCGCGAGCTGTGCGAATGCCCCGCAGCGGACCGCACTTGCGGGCAACGTGCGCAGCGGGCCCTGCGCCGGCGCCAGCCCGTCCCGCTCGGACAGGGAACGGCGATTGGGAGCGGGGGGGGTGTCGGCGCTGGCAGTGGGCGGGTGACGTGGGGACGAGGAGCGGACGAAGGGAGGTCGATGTAGTTTGAGGGGGCGAGCAGGCGCGCCAACGAAGGCTCATCCTCATGTGAGCTGTCACGCGGAATACCAGCGATGACATCATTTATCTCCAGCTGCACGGGGAACCACCTGAGCCAGGAGCTTTGGGGGGTCCGACGGACAGGCGGGAGCCTACAGGAAAACAAGAGACACCGACGAACACAATCGAGGTAAGGATGCACAAAAGACCAATCTGTTCCAGCAGAGCGGCAGTGTGGGTCGTCAGACCCCAAAGTACTTCAGAAGCAACAGTGAGGGCATCTCTGATGCCCCAGTGCCGAGAGCCCTCGGTGCATAACCTGCAGGGCCCCTCGCACGAGGGGCGAACATCAAAAACCACAAACACTGAGGCTTATCCCCCCGCCAGGGGGGGCGGGCGGGGCCGAAACTTGAGCGCGCGCGAGAGAGAGAGAGAGGGAGCAGAGGGGGCGGCCCAGGTAGGGGGGCACAAGCTAGATAAAAGTGCGTTTAGGAAAACATGCATTTATCTCCAGCTGCACGGGGAACCACCTGAGCCAGGAGCTTGGGGGGGTCCGACGGACAGGCGGGAGCCCACAGGAAAACAAAAGACACCGACGAACACAATCGAGGTAAGGATGAACAGAAGACCTATCTGTTCCAGCAGAGCGGCAGTGTGGGTCGTCAGACCCCAAAGTACTTCAAAAGCAACAGTGAGGGCATCTCTGATGCCCCAGTGCCGACGGCCCTCGGTGCATGACCTGCAGGGCCCCTCGCACGAGGGGCGAAAATCAAAAAACACAAACACTGAGGCTTATCCCCATAGAGGCCCAAAGCCCCTTGCTGGCCTGCACAGGCCCTAGCACCGCGAGTGCCAGGGAGGGAGGGTGGGAAATAAACAGAGCCAAAACATATATCTTAAGTCGAAACCCCCTTTAAGCTCGGCTCAGGTGTTTGCTATACTATCCCCAGAGATAAACGCAGGGCCCCGCACAGACCAGCACGAATCACACGCAAATTACCTCGCCCCCTTGCGACGGGTGGAGGCTTTCACCCCAGAAGACGGGCGGCCCACATCGGCCCTCATCGCCTGGCTGGAGATGACGCCCAAATCCACGCCGCCCCCCTTCAGCTGCCCGAGGGCCTCTGCGAGGCGCGCGGCGAAGGGGGACATGGCGGCGGGCGAAGCTCGGATAGCGGCAGCCATAGCCTTCCCAGGTGAGGCCCAGAAAGGTGCACCATCTAAAACCTGCTGCTGCTGAAGCCCCGCCCGTCGTCGAATTAGCACATGCGTCTTGGTATAACGTTGCAAAGCCGATGCGGTGTCCCACCTTCCGCGTCGTCTGGCATACTCCAGATCTCCATTATTAGCAACATAGTACGCTGCTCCCGCATGTCGTATCCCATGCGGTGGTCCCATGTGGGCAATGTTCAAAATCTCCAGCGCTCTATTCCACTGCCTGCGAAACTTATCTGTCGTAAGCGGAAACACCTGCTCATCCGAACTCACTCCTTTTATCATATCATTCAAAATCGCCTTGGCGAGGGTAAACTCAATATGCACTCCCTGTCCAGAACCTGTCTTGACCTTCTCTCCGCGAGCACGGTTGCCCAAAGTGAGGGCCACGTTGCCGCAACTATCAAAGCAAATATCACCACGTCTGAGAATGGCCCAGTCTTGTTCACGTAACCATCCATCCAGTTGGACCACTGCCGCACACTCCTCAAATATCGCGCCCATGCGGCACAGCTGCTGTATGATCAAACCCATTGCTTGGAAGGGTATGGGCTCACCTTCTTGTATAGTCTGGCGCCCCCCCCCCCCCCCCCCCCCCCCAAGCCTTCAAGGCTCGGGCTGAGAGGGGCAAGAAATTACGATGATCCTCGAAGGTATGCATGAACCCATTCATTAGATACGAGCCCCTTGAAAAAGCCCAACTCCCTGACGTAACACATGTCTGATAGATGCGATGCAAGCTCTCTGTCTCGTTCATGAACCGCAGAGAAAGGTCGGTCATTGCGTTTTATATCCACCAAAAATTCTCGCACTGCCTTCTCGTGGCCCAGGTTGGTCACATCGTCCACCGCGTGGATGGTGAGCCGATTGTTATGCCGCAGGTGCTGGCCCTTGGCATTCCCCCAGGCGAGTGCCCCCTTCTTGGCGAGAGGGGGGGGGGGGGGCTGGACGTTTGGCGAGCCCCCTCCACGAGGCGAGCACAAAGGAACCAAATCAACATCCACCTCGAAGATAACGTGGCCCGCGAAGAACTGCTGCTCGTGTCTGTGGACCAAACAAACGATGCCTCGTCCAGCAAAACTGGCTCGCCGCCACCACCACTCGCTGTTGCCTGCGCGGGAGCAAGTCCACCGTGCAGGTGCCCAGGGCGACGGTCGAAGGCCATGGCGACACGAACCAGGCCGCCCAAGGCAGACCTGGATTTTCCTCGATCATCAGGCAGAACTGCGAGCACACAAGCGTCACGTGCCCCGTCGGTCAGGTCGGGACCTCCAACGTCCTCTCCATAACATGGATGGACCTCGCTTGACCAGCTCCCGTGAAGAAAGCGCGTACCCTCTCCGGTGTGTACCTCCACTTGTGCTCCTCCTTGGTCGCCCCTGCTGCCCCCATCGGTAGCCCACGACTCGGGCCATCGGCTATGTTGTCCTCCGAGGCCACCCACCGCAGGACCAGCTTGATGCCACAAACGAGCGACACCGCGGCTGCCTGTCTCGCGAGATGTAGTAACCCTGCTGCCGACGACCTCCCCTTTCACATGACCCCCATGGAGACCAGAGGGTCGCTGAAAACCAAGATTCGTTTTCGCCGCATCTTCGTCGATCGTGAAGCGTGTCGGAGTAGCCCCACGATGGTGCGCAGCTCTAGGATGTTGTTGTGCTCCTCCCTGTCCCACTTCCCAGAGTATAGGACAAACCATCTCGCCTCGTCGGTCCATGGCCGACCAGCGGCCAGTGCCTGCCCCCGAGCCTTCACCACGTGTAACTTCCCGTTCGCTCTCCTCGCCTCCGCACCTGCCATCGCGAGCCCCCAGTCTGGCTCGATCCTCCGACAAGCCCGCCCATATTCGATCAGAAACTGCGGGTCGTAGTCGAAAAACGTCCACTCGGCCTCGGGCAGACCCTTCAGCTCGTCCACGTCGCTGGCCAGTCTGTAGAACACCTCCTCGTTGGTAATGATGCGGATCTTCACGTCCCCCATCTTCACCTCGAAGCTGGAAATCCCTGGCGTGTCCACCAGCTCGCCCCAAGAGTCCTCGTCGAAAAACTCCAGCAGGACCACCATGAAAGACAGCCCCAGAGACCCACACAGCTTCGCCACCTCCCGACACAGAGACCGCGTGAGCTCCGACCTCGACGGCGTCAGATGAACAAACCACCACCATCTTCGCCTCAATCTGGAAAACAGCCCCCCGAGATCCCTGATGTCGTAGATATCGTGCTCGGCCCCCTTCGCGAAGTTGCTGGACACACACCGGGAGGATGTCATAGCTCGGATGGTGGGCGTGACAAGTGCAACTCCAGCCGCCAGTTCGAGCACTCCAGGGCGCCCGAGATCGGGAGCTATCTGCTCGTCGTCCTCCTCCCCTTCGTGCTCGACCTCCTCCTTGATGTCCTGGTACGTCTCGTCGACGCGCACCCTCCACGTCTGGGGCACTCCCTTGGCGGCCTCGTCCCTGCACTCCTCGCTCGTGGTGAGGGTCTGCGCCGCCCCATAGCCGAACTCCGAGGCGTCCGTCATGTAGGCCCTCCCGAACCACCCCGTTTCCAGGTCCGACTCGAAGTGCGCCGAGAGCGAGCCCAGGCACATGAGCTCCGCCAGGACCCCCTTTGGAATGTCGCGCACCTCGTCCCCCAGGTCGCTCGACTCGTTCAACCACCTGTAGACCCTGTCCAGCATCGCAAACCCAGGGCGTGCAACCATCAGGACCCACGCCCAGAGCCCGAGCAAGGATGCCACCGTCGATGGTCGCGAGGCTCCAGCACACACCAGGGCCTCGGTGGCCAGGACGATCTCCTTCATCCTGTCCTCGTGCACGACCACCCGACACGGCCTTCCCACAATGGAAAGACCCAGCCCCTTCTCCAGCCCAGGCCCCCACGTCTCCTTGTGCACCTCCAGCCCTTTCTCCGTCAAGACCGTCTTCACCACCTCCTTGTCGATCTCCACCTGCTCCTCCCCGCCCTCGTAGAGCCTGAGGCCAATGTAGTCGTCGATGTACAAGAGTAGCAGCAGGTCGTAGTTCACAAACGATGGCACTTGCATCCCGTAGGCCAGCTGAGCCGACTTGAAAGGGCTGATGCCTTGGAGCGAATCGGTCAGACACGAGTGCGCCAAGAATATGGCCCACGAATGCCCCATCACGGGCGCGATGGCCCCAATCCCCACGTCGTCGCCGTCGGGTTTCGGGGCGCTCACGCCTTCCCGTTGTGCATAGTCCCAGAGCTCCCGTGGTGTCAGCAAGTCCAGCACGCAGTACTCCGCCAGTGCCTTGGGCCACCTCAGGCGGTAGAACCAGTCTGGGATGCCCCCTGAGAAGCTCAGCAGCTGCTGGCCCTGAAGCACTTCTCCCGACAGGTCCACCGCCGCCAGCGCACTCGGAGACCCCAACCCCGTCCAGGGGGGCCTCCTGAAGCGCAAGTTGAGACGTCTGCAGTCCCACACCAGCCTCGACCTCGCCACCTCGGTAGATGAAGCCTCCACCATTGACTTGACCACCGTGAAGATGCCTACCTTCTCCTTCACCTCTTTGGCCAAAAAAAAATCCCCGACTGCCACATCTTCAGCCCCAGCTTCAGCCTGTTCGACTCCCGCTTCCAACCGGCGTCGGTGAAGCTCGATGTGGACTCGTGCTTGACCCAATCGACCTCGTCGGCCGTCCTCAGCATCAGCCCCTCCACGTCCAGCAGGTAAGGGAGGGCCGTAGGCGACAGGTCTGTCACCTTGAGCCCCCTCGCCCCTGCGGCTGGGACCCACACCGCGTCCGCCACCATGTCGCAGAGGCCCCCCTTCTTGAGCGCCACCTTGGGTCGCTCCTTCACCACCGACCTCTCGTAGCCGCTCAGCCCACCACCCAGACGGCTGAGAACCGCCCTGCCATCGGCGATGCTCCCCCAGCTCGCCCTCAGAGCGAGCCTCCGCCACAGCTCTTTCACAATCGAGATCTGGATCGACGTCGCCTTCCTCCAATCGACGAAGTCGGGCTTCAGGCTCAGCTCGTCGAAGACCTTCACGTGCCCCTTCGCCAAGCATCTGATGCTCGCAATGGCGCGCTCCAGCCTCCGCCACGTCACCCTCAGCTCCTTCACCTCCGCCTCCTGGAACGGCACCTCCCAGCAGAAACCGTTGCGAGCGTCGCACACGGCCCCGTTGGCCGGGCGCGGCAGGCATCGAAGAGGATCCCGCTCCCTCTCGTCTAACCTGAACTGTGGACCCGAAGAACACCTCGACATCGTCCCGATGATCAAAACCACTCTGCCAGAACCGATCGGACCTGATATACACAGCACAGGGCCAACCGATCATAATGAGCACCACGCACAAGTAGATGGCGAGCACACTCCACCCCTTCGTTGCCAACCTGCACCTCCGAAACCCCAAGAATGCAAAGCTACACGGACTGGCGCCTATCGCGCTGGCGTGGCTAAGGGCGGCCGTGACCGATTCGTCCGTGTGGCCCTTGTCGCCGACAGCATTCTGGTGCTTGGCGATCGTGGCCCTCTTCCTCAAACGTTCGGCAACTTCGTCATCTGCAGCTTCAACGGTGGCGTGTGCACCATCACTGATCTTCAAGATCTCCTCACCGTAACTCCAGTTGACTTCACTCTTCCACTTGCTCCCGTTCGAGTTCTTCGGCCTCTTCCAGTCGCTCTCCGTCTCCACGTCCTGGTACGCCTTGAAAATCGAGTACAGCCTCAAGCACGTCAGCTCCGACGCCTGGGAGTTGATCAGCGCGTCGTACTCCCCGCTCGTCATCATCTTGTCCAGCACGGCCGCGAGCATGGTGACCTCGCTCGCGATCGAGCACTTGGTCAGCTCCTTCTCCTTCAGCCACCGTGCAATCTCCGTCTGAGCTGAGCGACCGTGCATGTCGAGTCCCGCCAGTATGCTAGGCGCGACCCTGGCCTTCACGCCCCCGATCCTTGCGCCGCCGGCGTCCTTGTAACTCTTGAGCGTCGCCAAGAGGGCCTCCTTGGGGTTCTTCGCTTCCTCGATGAGCTGGTGGAGCGTCTCTTTGACTGAGGAGTCGCTAGGGCTCGACACCCTCTCCCAGGAGGGCTGGGACGACGGCGTAGTCGAACCCCTTTTTGTCGCCTTCGCCGAGTCAGCCTGCACCACCTCCTCATGCTCAGCGAACTTCGCCAAGAACTGATCCACCTCCGAAGCCGAAGTTGCCACAACTCCCGATGGCTCGGGCTCCGTCCCTGCGAAAGCGAGCTTCTTCCTCGGCGTGCTGGGCCGGTCGTCCTTCTTCGTGCTGGAGAGGACGTCCGCCAACGTGGCGATGCTATGCTGCAAATGCTGCTGGCCTCGTGAAAGCTAGGCGAACAGGTGCCTCGCGTCTGGCTCGTCATCCGAATCTGGCACCTGTGTGCCCGCAATCACCTCCCCGTCAGAGTCCGAATCGCCGCCCGCCTCCGAGCCCTCCGACCAAGACAGACATCCCTTCCACGCCAGGTAGACGCCCGCCACGACCGTCCCGACCCCCATCATGATAGACTCCATCTCTCCCGTCTCCCACATGTCGACGACCGTCTCGTACCATGATTGGGCCTGCTCGGTCGCCTCGTGCAAGCTCTCGATCGTCTCATTGGCCTTCGTGAAGAAAGCACCCAGGCCAAAAAACTCCCACAAACGCCATCCTATGAACATCGCCGCCAGGGCCGATCCTCCCAGGCGGTTCACCCAGAAGTAGCTCCCCACGTTCACCATCCCGCCGAGGACCCACCAGAGGAAGTTCTCCTTCTTCGAGGTCTTCTTCACCCTTGGCGGGACCTTCGTCTCTGGGGCGCCCTTGACGTTGGCCCCAACCTCGTCCATCTCTTTACGTGCAATCAACTTCTCACTGGCTGCAATCACTTTGTCCGTCCTGAGCTCGTGAGGCCTGGGTGCTCCGTCCGCGTATACTGATTGCTCGGCTTAGTGAAGACCTTGGTTTTGTCCCGTAGGCTGATCATCTGCATCCTCAAGGTCGGGTCACATGCCGTCCATATAGTCGAGGAAGCGTTTCCCACCTTGCTGATGAGAAGCATACATACTCCTGACCCACCGTCTGTCTTGTACACGCGATTCCATCTCGCCCAGGGCGCCATCACGCCCGCCTTTGTGCCGCGTATGCTGCCGTCCTCGACGGCTGAGTCGTCGAAGTACGCGTCGTACTCACTCAGATCGACGGCGGTCACCGCGTTGAAGGCCGCTTGGCCTTCCTCCCCGATGTCGCTAGCCTGCCACCCAGCAGGCCTGCCAGGAAGTACCGCTGAAGCCGAATGGCTGCCTCGGGCGTGCTCGCCCGCACTCGCGGTGCTGGGCTCGCAAGGGTGATGAAGCTTGCTGGAACTCTCTCAAACCCTTCGAGCCGAAACTTGAGCGCGAGAGAGAGAGAGGGAGCAAAGGGGGCGGCCCAGGTAAAGGGGTACAAGCTAGATAAAAGTGCGTTTAGGAAAACATGTAGTCAGAGTCGGATTCCGCGCTGTCAGAGCACATCACATCAGAGTCAGAGGGCTTTTGCCCCAACAGTGACGCGCCAGGCTGCATCACGCGGCCTGTGCGCGGCCAGCACGAGGTGCCCAACTTCCACTGCTCCAGGGCCTCGTGCTCCACGGTGTTGTCGGCCCTGAGCGGGAGCACGACGTCTGGCGCGCCCTCCGAAGTCTCGGTGTCGGCGCGAGCGGCGTCGGGCAGCTCGATGGCACAGGTGCTGATGTTGCTCGGTGCGATGTCGCGCAACGGGATGGCGCGGTTGAACTTCCGCTCCACAAGGGGTGTAGTGGCCTTCGGAGAGCGAGAACACCTCGGTCTTGCCGAGCGGGAGGTAGGGGCCCACGGGGTAGTAGACGGTCTCGCGGTCGAACTCGGAGCCGGCGGGCCCCGACATGGCACCGCCTCCAGCTGCGCCGGCGATCGAAGTGGCGGCCCCCGCCGTCTCCCCCGGCGCGGCGTTGTTCAGGAGCTTATTCTCGACCTCGTTCAAACGATCACTCAGGTAGCTGTTCTCCTGACTTGTCTCGTCCAGGCGCTTCTCGACCACCTCCAAAGCGGTTGCGGGCCTGTCACTCAGTGGTGCGCGGGGGGAAGACTTGGGAAGGCGAGGAAGGCTGGATTGGGTTGAGGGGAGGGGGGCGACGGCGGGGGAGAGAAAGTGAAATTAAGCGAACGAGCAGGGAAGACAAGCGGCGAGGGGCGGGAGAAGCGGAGGGCCGAAGAGCAGCGGTGGGCAGACGGGCGCGAGGGCGCGGAAGGGGGGGGGGGAGGGCGGGGTGGAGGGCGGAGGGGAGGGCTTACACGGTCGAGGGCGAGCGTGGGCGGAGTACGGGCGGCGTGGGCAGTGGAAGGAAGGAAGGAAGGGGGCCTCGACCAACAGCTCCCATATCCTCTGCTTCTTCGGCGCATACCCGTCGTCCGACGGCGTCTCTGGACGGGGGCGACAAATGCCCTCGTGGTACTCTAACTCTAAGCTCATTAAAAGAGCGGTAGCGTCGGCTGCGTTGTCGGTGGCTCGGTTGCGCCACGGTGGCGACATCGGTGATGGCCGTCGAGAGGAGGCGTGGGCCTGGTCGTCGGAATGGCAGCTAGGTCGAGCCAAAACGGCTGCGGGCGGCCGCACTTCGGCCTGGCCCCCGCGCGAGCTGGCATGGTGAACGCGGCGAGCGTCGAGGGCGAGGCCGCGTGCCCGCAGGGCCGCATCATGCCGGCGCTGAGGGTCCCACCGATGGGCTGGCCGCAGGGGCTCTGGGCCTGCCAGGCGTTTATATTGCGCGTGACCAGCTGCAGCTGGTTCCCAAGGAAAACGAAGGCGACGGCAGGAGACAATCTCGAAACAGTTGATATGTCGTTGCTTGGGTTCTGAAGCAAAATGATGTAAAAAGTGTTCGCCGCCCCCAGAGCGACGCGGTCAAACCCGTTTGTTCTATCTGCGCCCCACGTGTTTGACATGTTCGGTCCCGCTTTCGCATGTCAGGGCCTTCGTTCCGACGCCATGCTCTTGAACATTAGTTCAAGCTTGTCGGCGCTACCCGCAAGTGATCGGCGCCCCGCGCGCGAAACCCGTGGAGTAGAGTCGTCTCGATCAAAGAGAATACGCGTTAATTTGTAGAGGAGGGAAGGGGGAAGAAAGCGAGGATGGAAGAGAAACGCGGCATAACGGAGGGAGGAGGCGGCGGGGGGGCGAGCGGGGATGAAGGGAGAGGAGGAGGAGGAGGAGGAGGAGGAGAAGGAGGCATGAACGCAGTCCGTCCGCCTCTTTGGCCTTGGGGGTCTAAAACGTTTCTTCAATTTACCTGGGCCGCTCAAGTCAAATGGGTTTCGTTTATTTGATCAAGGCAACTCCCCCCCTACGGTATACCCACTCCCGCCCTTATCCTCGCTCTTTCGTTCGTATCATCTATCTCCCCGCTCTCCTTAAATGCTGGCACGCGTAGCCATGTGGGCTCATCCTCTGTTTGAGGCAATGTGGCGCCGGTGCCGAGATGTCCGAGGGCACCTCGGACAGCCCGCGGGATGACGACGCGGCCTGGAGCGACGAGATTGCCACCGCGTGCGCCGACAGCGGCAGCGGCCCCCCTGCAGCCCGCAGCAGGCGTCCGCAGCGGGAGCACTCGTCAGTTCTGCGGGCGGTGGCAGCGGGCGGCGGCGCAGTGCCAGACCAGCGCGGCGCGGCCCAGCCGCCGCGCGCAGCCAAGCGCCGCCTGAGCCAGTCTGCACGAGAAGCGCTGGCGTCGATCACTCTCGCCGAGTCGGCGCCTGCCGAGACAGCCCGTCGGCGGGGTGCCAAGACGGCTCGAGGCGCCAAGGCGGCGCGAGATCGGGCAGATCTTGCGAGGGAGGAGAGTGCGCAGCTAGCCTTGGCCGTCCGCCGTGAGACGAAGCAGGTTCCAGCAAAGTTGTTCGGATTGCTCGCTATCCGACCCACAGCCGATCGCAGTAGTGGCCGATGTCTATTGTTATGCAAGAGTTGCAGCAACGTGCCCAAACTTCGAACATCGCCCAGCACGCCGACTCCCCAGTCGCCAAGATTGCCCAACATTTCTTCGATCGTGGGGGCGGCATCGTCTTGACGAAGAAGGCCCTCAGCAATCTGATCGGCGTGGATGCGAGGAAGATTGGCCCATCAATTATCACGTTGGCTGACGTCTTATTGTATGCGTACCGTTTGGCACGATCAATGTTGGAGACACGGTCGGCGTTGCTCGTGAGCAGTGAACGTTTAGTGGATATGATCGATTTCGGCAGGCAAGACGAGACTCCGATGGCTGTGACTCGGCACGCGTGGCACCCCGCCCAGAACTCTGGACAACAGAATGCGATGATTGTTTTGGCCAGGAGCCACCAGTTCCTTGCGCACATGGAGAAGCCCCACAAATACATCTCGCGGGCGCCCAGGACGGAGCCCGCGGCGGCGTCGGCGAGCAGGCGAGCAAGGTCGACCAGCAGCGATCGCACAGGAAGGAGAACAATAAGGATATTGATATTGGTTTGGAGTTGTCCCAGTTAGATCCTACTAGCATGACGTCGATAACAATCCAAGTTGCTCTGGCACACGAGATGTATTTGGACCAGCTCCTCGACCGAGGTTCGGTGGGCTGGGAGACGGCTCAGCGCGCGTCGCAGGCGCGCGCGCTGCTGGCCCCGTCGGGGCAGGGCCAGCCCCGAGCCAGCAGGGGTATCGAGTTGATCGAGGTGGCCAAGGGCGGTGCCGACTTGAACTTATTGACCGACATTGTGACAATGATGAACTCCGCTACCCACTGGGACGCATTGGTGGGCGACGCCGATAAGACCTTGGAGTGCAGGGCGTTTACTTTTAAGTTTTTGTTTGGGAGCTTGTGCGCAGCAGAGCGGACGGCGTGTCTGCGCCACAAGGTCGAGCCCGCTGCATCGTTCCGATGTTTGTTGAGCGATGCTGGCGCGGATGGCTTTGCGAACAAGCCGCAATGTTTGCACGGTCCCTGGGGCGAGAGGTTCCTGGACGAGTTCGTCGACAAGCCTGGTGGCTTACGCAGTGACGATGCGCAGGCAGCTTAACGATTCCAGTGCGGGCTCGCCAGACGGCACATGGCGAAGATGGAGTGCTGGCACGCAGCGTTGCGGAGGCGCTTGTATATGCGAGGGGTCCATGCGAATGGGCAAGCGCTCGCTGAGGTCAACGCCGAGGCCATATGCGACCGCGTGCACGCCTGCGTTGCCTGCAACACTGTGGCGAAGGAGTTGAGCAAACTGACCGCCAACGGCTTGTGCGACGGGTCGGTCGGGCCCGACGGCGACTGCGACGACCTGAGAGACCGCTGGCACTCTGGCCCTTGGCACGCTTACGTTCGATATCACGCGTTTGGGGCGGAAGGGGGGCCCGACTTGTCGGCGCTGTCAACAGCGTGCAACGCGCTGACGCCAGACGAGGAGCAGTTCTACATCGACTTGGCGAAGGGCGCCCACTAGCAGTTGGCGAAGGCGCGGCCAGGCGAGGGCGCATTTGGCTTTACGTCGAGGGCGCTCCGACGCCAACAACGCAGTGCCCAGGCCGCCGCGGCGGCCGAGCGCACTCAGGTTGATGTGGCTAGGGGTACAGAGCCAGATCCTATGTCTCGGCGGCGGGCTGCGTTTTCGGCAGTATCATTGGTCATGCGCCGCTCGGACAACCGACGCTTACATGAGTTGGTGGCGTCCGCAAAGGCGGAGCAGCGGCGCAGGTTGCTGGAGGCGGGCAGGCGCCGAGCCGCTGACCAGCGTGCGTTGCGGGAGCGGGCAGCCACGAAAGGGGAAGCATTGTTGGACGAGACCGTGGCCCAGAATCCCGTGCTGCAGCCATTCAAGCAGTGCGTGTGTACCCCGTGCCAGATGTGGATGACATCGTGTTCGAGCTGGCCCCGGCCACGACGAACGCCTTGAAGGTTGCTTTGGCTCATTATATGTTAGCGCATGCCTCCAACGTGGGGCGAGCCCTGCAGGTGGACTTCGACTCCATGTCCACGCCCATCCCGCACGAGCTACCGGAGCCGATTGTACTTGATGAGAAGAAGACGAACAAGATCGGCCCACCGCCTTGCCACGAGGAGGGCATCTGCTTATACAGCGGCGGCGGCGGCCTCATCTGGAAAATGAGGAACGCATGCCTGGCGAAGCTGAAGGTTCTTTGCAAGGGAGGGCCAATGAAGAGTCTATTGCGACAACAGTCGCTGGTCCTCCGGTTTGACGGCCATCGGGGGCAGCTCTTCACCGAGATGAGCGACGGCTGGGGCGACGAGTTCGCTGATCTACTTGGCGGTGGTGAAGTTGGGCCTGCACATCTGGAGATGTGGTTCCACATCGGCGCGCGCTCCCTGAACCCGTGCCGCTCGAGCTGCTTGGCCCTTGTCGTCGGTGAGGACCCTGACAGGGTCGCGGTGGTTGATGGCGAGATCATGCTTGAGGACAGCGGGTTTGGGCAACAAGGGGCCTGCTCTCTGTTTCCCTCTTCCCCCTGCCACCCCCCCCCTCCATCGCCTCCTCATTGTCTTGTCCTGCCTGGGGTTTGCGCCGCCTCCTCCGCCAGCCGCCCCCGCGCCCCAGCTCGCCCCCCTACTTGCAGATGCGTGCTGGCCGAGCGCCCGCAATCCTTAGCGTTGCTATTAAGAGCCTTCGGACAAGTGCCCCACCAATTTTGCGCGACCCCCCCCCCCCCCCCGCCATCGCGCAGCCGAGGGCGCCGTGTGCGCTCTCAGCGTCGCCCGAGGTTTCCCTGGGAATGTAGGGTGTGGTATCAGGCTGCCTGGGTGTCCTGGATTTCGTCGGGTGCTCTCTTACGCAGTCTTGGTGCACTCTTGGGCCGCGGCTGTGCTTTCCAGAGCCACCCAGGGGCTTCCTGGGGCGCTCTCGGGAGCCTCTTGGGCCATGATTGGGGCATCCTGGGGTGGCGCGGAGTCCTCCTTGGACTCGCTGGGGGCATGTTGGCGCCATCCAAGGGGGCCGCGCGTGAGCGCGACCGCGCCAGGATGCAACGCGATGTCTCGCATCCTCGGGCCGTGCCAAGCCCGCATGTGCCATCACGTTCGGGGGCCCCTTGGAGGTCGATCGGGGCGCTGTCCCAGGGAGGGTTGTCCATTAGCCCACGCAACAGCTGTTTGCTGTGTCCAGCCCGCCGCCTCCCCAGGCGACCACAGACACGTTCTTCGAGTTCCATATGTTCCGGGAGATGGGCTCTTCCATGGAGTGGTCTATGCAGTTGTGCGCCATCGTCGACGACCCAGTGCACATCGGTGCGCTTCGCCCTGGCGATGTGTCAGTGCGCGGAGTTGGGGGAGATGCAGGCGCCACCGTGTTCTGGACACCGCCCCCTGCCAGCAGGCGCGGAGGCGGTCGACGCCCTCGGGTCGGGGACGGGCCGCCCGAGCCCGACGAGGCATTCCACGCCTTGGAGGGCGGCGAGGCCGACCCCGACGGCAAGCCCGATTCGGAGCCTTCGGAGCCTGGCGGCGACGGCTTCCAGGACTTTCGGGTAAACTTGCAGCCGCTGGCTGGGCCGAGACACGTGTTGTTTTATGGTTGGGTACCCCGTGTCTTAGAGCTTGTTGGTGCATCTTGGGGTCTAACTGGAGGGGTCCTGATCAGCGACTGATGGTTGGGGGGCTCCGTTCCATGAGGGGTGGGCCTTTCTGGCGGAAACAAAGTGTGCATCGCTAAGGCGTCAAACGCGTTGCCCTATGTGGGCTGGGGGCCCAGTAGGGCCGCGGCGGCCCACGGTGACAAGGTGGGCGATGAGGGTACCTGTGCGAGGCGCGTATACGTATACATAGAGACTTGTATGAACACACGTTTAAGTTGCACATGGGTGCTGAATGCGTGCGTAAGTATAAGCACGCGCGCATACCTATGCATAGTACCACTCGCACACGTAAGCGGAACCTGTGTACTCATACATGGGACGGCGCGCACGCGTGACACATGACGTTGCCCGTGGATTCCTGAAGGGCCCGATGTGGGCCCGCTGTACACCCGTAGGACAACGCCTACGTCGTTAAACCTTAAATCGGTCGAAAGCTAGCCCTGCATGCTGTGTTGAAGCGTGCCCCACTAGTTTCCCAGTTTAGGAGGGCGCCGATGTCGATGTGGGTGGCGACTTAGACATACATGGGGACGACCCCAGCGGGGACGAGGAGGGTGCCCCCGCCCCGCCCGCGGTGGGCGACCCACTGCCTGGCGGCGGCGACGGAGTTGACGATGGCCCCCCCGGCCCACCAGGCGCCGCCAAGGTTAGGATGGCTAGTGGCGCCATCAGGTATTACCCCCCGACGGGTACACAACGAGCCCGCTTTGAGGCGACGCGCAGCCGCGACCATTTCACCAGGGGCCTGGACCGTCCTTGCAGGATGACGCGGTACTGCATCGATGCCTAACGCTTCGCGCGCGCGTGTCTTGACCTTCGCGCGGGAGTTGGGTCTTGCGGTCTTGGACCTTTTGGGCCCCTCTTGCCTCTCGGGCCCCCATGGAGCCCCCCCCCGCCCCCCCCCCCCCCCCCACACCGCACACCACACACGCACACACACACACCACACACACACACACACACACACACACACACACACACACACACGCGCGCACACACACCACACACACACACACACAACACACACACACACACACACACACACACCAGACGGCCCCGAGAGGGCCCCGAAGCGGCCTCGAGCGGGCGCCGAGGGTGGGCCCACACCAATATGTGCTTTTGGGGTGACCGTTTCCCCCCCCCGGGGCCCCTGCTGCAACCATCTTCAGCCCTCTTGTCCCCCCTCCCCCTTCCCCCTCCCCCCCCCCCCCCCACCCCCCCCCCCCCCCCCATCCTCCCTTCACCCCCCCCCCCCCCCAGGTGGGCTCAAAGAACCCCCCTCGGAGCCAAAAGGGCGCCGCGAGCGATTGGGAAGTTTTCGTTTTGAGGGCTGCTCGCCATGGACACTACAAAGTCCCTACTGAGGCCATGTTGCGCCCCCCCCCCCCCCCCCCCCCCCCCCGCGCACCCCCCCCCCCCCCCCCCCCCCCCCCCCCCCCCGGCCTGGCCTGGATACCTCTCGGCGCCATCTTGGGCCTTCCTTGGACCCCCTGAGGGACCTCCTGGAGCTTCTTCGCGCCCTGTCAGGGCTCTCTCGGGGATAAGGAGGGGGAGGGGTACGAAGCTGAGGGCGGAGGGGAGGGCGAGGAGGAGGAGATTGAGGTGCAGGAGGGGGTGGAGTAGGAGGGGGGGGGGGGGGGGAGAAGGAGGCCATTATCCGCATCCTCACGTGGATCCTCCTCCTCGTCACCATTATCCTCCTCGTCGGTTACATGTCGACACGCACTTCGCAATGCGCCCCCTGGACCCACGGGGAGCTCTGCCGAAGGCCCCAGCGGCTAGAGTCGCACGTGTGGCCGCGCCCGTGCTGGCAAACCCTTCTAGCGCCTCGCGGCCCCATCGGAAGCTCAGCCGAAAGCCCCAATGGCAGGGGTCGCATGCCTTGCAGCGCTAGTATTGGCACACCCTCGCGCGCTTCGCGGCCCCATCGCATGCTGTTCTCCTGGGCCGCGCCGACAAAGGAAAACTTCAACCGTGCTGGGCAGCGTCCAGATGCAACCCGTTGCGGCTGACCTCTGCGACTTCACGAGCAACGTCGTTGCGTCTTTCTCACGTGCGCGCGCAGGTCGGCCGTGACGGGTTGCGCCCAGATGTTACCCGATACGGTTGGCCCATACGACCCCAACAGCAATGCCGCTCCATCGTCGTCACGAACGCACATGCATATCATCCATAACGTGCTACATCCACATGTAACATTTGGCGGCTGGCTTCGGTGCCCAATCAGCAACGACGTTCCGTCCTTCTCACGCGCGCTTGAATCATTGTTCCAGCCCCTCCCCTCGTTCTCACCTCATCCGTGGTGCTCACAACTGCAGATGGTCGCGCCCATCATCTGGCTAATTTTGTTTCGTCGGGCCTGGGCGCACCCGCGATGTGAGATCTTATTGCGTGCGATTTCTAACGTTGTGACCTGCTGGGGCCAGCTTCGAATTGCGTCGATGGCCTTAGAATCGCCATTCGTTTTCGGTTTAGGTGGGTCTCTCGAGAGCCCAATCAGTGGCCTGATATGGGGCCGAGCATGCCTAAGCATTGGCTCGTGGGCTGGCCCGCTCGCTCGAAACGCGCGTCCTCTGGGGCCCGTTTCGAGGCGCGCCTGGCGCATGTACTTCGGGCCCCCGGCTTCGGCCCAGTAGGGCGCAGAGAACTTTCATTCCGTGGCCCAGGATGACGCCGAAAGGATTCAGAAGGGCCCCCATGGTGAACCCTGGTGGTCGAGCCGCCCCGCCCGCCGCGCGGCCCCCTCAGCCCTGGCGAGCTCCCCCGAGGGGCTGACGGACAAAGAGCGTTCCTTGAAAGGTCGGCCCGTCGGCCTCGTGGCCGCGCGGCTCGCAGCCGACGGGCGCGCCGCCGAAGCTGAGCACCAGAGCGCATTTTTCGTTGCGAGCATCAGCCGCCAGACGCGGTGCGAGGCCAGGGAGGCCTTGCGAGAGTTTCACAACGGCGAGCGTTTGCTCAGCATGGAGCGGCCTCGTCGCGCCGGCGAGCCCGAGGATCCCGCGTGCGCCAGCCACCTTACGTAGACTGGAGGAGAGTTAATCATCATCGAGTCACCGCTTCTTTGGATCGCCACGAACAGGTCGCGTCTGGTTTATGTGAGGCGGGGCCGATTTGCCACCTCTGCCCGCAAGCATCAGCTTAAACGTTGTTGTTTGAAGTCTTCAATGCTTGGAGTGCTGAGTTTGGGGTCTTAGGAGTGGCTGCAATCAGAATGGGCGGTCGGGTGGAGGACCCCGACATGGCCCGTCTGAGGGGGGCGTTTCTGGTCTCCACAGGAGACGCGCAGCGTGTCGCGCGGGGGGGTCGTCCCCTGGTGCGACACACGGGGGGTTCGGATCCTCGATGCATTTGCTGTTCTGTGTCCAAAATCCTCCCCAACGACACATCCCGTGTCGCCCCAGGGTCGTCTGTGGGTTCGGGAGACGCACGGGGTGTCGCCTCGGCGGGCCTGGGGGGTCCGGAGACACGCGCCGCGTCGCCGATTGGCGCCTACCAAGCACAGGAGCCCAGGAGCCCCCGTGGGGGAGGTGAAGGGAGTGGCTGAGCGAGGGCGGAGGGGCGCAGGAGGGGGTGGCGGGCGCGATGGTTCGGACGAGGTGGGGGGTGGAGGAGGCCCGAGGGAGCTAGACGATGGGGGCGAGTGACGCTTTCTTGGGGCAGATCCCTGGGACTTCTCGGGTTTCATCGAGTCTTTTTTCAAGCTTTCCCGAAGACTTTCCTGGTGCATTCCCTACGTTGCCTCGGGCCTGCCTGGGCGGCCGCTCCGGCGCTTTCTCTGCCCTCCCCCGAGGCCTCCATCGGGCCTTCTCTGTCTCATTGGGGGCGTGGGGGGGGGGGGGGGGGCGCCGAGGCCCTGTCGGATTTGCACAAAATCTTCTCTGGCCCCCCTGGAGCCCCCCCCCCGCTGGGCCATCGCGGAATCGCTTCTGGCGCGCCCGCCCGCGCCCCCCCAATCGGCCCTTTCGAGCCACCCCTGCGACTGTGAGCTGTGGGCAACTCGTGTGCCCATCATGGCTTGCCGTCCTAGGCTCGAGAGAGAGATCGTGATTTCGTGTGTTCTTCCTCAGAGATCTGAGGCCGCTCCGAGTGCAGCTCCATCTTTCGTCGCCGACGATGGCTGGCGCTGGGCGCGCTGCTGGCGCTCGCGGCGGTGGTCGGGCTGGTCGGAAGGGCGGCGGCGGCAGCCCCAGGAAGCCTCCCAAGCCCGACCGCCCCAACAAAAAACCGCCAGCAGCCGCTGGCGGCTGCCGTCGCTGGCCAGCGCGCCTGGACCAAGACGAAGTTCACCGAGGACCGACCCGCCACCCTCTGCTTATTTTGATTACGTCTCTCTGCCACACGTTGCTGCCTTCCCAAACTATGCAATCCCCTTGTTTCCTGACAATGAGGTGGTGTTGGGCCCTCGTTTTGATAAGCGCAGCACCCAGCGTTCCTGCTTGCTCCTCCTCCCTCGCCTCCCCCCAATCGTCATGCCCAACACTGCTCTCGCTGTCATATGGTGTAGCGCCATCGCCAGCAGCATCACACGTATTGCCCGCAGAAGCAGCATCAGCATACGCAACATCACCATCGTCACCATCATCACCATACTCATCCCAAACGTCGTTCTCACCCTCATCATCATAGGTTTCATGTCGGAGGCTACTTGCAGGCCTCTTGGGCCATCTTGGACGCCTCACGGGAGCCGACTATGCCGTCTTAGATGCGAATGAGACCATATTGGGCGGTCTTGGGTGCACCTCGGGCCGTCTTGGAGACGTCTAGCAGCTATCTTGGTCTCCCTTGGGGCCAGACCAGCCTTTGTTGGGGCATCGTGGAGGCCGTATTTGCCGCCTTAAAGGCATCTTGGAGGCAATGCGGCTCCAACTCGCCCGTGCCGTTTGCACCGCGAGGGCTCTGCCCCGAAGAGAGTCGCTGCGCCACCTTGGTCGGAGACGGCGAAGGGCTTTCCCTGAGCAGCATCGCGTAGAAGGCGACCTGGGCGCCCGCGCCCCCCACGACGATGGGCGGCCCCTCGTCCGCGCGCACCGCGCTGAAGGCCCGGCCCGCGGCGAGCTCCACGGAGTCGGGTTCGTCGAACACGCAGTTCGCGAGCCCTGCATCTATAATCATTCTCTGCTCCCCCGACATCTCCCAGACCGAGAAGACGCCCACCTCCGCCCCCGCCAGGCGGCGGCACTCGACGAGCCCCGCGGCCTCGGCTCGGCGGAGGAAGGCAGCGTAAACCCGCGGCCGTTGTCGAAATACAAGATCCCAATACGGGCGACTGACGACCGCCTCCAGCCTTTTGACCTCCGCGCGCTCTCTTGGCAAGAGCTCCCCTCTCAAACGGTCGACGGTGAATCTGCCCGCCGCGCCCCCAGCTGACTCCAAGTCGACGGGCTCGAAGCCTGCGGGCGGGAGCGCGAGGTCGTGCACGTCGAACGGCGCGACGACAGACGGCCCACCATCGCATCGCCGCGATCCCCAGAGCTCGCCAAAGGCCCCCGAGGGCCCCACGTCGGGCGGCGGCGGACCGAGCTGCGACCGGGCCTCCCGGACCCGAGTCGCGCACTCGGCCTGCGCAGCCGTCGGGCGGGGAGCTCGATCCTCTCTCGGCTCGCCCGCGCCGCAATAGATGTGGTCGAGGGCGGCGATGGTCTCCGCCGCCCCAGACTGCAAGTGGGGCCGACGCTGAACTCGCCGAAGCACTGAACGACAAGGTGGCACCGAATTAGCATCCTTCCCGGTGGCGAGGCCCTCGAGAGGGATGGGCAGGACGTCGCGCGGTCGGCCATCGCCCTGGCCGCGCAGGCTCGAAAAACTCCTCGAAGACGCCGGGCGGCGGTCGGGGCCCTCCGCCCCCCGGCCAGCCTGCATCACCCCTGCTCCTGCTGGCCCTTCGGGGCCCGCCCAGACTGCTGCTGCGAGGAGAGCAAGCGGCGCTCCTCACTCGCCTTCCTGACCTGCTTCATGACCGACGCGTCCCCCTCCACCTCCCTCGCGACGTAGTCGAGGAGGTCTGGGGCAGACATCGCCTCGCCCGTGTCCCGATGGGCGCCTGCAGGAACACGGATGCCTCGTCCACGAGGCCAGCGCGGTCGTGGAGGCCTCCGCTCTTGCCCTGCTTGCCCTTGCCCTTGCCGCCGCCGGCGGCGCCCTGGGCGCGCACGTACTCCACGAGCTGCGCGTGGCGCATCGCCACCTCCAGGGCCGCCGCGTCGGGCACGTCGAGGCCGTCGTAGCAGCCGGCCTCCTCCATCATCCGAAGAACCACCCGAGGGCCTCCACGCCCCAGTCGGTCTTCGTGAGCCCGTAGACCTGCTTGAAGAACGCGTGGTGGTCCGTGGGACCACCGCCCCACCTGTTGATGAAGGCGGCACACCAGGCCACCGCCCTCGGACCTGGAATCGGCCAGTCGCTGAACTGGACCACCGGGAACATCGTCACCGCGTCTCGCCACGGCCACCGACGGCGGGCTGGGGGCGCACCCTCGGGCACCTCCACCATCTGCAGATCCAGGATGCGCGCGTCCGAGACTGGCGCCCGGGCTAGCCCCTTCTCAGGTCCTCCCGCGGGCGGCGGGCCCACTGGGGCGGCTGCGCCCTCGGCTAGGACCTCCGCCAGCAGCTTCAGGGCTCCACCTGGCGGCGGCACAGCGGGGCGGTCGTTGGCTCTCTCTCTCTCTCTTTCAATCTCTTTCTCTTTCTCTCTCTCTCTCTCTCTCTCGCCACGAAAATCTCGTTCGCCGGCGCCACGGCGTCGGCCTCCCGAGCGGCCAAGTCCGCCGGCCCCAGGTCGCTCCTGAAGCGGTAGCACTCCGCTCGAGGAGCGCCGCGAGGGGGGGGCCAGCGGCGGTCGGAAAACCGCACGGCTGCCACGTCCTGCTGGCTGTCGAGGTCCGGCAGCATCTCACTGTAGACGTCGTCGTCCGGCGTGCACACCAGCACGTTAGTCTCCGACGACTCCACCACTCCCAAAATTCGCCGTTGGTGCCATAATCGAGGCGGGGCTCCGTCGTTGTACAACACGAGCGCCCACGCCTTCAGCCGCTGACTGAGATCCACCATCCTGCGGCGCCGACTTCACCACCACGCGCGTTGGCGTCAGCCACACGCCCAGCGCCAGGCCGGTGAAGAAGAAGCACCCCGCGCAGAGCAGTAGCGCCCAGGCCCCCAGCTCGCCGCTGGAGAGCGGAGCGGGCGGGTTGGGAGAGGCCCCAAGGCACGCTGGGCACTGGGGGCAGGGCGGGCAGGCCAGCACCGACGGGCAGCGCGAGAGCCAGAGGAGGCTCGCCTGCCCGCCCACGTGCGCCATCCCGGTCAGGGCGCCAGGCAGCAATCCTGCCATGCACTGCTCGGAGCCTGGACCGAGAAAGCTTGAACGAAAGGGGTTACAGACACAGCATTCTGCAACGGATCGGCAGTATTCAGGCGAGGGGGCCGATGGACACATGAGGTAAACTATGTAGTATAAGTTTGTGTTTTCGTCTTCCCCCTCCTCCTCCTCCTCCTCCTCCTCCTCCTCGTCCTCCTCCTCTCCCTCCGCCTCCTCCGCCTCCTCCTCCTTCTCCTCCAGGAGCCTCTCGCAAGCCTCCCATAACGCTGCCATAAGCCTCTATCCTACCAGAAGCGTCTCGGAAGCAGTTTAGGAAACAGCTCAAACAGCCTTCACATCCTACCAGAAACGCCTGAAATGTTTGAGAAGATTCGGAAGATTATTATCAGCTTCTGAGAACCCTTACTGAAGCCTCTCATAAGGCTGTCATGAACCTCTCGGATGTCTCTCATCAAACTCTCAAAAGACCTTTAGAAGCCTCACATCAGCCTTTCATAAACCTCTCAAGAGCCTCATACGTCCCTCAGAAGTCTCAGAAGTCTCCTCGAATCCCCCAGGAATCCTCAGGAATCCCTCCAGAGACCAAGGAATCCTTCGGGCAGCCGTCAGGCACGCTTCAGGAATCTCTCGGCAATCCTTCAAGGATCCCACAGGAATTTCTCGGGAATTCTTCAAGAATCCCTCAGGAATCCCTCAGGAATCCCTCAGGAACCCCTTCGGGAATCCTTCAGGCACCCTGACTATCCATCATAATGCCTTGGGAATCCTTCGGAGAATGCAAATATTCTTTGGGAATCCTCTGGTATCCTCGAGGAATCTTCAGGAATCCTTCGGCTATCCTCAGGAACCCCTTTTGGAATCTGCAGGAAGGCTTGAGGAAACCTCAGATTCCCCCGGGAACCCTCCAGATTCCCCCAGGATTCCGCAAAGTTAACGACGACTCCTGTACCTTAGGATCCCCCCAAATTCCTCAGATTCCCAACGGACTCTCACTCGCACGCAGGATTCCCTCAGGATCCCCCGGATTCAGCAGGACTCGTCTGGATCCCGCTCCTTTGGTTTCTCCACTGTCCTCAGGAATCCGCAGATCCCCCAAGACATGCAAGGAGACTCCTCAGATTCTGTCAGGACTCCTCAGACCTCCTCAGAATTCCCCGAGATCCCTGAAGATTTCTCATGGAACTCAGATGGTGCCTTGAGGAATCCGACGGAATCCTGGGGGGCAAGATGAGGAACGCTGCGGCGAGAGCGGCGTTCCGACATCTGCAAGACACCCCGCCAGATGTGACGTTTATAACCCCGTTCCCAGTAACGCCTTCGTACCACCACCAATTATATCCTGTAGCCCGCAGGTGACGCTTAGGCCCCGCCAGGAAAGGGGCTTCAACCCTAGTACTACGACTGATACTCATACCGATACCGCTACAGATACTGCTGATGCTGCTGCTGCTACTGCTACTGCTACTACAACTTGCCAACGGAAACGTTTAGTGTTAGAGGACAGAGAAGGAGGAGAGGGAGGAGGACGAGAAGGACGACAGCCTCAGAAAGGAAGGGAAGGCCTTACAGAAACAGCAGGGGACTGGCGGAAGGCGGCCAGCCCCTTAGATACTCTTCCTCGGTCCCATAAACGTTGAACCCTGACGGCCACGGTGTAACGGGACCCGCGCGGGACACATGATAAGCAAGCATGTCGCAAGATTCTCCGACAGAAGGGGGAGCGCAGTGCCCACATGTGCCGTCGAAGCCACTTATGCACCCACACTGCTCGCAACTCAGGCAATGTCCAGAGGCGGAGCAAAACGCACCTGTTTCACACTGGCTGTGGCCCGCGAGCTTATGGCAGGACATCTTGATGTAAAGATCCAGATTGTAGTAATCAGCAGGGCAGCCAGTGTGATTGGACGTCGCCATTAGTTGACAATCACCTATCGACGTGGTCCACGGGTCTACGAGTCCATGGTCGACACCATAATTGAAGGCCACACAAGATTGAAACTCGTCGCACAATGCTGAGCAATCAGCAACCGACAACCCTTTGATGATGTTCATAACCCCCGCCCCGGCCTCCAGCGGCGTACCCTCCGAAGACGCACAGTTCCGCGCATGGTGCACGTATGTCTCTGGTGGCGCGGCACACTTGACAGCTCTCCAAATGTCCAGACCTCCATAGCAGTTGTTCTGCTCAAAACTCCTGGGGTCCCCATTCGGAAGGTCAGCGTCAGCCTCACACATCTGTCCGACTTCCATGGTCATGACGCACTCTGGCATATCGCACCCAGTATGGTCTCCATCTGTGCAAGGACAGTCGTTCAGCGACACGGCTTCGAAACAAATAATCGCGGAATCCTCAGGGAAAGGAAGGAGGAGGAAGGGCAGGGGAAGGTGGCGGAGAAGGAGGAGAGGGTAGAGGGAAGATCAGGAAGGAGGAATGAGACAGATGAGGAGGAGCATGTATCCGCCAGTCCCCCTCACGGGGCCACCAGGCTCAGAGGGTTAAGCTTGTTGCTCCCTGCGCCAATTCCAGCATCCAGTTTCCAATGTGATGGGTCTGCTTCTGCTTCCCACTGTCAAATGTTGAAAACCGCGCAAAACGGCCCGAACCACCCTACACCACGCCCTCCGGGTGGTCTCAGAAATTCTGGAAGGGTCGTGGGGAACGTTTTTAAAAAAACGCTACAGTCGCACCCCCAAGGCAGAAAACCTTTACAAATTACACCGTACTCGCGTGCCCGAGGCCATGAGCCCCTGTATAAATTATACTATATTCGCGTACCCGAAACCATAATCCCAAGTAAACTGAACTGTATGTGGGCCCCCGGGGCCACAAACATTCGCAAATTATGCCCTACTTGCGTCCCCGAAGCCAAAGCCCCGCATACATTACAGAATGTACGCGCCCCCGACGCCACGATCCATCGTAAATCACGCCGTATCTGCATCCTCCACCTCGTAATTCCCCGATAAACTTTACTAGACCCGCGCCGGCGTAAATGATTCAATGTCTGCGTCCGGATCCCTTGTAAATTATACCGAGGCCACGATCCCTCGCAAACGCAAAATACTCGCGTCCTCGAAGCCACGTTCACCCATTAATTATACATGAGTCGCGTCCCCGAGGCCACGGTCCCTCGGAAACTATAAAATAGTCGCCCCCCCGAAACCACGATCCCTAGTAATTTATACAGTATGCAAGCCCCCGAGGCCACGACCCCCGCAAGTGATGCCATAGTTGCACCTTCGTCCTCGAGGCCATAAACCTCCGTAGGTTGTGCAATATTCGCACCCTCGAGGCCACGATCCCTCGCAAAGTATACAATAATTGCGTCACAGACGCCACAGTTCCCACCGTACATCACGCACAACATTCGCGTCCCCGCAAACCACGCCCCCGCAAGCCGCGCGCGCACGCGGGCGGGCGGGCGGGCGGCCTCAAGAATGCGCCGTTGGAAAGCGCCTCCTAAAAACCAGCCGAAAACCTTTCTCCGGAAGGCTTTTGAAAGAACCCTCTTAAAATACCGGCCAAAAAATATTCCTCCGGAGTGTTGTTTGGAAGACCCCCGAAAAACCGTCCTAAAACCTTCCTCGGTAAGTGCTTGTTGGAACAACCTTCCCAGAAACTCTCTAAAGCCTTCCGCGGGACAGCTGCTCGGAAGAACCCAAAAAAAACTGTCCTAGAACCGTATTCAGGAAGGCTTTTTGGAAGAACCCCCCTTCGACGACCCCCTGAAACCTTCGTCGGGAAGGTCCCAGGAGGGGTTGGTCGAACTGCCGCACCCAACCAGCCTGAGCGGAGCCTCGGCGCGCCTGGCCACGGTGACGGCGACGGGTCGGTGAAGCCAGGTGATCGCCTCGACGCTAGCCTCGACCGCGTACTTGACTCCATTGAGCATCGGCTAGTGGATGAGAAAGTAGTCCAGCGTGGTGGCAGGCACCGCCTGGACACAGGCGGGCCCCTGCGGTGCAACGCATACAGCGTCTGCAAAGTGTAACCAGTCGTGCTGCAGCAGCTCCTGTGGCGGCATGTCGAAGTCTCCCCCGACGACCCACGTCAGTCCTGAGCCCTCCGCCACCTGCTTCAAGTACTTCATCACCTGCCACGCGATCGCCAGGTTGCGAGGTGAACGGCCCTCGCCCGCGCGCAGGTAGAGCGCCACCGCCACAGAACCGCCAGGGCGCGCTGCATGCACGTGCGCCGCCACTGCCCGGCCAGGTACGACGACCCCGCCGTCGAGCATCGGCGCCTCGGCGACGGCAGTGTCCGACTTCGCCAGCACGGCGACGCCGCCCTCGGCGCCGCCGGCAGCCGTGCCCACGGCGGAACACCACGCCCCACGCCAGCCAGCGTCCTGGGCCTCACCCTGCACCTCTGGGAGCTTCTCCAGCCCTGCGCAGTGCTCCTGCGCCGGCACCGCGTCGCCGGGGCAGTCGACTAGGCACTTGGTCAAGATCCCGAAGGAATGCGCGCTCACTGCGGTAATATGCAGGCTGCTTCTCGCCATGACATGCGACGCAGACTCCCCGCCGCGCGCGTGGCCTCTCGACCACGCACCACTCGGGCTCGGCTGGGCGGATGCGCTCGACGGCCGCGCGAAGTTCTTCCTCAGTGGCATCGCCAGATTTAGGTATGTCAGCACCAGACTCGCGCGGGAAGTCCCGAAGCTCCTCGGCCGCGGCTCGGTCGACGGACCCCCCCCTGGACTTCGCCGTCGCCCTCCTCCATGGCAGCAGTCTGCGCAATACTGGCGGCTGTGGCAGCT
>CAUYUJ010002692.1:357500-382500 GCA_963575745.1 Prorocentrum cordatum
CATCGCTGGCCTTTGCCTGCTCCCAGAGCTGAAGCAACTCCTGGAAAGGGATCCGGGAACGAGTGGGACTGACCGGGGCATTCCAAAGCATACGACACCATTGCAGAGCTGGACCAACTGCTGCTTGTGTGTCCCACCCACCATGCAAAACAAGTTTGGCCGTCGCACTGGTTCCTCCATGAGACGGCGGCATCCTTCGAGCTTGGGTCCTTCGCACAGCGTTGAGCTCAGCATCCGAGAAAACCAAAGCCTCAGACCCATACGACGACGCGGGCGCAACACCCGTGCGAAGGACCTGAAAGAGACCCTTCTTAGCCTCCTTGTTGGGGGCTCTGGATTTAAACATGCCAACCTTTTTAATCGCACTTTCATTCCCCATAGACGGGACCGCTGTTCGACACGCACACGAGCAGCTGAACGCTTGGCACCTGCACTATCGTCAACACCGAGATATGTGACCGATTGTTTCGCAACCTTGGGCTCAAGCCCTAAGCCGCGCACAACTTCACGTGCAAGTGACACCTCGCTGGCAACGACGGCAACTGTTTCATTTATTACCGCATTCATCTGCTTACTCGCGTGATAAAAGGCACGGCCTGCCGAGACCGCAAGCTGCACAGCGCCCTGTCTCTGGGAGCTGGAGATCTGAATCCCCGAATCATCGACGTAAGATGTGAAACGAACGAGAGGAGGCTGGCTAGCAACAAAATCATCGACAGCCTTGACAGCATGCACTTTGGCGCTGGTATCATCGACGCAATCGCCTGCAGGCAGCCCGAAATTAGCATGTGCGACCCCTTGTGGGCGGTGCTGCCTGAGGCGCAGCACTCGAGGGGACCTCCATGCATTGAAAACGAGTTTCAAAAATGCAGCGGGCATTTAAATTCGAGAAACTTATCCCGAAGTCCGACTAGTGGGATTATCTCATGATATTTAGAGCAGTCGGCGATAATGAGCACACTGAAGCGGCTCGAGGCAACATCAGCCTCGGCACGCGCCGCTTGTGCCCAAGCGCAGTCCACAGAACTCCTCCCCCGACTAGCACCCCAGTACCCACGCTCCACCTCCTCCATTAGTGCACCTAGCATCGGCAGCCGCAGCCTCTGCCAGATGCGGTACATACCGCTGTAGAGCACTGTTAGCCTATGTCCAGTGGATGGCTTCGGCAGCATGGGCATGAATACCCATACCAGTTGTTTGGGTAGGAGGTCTATCGTCTCGCAGACTGCCACAAGCCAGCTAGCAAGTCTAAGCCATCATCGTCAAGCAACAGGAAATGCCTCGGATGAAACTACTCCAAAAACCTGGCAGTCGTCTCCGAGAAACTCTGGATGATTTTCCTAACCTCCCCAGGGTCAGCTCGGGGAAAGCTGGACCGATCGGGGATCCAGGCGACCGGTGGGGAGGCGGTGGCTCGCCAGAGCTTAGAATACGACTGCAGCTCATGCTGCACAGCAGACTGAGGGTCAGCACTGGGGCCTTTAGGGTCGTGCACAACCGTAGGCGTAACAGCACCCCGACGCTTCGTGACCCTGCGATAGCCCCGCGCTCCCCCCATGCTAGCAGTCTTGCACCAATCACTCCAGCTGTCCTGGATTTCTTTCGATGCACCTTTTACTGCAACTGAGACATCGCCAGCAATATCTTCGAGAAGCTGCTCAACATTTTCCCGAACAGAAGCTCCGAACACAACATCTTGCGCGCTTGCTTGGCCGAGCTATCTAGCCTGGCGCTCAGAGCGAGCCCTGGGTAGTCGTGGTCCCGAAAAAACAGCTAACTCGGCTAGCATAGCGTCCTGGGTTTGGTCCGTCACATCATCTAGAGCTGTTAGCTGACCGAGGTGCTGGACTCCGCTCCGAAGCCACTGCCACCCATCAGCTATTAAACATGTTTCGCGATCGTCTGGCACGGGATATTCAGCATTGACCCAGCGCGGTGCAACTTGGCGCCCGAAACTGCCGAAGTTATCTTTCGCGCCTCCAGTGCAAGTACTGATGTGCCGTGCAGCGATCTGGGCAAACTTGCCCCAGCTAGTCCTGAGCAGGTGATGCGCCACCCCTGGATCGGCCTTCTCGCCCCCCGCCAGTTCAACACACCGCTCAACCAGCCCCCTAACAGGACCCCAACCAGGTGGCGCAAGGGGGGAAATCGAACGAGAAGGAGCGACAGTGTACACTAGATGCTGCACTCGGTATCCCTGACTTGCTATAGCTATCTGCACTGGCCTGTGGGGTCTAATCGACCAACGCGCGTCGAGTTTAACATGCCTGTACGCGCGCATGCAAGGATCATTGAGCCCGAAATAATCGATAACCGAGCTACCTGTGCCACCTCGACAAGTGTAGAGCTGAGTAGAGACCAAGGTAAGACCAGCGAAACTGCAGAACCCTGAAGCCTATACTTCGTCTGGCGACATATTCAAATCTCCTCCTACAATGCAAGGGCCTTCAACACTCTCAACTACTGCACCTGCTGCTGCCATCAACTTGGCATTATTGCCCTGAGGGCCTATACTTGGATACAGGTACATATTCACAAGATGGAGTGTGGGCCGACCTGGGAGGTCGAGCTGCACATGCTGCACGCGATACTCACACACTTGATGCACACCAAATTGAGCGCGGAGCTCCCTATGGGGCCACGAAGCGCCGTACAGGGTGGGGCGGGACGCATGTGATCACAGCCACTGGGGCCTTCGGTGGAGCTCCCTCTGGGGCCAGGACACGCGGTACTGGGTGGCGCGGGACGCATGTGATCACGGCCGCTGAGGCCTTCGGTGGAGCTTCCTATGGGGCCACGAAACGCTGCACTGGGTGCAGAGGGCCGAGGCAAGGATGGGAGGATGGTCGAGGAGGAGGAGGAGGAGGAGGAGGAGGAGGAACGCGGAGCGCTGTCTCTTCAAAACGAGGACCCAACACCACACCATGGCTGGGAAATACGAAACGGATAATATATACATATACGTATATATATGTATATGTATACATATGCATAAATACATGTGTATGTATGCCATATATATATATATATATATATATGTGTGTGCGTGTGTATATATAGATATGTATAGCGCAGGGCCCGGACGGTGTCGCCCCAGACGCCTCGGATCGGAGACCGAGGTCCAGACGCGAGAATGAAGGCGAAGCCCGTAGTTATCACGTTTCCAGCCGTTCGCCGCCACACGGCGATCTCCACAACAGCACAAGTGCAGGGCGACTGAAAGCTGATCTGATCGCTGCCACCAGCAACTCGAGGCTTTGCAACAGGATAGACGATTGCGGCGAAAAAAAACAGCGCTGGCGTCCTGCACAGACCCCCTATCCCATAAGTGGTTCTAGGGTCAGGGAGGGCGGGTATTGAAGGCCCCGCGGAGCTTCTGGTCCAACAGAGCAGCTAGAGAAGCGGCGGCACGAGCCCCGTCGCGCTGCTGGCGAGCTGTCATTTTGTTCACTTGTCGAAGGAGCTTGCCTTCCTTCCCGTAGCGGGCGACAGAACGATCAGACAGCCAATGTCCCCGACGTTTGATAAGCTCCAAGGGCCCTCGCTTTTCAAGAAAGTCAACAGATGGCCCACCATGGCGCACAGTGCGCGGGCAGAGGCGCAGCTCCTGCAGCGACAAGGCCTCCGAGCCGCGCCGAAAAAAAGAATCTCGTAGGTGTGCAGGTCCAGGCCCTCGAAGAGGCGGTTGATCTTCAAGCGCTTGCAGCGAGCCACGAGCTGCTCCACCACCTTCTTGATCCAGACGCGGTCTGGACTCATACTGCCCGCGATCACGGTGTCGTCGAACTGCAGGTTCTTGGCAGACTTGCGGTTGGGCCCGCTCGGGGCCATGATGACCGCGAGCTGGTTGCACCGCCGGTTGGCCCTGCCCGAGCCGACGACGACGCGGTCCAGCGTCAGCGCCAGAGTAGCCGAGGGACGCCCGTAGACGTCGAACTGCACTGCGGAGCAGGCCGCGGCGAGGACGCCCTCCAGCGCGCCGAGGCCCAGGAGCCAGGTGGCCAGCAGAGCTAGCGCCTCCCACGGACAAGGGTCACGGCTGGCCTCTGGCGCGCGCTTGAACCAGCCTGCCAGCGCCTTTGCGGCGCGAGGGAAAGTGTCCTTCGGCCGCGGGAATCGGTGGACATGAGCGAACCCGTAGAGCGCCTGCCGACCTTCCCACGGCTCGCAACCGCCCAGGTACAAGTAGTCAAAGTAAGCTGAGAGTGTCAGATCAACAGCAGCAGGATCGGACGCTTCAGCACGTCGCCCGACAGAGACGGCCCAGTCAAGGAAGGCCGCCTCCGAGATGCGGTACTGTCTCGCCACTGTGCCAGACACATTGGCTTTCTCCAAGTAGCCGTCGCCAGGGGCAGCGAGAGCCGCGGCAGCCACGCGGCGCCGAGCGGAACGTCGAGCATCGCGGCGCTGATCAGCACGGGACACACCTGCACGAGACGCGTCGGCTCCGATCGCGTCCTCGTCGGGGCCCCACCCAGCGCAGCTCGCCGCCCCAGCAGCCGACGGCGCCCGCCCACGGCGAGCCGAAGGCCCGCGGGCAGCGCAGCTCCCATGGCTCAGCGGGGACCGGCTTCTTGGCGGCTCGTGCCACGTCAGCCTCCCACCTGCCCAGATCAGAGGCATGCAGGGCGCCCGGCGGCGAGACACTCATCAATGCTCGAGCATAGGCTCTGCAGAGACGAGGGGGGTAGAGGCCAGCCAGGGTAGTTTTCCATACCCAGGTGTGCGTGCCCGACTCCGACTTGACTCTGACTTTACCCGAAAGGTGTTCGTGAAAGTGATTTCCAGGACATGGACGGCTCAGCTGCTTCATTTCAAGAATATAAGTGGCTACGAGAGTAGGCTTAAGATAATTGGCCCCGTAGGCGCAGTTGTCGTGTCGTATAAAATAGGCTCCAGCTTGCTTCAGTTCTCGACGAATGGGGCCCCAGCGGAACAGCCCCGACGAGAGCGGATTCTCGAGTGTAAACAGCACCCCATATTTTCTGCACAGCCTGAGGACGGACCGAGTGAAGACGCCCAACGAGGTACCCCAGTTAGTAGACGACGTCCCCGTTCTCCGAGCCACACTCCAGACGGTACAAAGGGTTGCCAAGTGAAGAGCCCATATCTTCCCACGACGGATCTGGTCTTTGACGAAACGCTGAAGCCGACTTTTCCGAGATCATGATGAGGACCCCTCCGAATCTCGATCGGCGTTCCGACGCCCAGACCCTCGCCCCGAACAGCGGCCGAGAGGGCGGCGTGGCCAGCAAACACCTCGAGGAAGACAGGCTGAGCAGTGACACCGGCCCCGTTCTGCCCCTCCGATGACGAGGGAACCGCGTTGTCGACACTCTTCGTGGCCGGCGAGCGTGATGTGACTCGAACTCGAGCTGATACATTGTTCGTGGCATGCATACCGTGGCGATCCTGATCACTCGGGCCGCCACCGACGACTGACGCAGTCGGCTGGCGAGTGCGGGCCCCCGAGCGCCCCAGGCCCCAGCAGCCGGAGACGCGGGCGCCGAGCCAGCGCGCGGCCGAGGGCCGGCGCCGCGGGCGAGCGACGCGCGGCGCGGTCGGCGCCGGCGCCGAAGCCTCCGGCAGGCGCCCGGCGGCGTTGAGCACCGCGCGCCCGGCGCGGCCGAGCTGAGCCTCGCCGGCCCCGACCTCGCCCCGATCGGCGGCCCTGGAGTCCTCGTCGGTCGGGTTCCGCTTGGTCTCCAGGTAGCGCTGGTACCAGAGGAAGCCGCGCGCGATGGTGAGGGCCCCCGCCCGCTGGCACAGCCGGCGCAAGCAGTGCGACTTGGCCCGGCCCTTCTCGAAGCTGCAGATGCAGGCGAGGTTGTCCCCGATGCTCAGCCACCGCCGCCCATGGAGCGCCACTCGCCGACTGGCGCGAACCACGCCCATCAGCATGACGCGCCCCTCCTTCTCGTGGATCGCCGCGCCGTAGCGCCAGCCGCCCCGCGCCACTCGATGCCAGCGTTGACGGGCGACGAGGTCGTCGTCCAGCGGCGGGATGCCCGCGCGGGCGCCGGAGACCTCGACCTCGTCGAGGTGCCGCCAGGGCCTGCGCCGTCCCTGAGTGGACGAGGTGACCGAGGCGAGCCCCTCGCCCGCCTCGGCGCCGCTGGGGTCCGCGCTCGCGCGCCAGGAGGCGGCCCAGGGCTGGGCCGGCCCCCGCCCCGCGGCGTCGCGCTCGACCAGGTCGAAGCGCCACCTCTCCCTGAACGGCGCCGCCCGGCGGAACTCCGCGTCGGCGACGCTGGCGACGCGCAGCGCGTAGCCCTTGCTGGAGGCGCCCCCGCAGAAGGCAATCGGCGCCCCGAGATCCACGCCCGCGCAGAAGACGAGCCAGCTCGCGACCGCGAGCTCCCAGCGGGCGGTGGTCCAGAGCGGGCTCTCCACGTCGTAGTGGCCCCCGATGAAGGCCCAGACTTTGTCCAGGCAAGACAGCGCGGGCCGTGCCAATTGAAAATGATGCACCAGATGCCCGACGAGAATCTGCAGGCAACGCCCAGTCACGACACCCCGTCGCAGCACCTCACGCAAGGCAAGGTGCAGGCGCCAGGTGCGCCGAGGAAGCGGGCGCACCTGACGCTTCTTGCCGTCGAAAATCACGCCCAGCAGCTGCAGCTCCTGCGCCGCCAGGTTCTCCTCGTGGTAGTCGAGGTTCTTGGCCCTCAGGTCGTCCTTCACCGCCTCGAGCGCCCGCTGGGTCGACTCCCGCGTGAGCCCGATGACGTTCGCATTGTCGACATAGGGCAACCTGACCGCGCAAGTGGGAGTCGGAGTCGGCGCCACGTGCCGATCCTGCACCACGACGCTGTCCGCGCCGCCGGCCGCGGCGGTGGTGGCGCGGCAGAAGTACAACGCCCAACTCCAGCCCATGGCCACCCCCTCGAAGACCGGGAAGACCGGAGTGTCCGCCGCCACGGGCCGATAACGACCCGACTCCTCGCAGAAGACCTTGGTGATGCCCCAGTAGTCCGCGCGCGAGGCGAAGTCGACGGAGTCCTGAGGCCCGGTGAGCGGTCGCCGAAAGGCTGAGTGTGGTCCCTGGTCGGCTCCTCCTGCAAGGCATTGAGCGCGCCCAGCGCGGAGAGTACCCGCTGCTCGCGACACCGCCGACGCCGAAGCCGCTGCTGCAGATATCGCCGACGATCGCGTAGAGAATCCAAACGCTCTTGAACTGGTACCAAAACTGGCAGCGGGTCTCCGTGTTGGCGTCGACCAAGCTGCGGCCCTGGAAAGACCCCGCGGGTCCCATGTGAATCCTTCGGGCTAGGAGGGTCCACATCGCCGCGAGGCCGGGCATGCGCGCTAACCCGCGCCGACAGCATTGGGGCCGGTCTTCGGACCCTTCTCGTCCTTGCCGCCCTTCTGCCGCTTCTCGTCTGCTGCGCGCTCCTCGCGCAGAAGCCTCTGCTGCTTCATCAAGAAGCCCTCGTCCTTCTGCCTCTCCGCGACCCACTTCGTGAAGTTCTGCGTGGCCACCTCGCCGCCAGGCCCCGCAGGAGTCGCCATGATCATGTCCACTCCGTCGAAGTCGGGCGCCTTCGGGTTGCGCCGCGCCGCCGCCTCGATCTGAATCAATCGCCGAGCGGCCAGCTCAGCGGATATCAGGTTGCTGATGTCGAGCTGGTCCGTGGCCAGCATCAGGTAGAGCCAGGTGCTGACGAACTTGTGCTCGCGAGCGACGCCCCCGCGGGGCGCCGCGCCACTCTTCACCTCCCAGTCCAGGTTGCGGGTCGCGACGTTGAAGCCCACGCGTGTCAGGCCGTCCGCGTACTCCTCCAACGCTGGCGGTCCGTCTAGCAACGCGACGGGCTGCTTCACACGCTTCAAAAGCTTCAGCCCCGATGCAGAATCCACGAACCGCTGCCCAGCCTTGTCCCGCACGTCGCCGAGCAGGCGCGAGTCCCGACCAGGCCCAGCTCGCTTTTCCCGCTGCCGCTCCTCGTACTTGTCTGGCGTCACCTTTTCCGCGTAGGTCCACTGCCCATCCAGCCTGATGAGCGCCACGTTGTCCCTGATGACCGACGCGTCGCGGTCCCGCATGGCCTCGGCGGGGATCTCCTCCCCGATGGCCTTCGAGCCCGTGTCGGCGATCCTCCACACCGCGTCGAGCCCAGCTGCGGGCCCTCCAGGGCGGCCGGGCAGCGCCGACAGGTCGAAACCGGCGATCTCGGCCAGCTCGACCGCTTCGGCCCGCGCCCTCGCCAACTCGGCGTCCGTGGCGTTCGGGTCGAACAAGAATGCTTCCGCCAGGTACTCCCGATCCACGGGCGCGTTCCGCCGCAGCACTCGAATCTGATGCCTCGTCAGGTCGGCGATCTGGATACTCCACGTTGGCGTCGCCGCAATCCACCGACCGTCCCCTCCTTTAATCAACAAAATTCTGTGGTGCCACCGTAGCCCGTTGGCATCATCATCAAACTTGATAAGCGCTTGCTTCTCAGGGATGTCGAGAGCTCGGGTCACGTCCCGAACAGCCGCCATCGCGTCGACTAGTCCTCAAGGGCAGCGAGCGTCGAGGGAAAGACTGGTCCAGTACGTGTAGCCGCGACTGACCTCTGAGCCTCGGAAGGCTTCCGAGCACCACGCCCGCAGGCGCGACCGAGCAAGTACCCGAGCACCCCCGAGACGAGGACGCTGATCACCAGCACGAAGACGAGGAACCACGGGTACCCCGGGAACGCGTCGCACTCCGCCTCGCAGACGGGGCACGTGATGGAGGCGCGGGCGGACTGCTCCACCGACAACTCCTTGATCACCTCCAGGTGTGCGCTGCACTCCAGCGCCGGGCACGAGCACACGTTCTCAGGGCACTGGCAGATACACTGTGCCGGCTCTGGCCGACTCCAATAGCCGAAGAGATCGCGTGCGACGACCCAAGCGAAATGTGCCTTATCGGAGCTCATGTAGCGACGCGAGTCGCTTAATTAAGACTTGCGCCGAGGTGCCGACATACAGAGGCAGGCACCTCAGGAAAACACGCAAGCTGAGAAACCGACCCCTTTCAGCCGAAAAGGGTCGCTTTATTGCGTTGCATTCGAGCGGGGCGACGCTGTGAGGCAGACACGCTACAGCAATTCAGAACTGTGCAATGTACATACGTACATTCAAATATAAATGTATACATACAGTGACCATGGAGAGAAGGGGCCATGAGGAAAAGGAAAAGGACCAATAGCTCATCATGAGGCCTTCCTCGAAGGTGCTGTCAGCTCAGACGAGAGGGGGAATCGCAAAGGAGGAATAGCAAAGGGGGGGTCAGCTAGTTGTCCTGGCGCCTCCCAGCGCTGGAAGCGTCAGCGTAGCATGGAAGGCGCCGGGCAGCGGCGCCGAGACCAGCTGCATGCGGCAGATTGCACAGCCCCCCCTCTTTCGTCGAACCCGATCCTGGAGCCAAAAAAAAACTGGGCGGGACCCATTCCCCTCGGGAGGAACGACATGGCGAGAACCAGGTCAGAGAGAAACATCGACCTGGAATCGGCGATACATCGCCGATAGATCAGCGATAGGCCCCCGATAGCGAACCCGCACGTTCCTGGGCGAAGTGAGCTGTGTGGCCCAAGTCGGCGATGAAAAGGCATTTCGGGGTCGACGCACTCCCCCTGAGCCCAGCCCACCCTATCGTCGCCCCTGAGTGGCGGGGGCGAATGGCGAAGGAATCCTCGTACACATCGCAGGTGTCCCCGCTGGCATCCTGGTTGGCCGTACCCTCCTTCGGCGCAGGGTCCAAAGAAAAGCAGCGCCAGGCGCCCGGCACACCCGCCCCCCTCGAGGAAATGGAAGGAATGAGAGGAGGAGAGAAGGGGAACAGAACAAAGAAGCGGACGAGAAACAGGAAGAAGAAGAGTAACGGAAGATAAAAGAAGATGACGGGGAGGAAGACGAGGGAGGCCGGGTAAGGAGGGCTGGGTGGACGGAGAACAGAAGAGAAGAGGGGGGAGCGGAGGAGATGGAGGAACGATTTTCAGGAGAGGGGGAGAATCCCAACAGCCTTCTGGGCGTAGGTGGTTTAAGGAGTTTCCTCTTCCCCTTCGGGGAGGGGTTTCTCACTGCTCCCTATTAGTATACACCCCCTACCCTGGCGACTGGGAGCCAACCCGAGACCATGCGGGCCCCACCCACCATCCCTCGTGAAAAACCATATAAACACACACTCTGCCTCCAAATTCGGAGCATGCGCAGCGAACCCGATGCGGCCTCCCCCCACCATCCCTGTCAAAAAACAATACAGAGTACTTGGCGGCGGCGGCGGCGGCTGCGGCGCCTGCGGCGGAGGCAGCGGCTGCGGCGGCGGCGGCGGGGGCGGCGGCTGCGGCGGCGGCGGCGGGGGCGGCGGCGGCGGCGGCGGCGGCGGGGCGGCAGCGGTGGCGGCAGCGGCTGCGGCGGCAGCGGCTGCGGCGGCGGCGATTCGGCAGCGGGGGCGGCGGCGGCGGCGGCGGCGGCGGGCGGCGCGGTGGCGGCGGCGGCGGCGGCGGGCAGCGGCGGCGGCGGCGGCGGCGCGGCGGTGGCGGCGGGCGGCGGCGGCGGCGGAGGCGGCGGCGGCGGCGGCGGTGGATTCGTCAGTACCTTCCCATCCAAAGACGACTGCTGAATATGCTGCGGTTCGGGCCAGGCTCGGGTGCTACGTATGTGTTGGGAGGGCGGGTGGGACTGAGCGAGACGGCTTGCGGGCGGGGGGGGCAAGACCCCTCCACAATTACTCAATATGAACACTACTCTCCCCCTTCCCCTGATGACGGGTTGGGAGTGTTCGCCCCCCCGCGTACTGTTTTTTAACACACAGGATTCCTCGGAGATGGGTTTTCACCTGCATTGTTTCAAAATGTAGCTCTCGCTGAGGCGCCAGCCTCATTTTCGGGCCCCGCTCGTTCCGAATCGTGCTCCCGCTGCGGCGCTGGCCTCATTTCCGTGCTTCCGGTCGTTCCGAATCGTGTTCCCGCTGCAGCGCTGGCCTCATTTCCGCATTTCCGTTCGTTCCGAATCGTGTTCCCGCTGCAGCGCTGGCGTCCTTTCCCGCGCCATGCCACGGCATGCAATGCAATGCTAGGTTGCGTTCCGCTGCGCGATGCCATGCCTTCAGCTGAAGCGGTGATATGCAGTGATTAAGTGCCACGTCGTGCTATGCCATGCTACGCTTTGATCTTCAACGCCACGTTATGCAATGTTATGTTCGGGGCCGCTGTGCGATCCCATGCTTTGCGTCGCAAAGATGCGCGATGCAATTCTTCACTGCGCCACGTCACGCCATGCTGTGACATACTACGCTTTGCGGTGCTCTTCTACGCCATGTCACGCCGTGCTCTACAATGCATCGCGTACCCTTTTCGGGATCATTGCCCTGCTCGACATCCGACTGTGCGAGTAGAGAGGGGATCTACGCCATAGTAAGGGATGGGAGGGAGGGGCAGGATGTCAGACATGACGCGAGCGCACCTAGCTTGCCCGACCCCCTCCCCTGGACCTGGGCGGGGGGTTCCGCGACGCGTTGGAGCGCCCGAAACGGCCTCGGCGAGGAAGCCAAAATCATTGGTGTTACTCAGGTTATGGCTCCATTTTGGCCACCTAAGGGGGAAAGCTAATTAAGCCCCCCCCCCTCATCCTGCGATCGATCTCCTCCAAGATGGCCCCAAGAGGCGCCCAGGAGGCCCCGAGAGGCCCCGACATGGCCCCAAGATGGCCCCACGCGGCCCCAAGAAGCCCCCAAGAGGCCCCCAGGATGCCCCCAAGAGGCCCCTAAGAGACCCCCACAAGGCCCAAGCGCCCAAGACGCTCCAAGAGGCCTCAGCGAGAATGCCACAGTCATTGAGTTTACTAAGGTTTTGGTAACACTTGGGGGGCACTGCTTCAGATGACTCCACGAGTGCCTGGGAGAGCCCAAGATGACCTCCAAGATGGCGCAAGACACCCCAGGATGGCTCCCACGATGCTCCAAGAGGCCCCAAGACCGCTTCAAGACGGCTCCAAATGGCCAGAGAGCTCCCCCCAGGAGGCCCCGAAGAAGCCAAAATCCTTCCAAAACCGAAGGAAAATCCGTGCGTTGGGCTTTCTCGCCTTTTCGCTTCCGATGACCATCCGAGGCTTCAAGATGACTCCAAGATGGCCCAAGAGGGCCCCAGGAGCGCTCCCAAGGCCCCCAATAGCGCTTCAAGAAGGCCCCAAGAGGCGCCCAGGAGGCCCCAGGAGGCCCCAACAGGCGCCCCTGAGGCCTCCACGAGGCCCCCAAGAGACCCTCAAGAGGCCCCAAAAAGCTCCCCGATGCACTCAAGACGCTCTAAGAGGCGCCCGGGACCGCCAAGAGGCCCCCAAGACGCTCCAAGACGCCTCCACTGGGGGGCCCTGACTCTGCGTGCTGCCCACTTCCCTGATCGAGGCACTTCCTCCGGGCATCGTTTCTGGACGGGCTGTTGGGGTACTTTTTCGGTCGCGTCCGCCAGCGAAAACGCAAGCGGAGTCAGAAGCGCTCCGGGACACGGCAGCGGCATAATTAGCTACTACATGCGCCGCAGGCCAGCCGGCCCACTCATAGAGCAGCTGCGGGGCTGCGCTGAAGAGCTGGCGGGCCGAGGGCGCCCAGGGAAGCTCAGGCACTTGCAGCGTAGCAAAATGCCAGGAAAGTAAGGGGTATGTGCCGCGAGGCAGAGCCCACTCAGCGGTGCAGAAGCGGGTGCGCCGATAACTGCAAGTCCATCATGCCAGGTGGGCTTTCAGGCGAGGAGGACGATGGGCGAGTCGCCAGCGGGGCGCCAAGCCCAGGGCCGCCCCAACGGCGTGTGCGCACACGGTGGGCTGAACTGCCGAGGAACGTCGCAAACCTGCCTGGTGGGTGGGAGGGGCCCAGGGGAGCGGCCGCGGCTGCGAAGGCTGAAACACTCGGCAGCGGCACGGGGCTCATGGCCCACCACCCCGTGCACAACGGGGAAGGCCTTCGGATCCCAGGGGCCGACCCCTCCATCAGCTGCCCAAGGACGCCGACTGATGCACTGCGTGGGAAGGGCCAGGCTGGCGGGGGTGAACACCGCCAGCGAGGCCAGGGAGTCCAGGGGGGAGCTGCGCAGGGCGACCACCCCCGCGTTCCAGGGGGACGGGGACCAGACAGCCGCCCTGACAGAAGAGGACCCACTGGGAGGGCCGGTGGGGACAGACACCACGGGCCCAACAGGCGGACGGATGGGCGGGCTCCGTCGGGGCACTGACTTACCCGTCGTATCTGCCATTCCCCGCGAGGATCCAGGGTCGCGGCTAACGGCCGCTCTGAGTGAAGTGTTGTTACCGCCGTCAGCGAGATCCGTCGTTCTCTCCTCCCACTGTCTGCGCGGTCCAGGATGGGCCGGCTGAAGTCCGCTGAGGCACGTGCTGACTGACAGCGATGCTGCCGCGGTGGCCGACGCACCCGCGGGGACTGCGGGTTCGAGCTGATCCAGGGTCGCAGCTAACCGCTGCTCAGGGTTAAGGGAAAAGAGAACTGCCATCTTCGGACAGCACCTTCCAGGGTGGCCGAGGCCTCTACAGACGTGAGCCAGCCGTGGCCCAAGAGGGCAAGCGAGGGTGAGATGTCGGGCGCGCGAGGGGGACGGCCCCGACGGCGAGCCCGAAAAGGTGGCAGATGGGCCACTTGTCCAGCGGAGGCTGTCTAGCTAAGCTGCGCCACGGTGAAAAGAAGGGGGGGTAGCCCTCGCCCCAGCGGAGGGCGGTCCCAGGCATTGCGGCCTAGGCCGGGCGCGGCGTGGTGAGACGGGCCCATTCGGGGCCACGGGCGGCGGGAGGTGGCGGAGAGACCCAGGAACCTTCCGTGCACCTGGAAGAACGAAGGCCACGGCGCGCAGCCCGATGGCGGGAGCGAATCAACCTTGGGCTGCGGAGTCGCTCTTGTCCCACCAGCGGCCACGCTATTCGGAGTCGCGGTGGTCATCACGCGGAGAGTACCGCTTGCCCCCTCCTTTCCAGTAGGAGTCCGTCCATAGGCCATAGGGTGTCGCGACGTTCCCATGGGGGCCATCCCTGCCAGCCTCGCCATTGGTTGGGGGTGGCCGATCCGATGGCGCCTGCCCAGGGATCCTGCCGCTGCTCGCACGACCTTGCGGCCCTCGGCTGTCCAGGGAGCCGGCGTGTCGCGGCCGCCTGGTGCGCGGGAGGCGTGTGTGGGGGCGTCGTACCGCGCGGAGAAATTCATGTGCTTGCGGCGAATTGCGACCCAATCTATACCGAGTTCGAGCTCGCGATCCATCCGGTACGCGTCGTAGGCAGCGCGGGCCCAGGGTTTCATGAAGCCTGAGCAAGTCTCAGGTGTGTTGAGTCGGGGGTTGCTCTTATCGCCTCCCTTGATGTCCTGATCCTGGGCAGCTCGCTTGGACCACGCATGCCACATAGCGTTGAAGGCGCCTCCTAGTGTCTTTTGCAGGCGTGCAATTTTGGCCTGGATGGCTTCGCCCTTTTCCACGCCCGCGGCTGATAGGGGGCATCTGTACATGGGGCCGTCGCCCTTGGGGTCGCGAAGGCCATCGTAGTACTGCTGGTCTCCGCTGATGTTCTTCCAGGGTGCGTTGCGCGGCCCCGCGCGCTCAGGGTTCCACCTTGGGGACTTGGCGGCGCGTCCTTTTCCGCCCCCGTCGTCTTCACGGACAGGGCGGTCGCGCCCCTGGCACCAGGGAGCGGAGGTGGGCGCGCGGTCTGCTCTGGCCCCCAAGTGATCCCAGGACGATGCGCTGGCCTTTCCAGTTTCCTTCTTGGCCCTCTGGAGCCGATGGCTGCATTCTGGTCAACGGTCCGCGCATAGGGCGACCATGGGGTGCTGCTGGGAGGCGCTCCTGCGAATGCGCCTAGGGGGCCGAGGGGGTCTCCGACCTCGCCCCTCTCGGCGGCAGGTTCTGGGCTCGCGCTCGGGCTCATTTCTTTGGCCGCTGCGGCGACGGCCCCTGTGTCATCGACCCAGTCCAGCGATGCATGCTCGCCCTCGGTCTTGCAGGCTTGCCCGGCGCTGTCCTGCTCGTCTGTGGTGGACTGGGGCTGCGGCCTGGCCTTTGCCCCCTCGTTGCCGGGGGCCTCGTGCACCAGCCTGGGGGCGTGGCCTGGCTGTGTCTCCTGTTCCAGGGTGCTGCTAGCTGGGAGGAGGGCCTCCGCTGCATCGCTGCGTCTGTCCAGCCAGCATGCTGCGGGAGAGTTCGCTGCGGTCGCTGCGTCGGCGCGGTCTGTGCCAGGCCCAGCTGCGCCAGGGAGTTGATGGAGCCATCGGCGAGGGCCGAGGGGTCCATGTCCACGAGGTACCCCAGTAGGGTGCTTGTCTTGTGGCGGAAGGGGCAGAGGCCACGCTGCTCCTCCAGGCTGGCGACGCGGGCCCGCCATTTGTTGGCACGCACCTCGTTTTGCGACAGGCGGGAGAAGACTCGTGCAGCTGCCGCCCGCTGGCTGCCCCATGGGATGTCTGGGGGATGACACTTATCCGGGATCGTCTGTCCGTAGATGCTGACCAGGAAGGGGCGCAGACACTGGGGAGGCCAGGACTCCTCGTTGGTCTTCACGCCTGTGATCCCGTCGCCGCACTCCCGCACGTAGTCAGCCCATCGACCGAAAATAATGGGATTCCACTCGAGCAGGAACCTGACCAATGAGCGTAGAACGCCCTTAGAGTCCTGCCCCGTGAGCTCGAGGGTGGAATGGGTCGGTCGGGCGGGGCCCGAGGGCGGGGAGACGTCGGGGAACAAGGGCCCGATGTCCCGAGTCCCGGAGCCTCGGCCGCGCGACAGCCCGGCAGGGTTGGCCCGGTCGTCACCAGCGAGAAGGGGCGAACCTTCGGCGGGGGCAGCCTGTTTTGCGTAGGCGTCCAAAGCGGTAGCGTCGGCGCTGTCTGGGGTGAGGTGCACGGCGATGCTGGTGTTCTCTACGTCCACCTCCGTCGCTGTCTCCCGCCTGGTAGGCTCCGCGGGGTAGACGCTCGGTCTGCTGGTCGAGGATGTAGTCCCGCGTGCCCGGGGCCACGCTCCAGATGTGCGTGAGGCACCGCCTGCAGGCCCAGCCGGCGCTCCATCTACGCTGGGTCCAGAGGGCGGGCATCGGGTCCCACGGCGGGAGACCGGTGTCGTCGTCAAGGGGCACTTCGGGCTCTGGGCTCCAGAGGAAGCAGCCTAGTGCGGGGCGGGTCGTGGCCCGCACCAGCAGGGGTGCCACCGTCGGGCAAGTGTCACATCGGGCTGAAAACGCGCCAGTGGTGTGGGCCTCGGGTCCGAACCTCCCGTCGGTCAGTTTGTGAGCTGGGAGGGTCATGTGGGCGGCGCGTGGACTGAAGGCGGACGGGGTCTTCATGACGAGGTCGCGCAGAGACGCGGGGGTCGGGGCCAGGGCTGGTCGCCCGTATCCGATCGGGAGTCGCTCCAGGGATGGGAGCGCCTTGGACTTCCTGTTGGGCCGTGTCCTTTCCAGGGTGCTCTTGTAGTCCTGCAATCGCGCGGGCAGGGACTTCTCGTGGCCACAGTCGTACGGGGCGAGGGGCGTGTCGATGCCCTTCGCTTCCACTGAGGCGATCCAGCATCGCTCGCAGAGCCACCTACAATCTGCCCAGTATATACACCTGGGTACGATTATGCGCTAGGAGCTCCCTCGCGTCGTCGTATTCCCAGGTGCCGGCTGAGGACCGGAGCCCTTTTCTGTGGCAGCCGGTGCCGTCGCAATCAAACCGGTCGTTCTTGAGGTCGCAGCCAAACCTGTCGTCGGTCACCCTTAGTGGGCTCAATTGCATTCCAGGTGCCGGGGAGGCTGGGGTGTCCTCGTCGAGCCTCTTGTTTGACATGGCGATGCCTCCCCCGATGTACTGCAACCCTGCCATTGTGTCCGGGCACCCGAGGCCTTCCTCTGACCCGCTGTGCTCTTTGTGTAGGGTGCAGATTGAGCACTCGTTCGCAACTAAGGGGCTGATCATGGCCGGTTGGACGAACGTCCCAAGGACCCTCATGGGCGCTTCCAGGAGGAACTTGCTGTTCTGCATCCCGGCCCAGGTTCGTGGGCAGTCGTGCGCGATAGCGACTTGGTGGTGGTGGGCATACGAGGCAAGCATGCTGGCGTGCTCGATGACGTCCTCGAACTTCCCGTGGAGGGTGGTCAGAGCGCCAAGGGTGAAGCCCCATGCGTGCGAGAAGGCAGTCCTGTAGTCAAGGTGGACGTTTTGCCAGGGAACGCAGATGCCGATTGCTGCCTCCAGGATGTCCCCCGTGGCCTCAGGGTGTGGGAAGGGCCAGAGTGTCGCCCGTGGTTCACGCAGCTGAATCATCATGACGTTTAGGAGTACCCTGAGCGAGGGGGCGTCCAGGGGGCTGCCATCGCTGCTGAGGAGGCTCTGCCTTAGCGCGGAGCTGGCCTGGCCGGTTTGGAGGAGGGACTTCAAGTTCGGCATTCCAGGGTGGGCGCGGTGCCTCTTGCATTTCCCCGTGGCGGCGCCCCAGGCCCTGGGGAACTGGTGCAGGATCTCTGGCGGGGTGCACCGCTTGGAGCCCCTTGGGCGATGACTGCGTCCTCGTACCTCGGGCAGGGGGGGGGCGAGTCGGCGGGAACTGTCAGGCTCTCGTCTTTCCAGGGAGTGCCGAGTCCGAGGAACCACGCCAGGGCGGCCCACGTCATGTTGTAAACGAGATTGCTGGCGTCGATACCCAGGTCTACGTCGTGGCGAGTGGTGCTGGTGGTGCGAGCTCTGCCAGAGGTACTGCGATGGCAAGGAGCACCTCCTCGGGTGGGACCACGCGGCGGAGGCCGACAAGCAGAGGCACATCGGGTGGCCAGACCCAAGGGATTTCACCACACCTGGTAACCTCTGGACCATGACGATGGGGACGGAGCAGGACCAAGTGCACATGTGTAAGATCAACAGGCCAGTCTGGCCGGGCTGGACGCTGCCGGCGCCAGTGAAGGATCATGGCAGGCCCCGCCTCCCAGGATGGACCTTCCCCGATGATTGGGACTACGTGCCGGTCAACTTCCCTTACAGGGATGACGCGCGCGACTTCGCCACCCCCTCGGAAACTATCCGCTCCAGTGACTTGCGCCCGCCGTCGCAGCTCAGGATGGCATGGGGGAAAGCGTCCAAGGAGCGGCACAGCGTCTGGGGCTCCACCGGCCTACCTCCAGCGCAGCTCACAAGACCCTCTGCCAGGCGGGACACATGGGACGGCAGGCCCAATGCTTCCAGCAGGGCCTCCTCACAAGAGCCTGCTGACTGGCCTCGGCTCGAAAGAGTGGAGTTCGCTGACCAGCACAGCCGGCGCGGCGCACCCCCAACGGTAACGAGGAAGGTCCTGCTCGAGTCATCAGCGGTCGCTGCGGCTGACGCCATTACGCTGTTATACTCAGCACCCACCAACAGCGCAGCCGCTCAGTTCCGCCTTCACATCCCCATCGGCGCACTTGCCAAGGGGGTGAACCTCCCAAGACACTGGGAACAGGACCTGCGGCAAACGGGGCGTAGCCTCGAGAGGCTGGCTTGGACCGAGTGCATGGCAGCCACCGAGACTGTCTGGGACAGCTCTACCAATGCCAGAACGGATGTAGAAAGGAGACAGACCTGCGCGCTAGGAGTAGCAGTGACCCCAGTGACGAGCAGTCACCGCGCGACCTCCTTGACTAATTTAACCTGAGGAATGCGCTCCTCACCCAGACCGGGAAGATTCTTTTACACCTGCATTGGCCCCAGGAGTTCAAGATCCTCCTCAAAGGGCAGGACGCGGGACAGGACACCCGCATGCTGCCCCTCAGCATCACAAGCCCAGCAGCGGACCAAGTGGCCACTGTCAAGCTCTACTGGCCACCCGACCTCGGAGGCACAGTCCCCTTAAGCGACTGCGAGGCGCTGGGGCTCAGGCAGGGTGCCAGGTACCCCAGCAACGAGTGCATTGTGGTATATGGCATGGAGAAGTTTGGGGAGTTCCACGCTGACGACCGGATCCCAAGACCACCCGACGTGGGAGAAGCGTCGCACAGAATGGACAGGGCCCCCTCCCTGCTTCAGTTTCGCCGGGTCACCACCGCAATCACTGACATCTACAAACTGCAGCAGGCCCCTTGCGATCTGGCGTGGGCCCCATTGGACGTCATCACCTACCTCCTCACCTTTCGCACGGCTGACAAGAAGGACAAGACGCTGGCCAACTCCGTGAGGAACACCGCACTCTGCGGACAAGCTCTACTCGCACGTGCCAGCTCCACCCTCAAGGAGCGTTTCCCCGGCTCGGCCCAGACAGCAGCGGACAGCAGCGCAGCCCCACCCAGTACCCCCGCGGAGCCCCCGGCCACCATCCCCTCTCGGACCCGGAAGTGGATGCAGCTATCGGGCAAGTATTCCAGCGTGCCAGGGAACTACCATCGCTCGCGGCACTCGAAGAGGGCGCCAGGCGCCACAGCCTCAATCGCGATGCCACGAAGACGCTGACCTCATCCACCTTACACCACGTAACTATCGTGCACGGGCCCCCCGGCACAGGCAAGACGATCTTCTCAGTCGCCACCATGGACACCTGGGCCGACGCACTTCCAGACGGACAGACAGTTGCCCTGACAGCTGGCTCCAACACAGCCGCCGATCAGCCAGCCCTCGGTCTGATCAGCGCTCAGCAGGCCAACAAACTGGGCCCCGGGACAGGGTGCCCAACCAGGTGCGTTCGCCTGGCAAAAGATTTCAAGGTGGCCAAGGCACTTGCTGCGCTCACCCCTGGAGGACACTACTTCAGAGCCCACGGCAGGTTCCCGTGCGAGGGCGGATCCTCCAAGGACTTTCCCGCCTTCCGGACCCAGCTTCAAGGGCGCCAAGACAATAGTTGCCACGCATGAATCTGCGGAGGCGCTAAGGAAAGTTGCACCGGTTGCCTTACTCATCATAGACGAGGCTGGGCAAGCACATGAGCTCATGGCCGCCATGTCCCTCGACAGCGTCATTCGCTCAGGCGGGCACCTGGTGCTGGCCGGCGACCCCAAGCAGCTTCCCCCCACAGTCATCTCTAGGAAGGCAACAGACCAGGGGCTATGCCTCTCCATCTTTGACCGTCTTCACCACGCCCTAGGGGGTGACCAGTCGGCAAGGGTGCAGCTCAACCTCTGCTACCGCATGCATCCCCTGCTTCTGGCATGGCCTAACTTCGCCTTCTACAAAAATGCTATGCACTCCAGCCTCGCCGACCCCCTGACTCAGCGACCCCTGGTCGAAAGGCTCCCATGGCGGGAAGTTCCCCCCTGGGACGACACCAGAGCTGGTGAGCTAGCTACGGCGGCGGCCACCACCAAGGACGGCATGGCGAAAACGCTGCGCGGTCTGACGCCTGCGAACCAATGCAAGGAGGAGCGGCACCGCTTCCTCCCGGTGGACAACCCCTCCCTGGAAGTCACCTCGCGGCTTCACGCAGGCTACGCCAACCTGCCAGAGGCCGCTCAGACAGTGGGCATCGCGCGCGCCCTCCTGCCCGCCATGCGGAGTGGCACCTCGGCGCGGGCGGTGGTCGGATACCAGCTACAGTGCGCCGTCCTCGAAAAGGGGTGGCCCCGGAGCGCGAACAGCATCAGTGGCATCCTCAGGCAGGCCAAGGCCAAGGGCAAAGGCAAAGGGAAGGACGGGGCGGCCCCAGGCAGCGGGCCCTCACCCCCCCCCCCGACCGCGCCTCCAGCACCGGCGACCACACTAGGGCCTTCGTGCAGCGCAGCACCGAGCTCACAGGCATCTCCCTGACAATTCCCGGGCTGCGGCAACTTGCCGACGAACACCTGGCGAGCGCGAAGCTCCCCATTTCCACCATCGACTCCAGTCAAGGTGGCGAGGCCGACCTGGTTATCTATCTGACGACCAGGTCCAACGGGTGGCACGACTGGGGGTTTATGGACAACCCCAACAAGGTGAGCGTAGCAATCACCCGCGCCACCCGCAACGTGGTCATCATCGGAGACGGGGGGATGTTCGGCGCTGCCACAGGGTCGCGTCTCCGGCAGCTGTCGGAGTTAGGTTGATTCGCCAAGCTCTGGGTTCGCTTCACACACCCGGAGCACATGGGCAGGAGATGGGCGCTTGCAGTTGATGAGAAATTTGACCCCATGGGTGATCTCACCACATGGATCCCAGAGCCCCCCTCCCACACCGGAGATGATGTCATCAAGGGGCTCGATAATGCCATCGTGAAAGCCCGGGCCTCCATGGAGAAGAACTTCGCAGACGGGATCGCAGCACCGCTCGACCCAGAGTCCTCATGGGAAAAGCTCTGTGAGGCCATTGCAGGCAGTCTGCAGAGGCTTATCGAGGACCCAGCCATGGGGGTAATCCTATACACTGTGTCCGGACTACACCCCCACCAATGGTCCATGGGCGCCACCCCGAGACTGCCCGGCAGGCTAGATCGGAAGGCATGGAGCCACCTCGGGCATTGCACAGACGTCGAGCTGGGCGGCATCGACGCGAGCAACCTCGTCTACAATCTGACGTGGGCAGCACTGGTCTGGTTCCTCGGGCCGGGCACCCCCTGGGCCACCACGCGCCTCAAAGTCCCCTTGGCCTCGCTTCCCCCCCTTCCGGTCGTCAGGGGCATCAGCCATCGCCCCAAACGCACCTGCCGCTGCACCCCCGAGGACGCGCTACACCAGCTCCCAGAGGCTTGGAGTCAAGATACTGGGAAATGCAAGCGACACCTGGTGCACCCAGGGATGCAGCACCTCCAGCCCCTGCTCCGCCCAGGCCAAGCCGACTCGGCGCTCAGGCTTTCCCTACTCAGCAGCGACGGACACCCCCTGGACAACCCCACGCTCCGGGTCCTCCTGGTGGTAATGATGCTCCAGCTGCGCGAGCCCCGGGCAACGCTTTGGCCATTCCCACACCCAGAAGCCACGGGGGACATCCTCGAAGCAGCCATGGGCCTCTGCCTCCCCTGGCAAGACGCCCACAAGGATTACAGGGCCCAGTTTGCTGCGGCCTGGGGCTTCGACCTGAGTGCCTTCGCATCCCTCCACGTGAAAATGGAGGACGCCATCAGGCACATCAGCACACTTGCCAGCTTCGCTCACCACCGCACAGTTGCGACCATCCATGGTTGCCCCAAAACGTGGTCAGGGGTGCTGGAACACAAGTTCACCCTGGAAGCCCCCATGCGGGTGCTGGAGGCTATCGTCAAACCGGCTGACATCAAGTCTCTGGGCCAGGAAGGCTGCTCCATTTGCGCACTGCACAAGGAGCTCGCGGGGACTGAGGCCGGGCTTGGCTGCTCAGACACCATGGCAGACGCGCAATACATCGGCGGAGGAATTGCCATGTCCAACAAGCGCCTGGACGAAAATTTCCCCACATCCCCGGCCCCCGGCACTGTGCTCATACCCCCCACCGTTAGCGATGGCAGGTTCCTCACTAGGCAGCAGGACGGCAGCTACGACTGTGACGATTGCACTAACGTGGGGCTCCAAGGCGCAGCAGGCACCTGGGAGGACGACGACACGAGGGAGCTACTGGCGCAGAACCGCGCCCAAGCCTACATACAGGGCCGAAGCTGCAGGTGGCTATGCGAGCAGCGCTGGATCAAGCCGCTTGAGGAGAAAGGCATCGAGGCCCCCCCGGCCAGTAGCAAAGACCTCGCCACCAAAAAGTCGCTACAGCAGCGCCTCCAGGAGCACAAACGCAGACTGGACGAGGCTCGTTTTCAAAGGAAGGCCGGGGCCCTCCCCCCTTTGGACCGGCTACCAATCGGGCACGGGCAACCGACCACCGCGTCGCCCCCCTCCTGCCTGGGCGACCTCGCGATGCGCACTCCGCCCGCCTTTCAGCCACAGAAGGTCGGCATCACTCTCCCAGCTCACAAGCTGTCGGACGGCAGGTTCGGGCCAGACTCTCACCGCACGAGCACCTACACCGCCATGTGCGACACCTGCCCCCCGGGGTCGCCACTGCTCGTATGGGCGGCTGGCAGCCCCGCGCTCGGCTGCTTCATGTGGCGCCCGGAACCTGGGGCACCTTGTAACGAGCAGACAGGGCTCCCGCCATGGGACCTGATGCCCACGCTCTGGACACAGCAACAATGGAACGCAGGTTGGGCCTGCAGGACATGTCTCATCCACATCTGGAATGCGGCCCCCGGGGCCCTCGACCGCATTTTGGACCAGCACTCCTCTGAGGCGCGCCCCCCCGCCCCTGCTAAGCGCGCAGCAACAGCAGAAGTGCAAGAGGAGAGCTATGACATCAGCGCCCACCTCACCCAATCAGGTGTCAATGCAGCGGCGAAGGACGCCTACTCAAAGCCAGTGGTCCCTGGAGGCGAATCCACCTCCAATGGCATGGAGCTCAGCAGTACAGCTGGACAAACAGGCGAGACCAGCTTGGCCCGTCGCGACAGCAACTCCGCGTTCCCCAACTCACCTGAATGTCCCGTCCTGCCTTCTCTATCCACCTACCGGCTCGCCAGGGTGGAGTCCGACGGCCCCGTCCACGCTCTAATGAAGTACCTGCTCGAGTGGAATCACACGGTCTACCTTTACTGGGCCGGTTTCGGACAGCAGCACGGCGAGGACATCCCAGGTGACAAAACCGATGAGACGCTGTGGCCCACAGCACGCCTGCCCCCCTTCCTGGGAATGAACCACGGTGACGAAGGGTTGCAACAAAACGAAGGGTTGCAACAAAAACCCTTCGTGAACGAAGGGTTGCAACAAAAATTTTTGGTTTTTGTTGCAACCCTGGGTTTTTGTTGCAACCCTTCGTTCAAGGGTTTTTGTTGCAACCCTTCGGTTTTTGTTGCAACCCTTCGATCCCAGCGAACGGACACCCCCCGCGCATCCCGTGGGACGGGCAGCGCGCTGCAGCTGCCAGGATGGCATCCCACCCAACGGGTCGGAGTGAGAAATATCGGGCGGAATGGGAACGCTACGCTGCTGGCCTCGCGGAGCCGAGAGGGCAATGTCCCTTCCGACAGCGGATTCGCACCCTGCTGGCTTTCCTCACAGAATTGGACCCCGCTGCACTCGCCTGGGGGGCCATCACCCTCCTCTCCACCCGCGACCCGCGCGAGACAGCACCAGCAGCCACCTGGCTTAACAGGGCAGCCAGTACTGAGGCCCCTCCCCCAGCGGACAACCGTGGAGGCGCGCAGGAGGACCCCCCCCCCAAAGCCGACGGGGCGGAAGGGGGGCGTACCCCTCAGGCAGGAGGAAAAGCTCCTACTGGGCAGACGTGCAAGAACGAGGGCGAAGTAGATGGGGTCGACTGGGGGGGGGGGGAGGCAGACAAGAAAAGTGAGTCTGACACCCTCAAGGAATCAAGATCGGAGCCCAGTCTAACCCCCGCTGCTGGCGACCGAGACGAGGAAGTCCCTGACCCCCTCGGGCTCTGGTCGGCACCACCCGCCAGGGTCACCTCAGAGGCCTGGTCCCCGTGCGTGCAGGCCGCGTCCAGGGGCGCTGCCGGCGCTGCCGGGGGCGCTCCGGACGACCAGCGAAGAGGGGACAATACAGCTGGGGCCATCGACGACGCCAGGGACGATAGGTCCCTCAGACGCGCGATCGGGGACAGGGGCCGCCAGCGACCCGTGTGGGAGGGCCCCAGGGACGGGGGTCGCCGCGCCGCCAAGTCCCCAAGGGGCGACCAAGCCCGGCCCCACATTCTCCAGGCACCCTGGAGAGACGCAAGAAAAACGCAACCACCCCAAGGCAACCCGAGCGACCCCATGGGGGGCATCCCCATGTATATGTGCCTGGTCGGCGAAGCCGATGTTACGAAGGACGAACCGGTACAGGAGAAGATATCACGCCTACAAAAGACCCTGGGAGGTGCGTTCGACGGGGTCTGGGTCGCATGGGTAAGGAGGGCGGCCGTGAGACAAGGGACCATCGAGACTTTGAAGAATGACCCCAAGCTGAACTCCGCGCAGCTTTGCAGCGAATTCCTCCAGGCATGGGGCAACGCAGCGTATGACGCATACAAGATGGACAGAGACTTCGGGCTCCGCGTCGATTGGCCAACGGTCAAGGACAGACATACCCGGCTCTTGCAACGCGAGCCCAGGCCCCA